>JAMAKT010000005.1:285614-728151 GCA_023628415.1 Hypoxylon sp. PDH2405 | reverse complement strand
CGGTTCAATTCAGAAGTTCCAAAGAAGCATACGACGAATTACTAGCTTCCTACGGTTTCAGTAAACAACGAATTGCGGTACACGGCACAGCCACAGATAAATTGACGTAGGGGATTGATTGGAATGGGCTTACCAGCTACTCTATCCCATGGATGCGCTCAAATCGAGTCTCATAACGCCAATCAGCAACGTCAAGTAGGACCCCACTTGATAAAGACACGGTACATACCTACGCTGGGGGCTGTCTTCTCAGGCATCTTGTATCATTGACAACGGCTTTCCCTTGTTGACCACGAACCGAAGAAGGGCCTTTCTGCTGGACTAACGGTCAGCTTTTGGCGCTATTCGCTTCGCCTAGAATTCCTACATCATATATTATCGTTCTATCCATGTAGGCGTTGGGCATAACATGGTCGTCCAAAATACCCCCAGGCTCGGACTTCTGCCGAGAGTGGAAGTTCGTTTCCGTTGTACATAAGCATAGATCATGGCATGGAGTAATTATACCCAATAGCAACGTCGCCTATTAAGCGAAAGGTGCCCGCAATGGCATTAAGAGGCTTACATACGTCTAAGCTATCAAACGGCGCCGCTGGTATGCAGCGCCTAGGCACCATTCCCTTATGCCAGTCGAAGTCGGTTGTCGGCCGACCTCAATACTCTCCGTTCAGGGGCTCCTGTTCGTTGAAGTTTTAATAATGTTGTGGCTGCCGGAACAGGTATGGAAGGCTTCTCCTCTTACCTACGTCGTCCTTTCGTTACTTGTTCCTAGTCATTCTTTCATATACATACGGTATATTACTATAGTCATAGCAATGGCTCCATCACTCCTTCAAACAGTTGGCGCTGCTGCTGTCGCTCTAGCTGCCCAAGCCGGTGCTACCAAATCTTACAAAGTTTCTGAGATCTATAACTCGACGAATTTCTTTGACAAGTTCAACTTTTTCACGGTTAGCACCTAACTTAGAAACCCTTGTATCGTATCCATTCTATCTAATATTTTCTTTAGGGTACTGATCCTAATGGCGGATATGTTCAATACCAAAGCCGAACCAGCGCAACAAATCTTGGTCTCATCAAGACCTCGAGCGACGAGGTGTACGTTGGTGTAGATCATACCAAGGGTGACTATAGTCCATCAGGGGCTGGACGAAAGAGTGTTAGACTGGAAAGTAAGAACGTCTATAACCACGGTCTGGTTATCGCCGATTTCACATATCTGCCCAAGCCTGTGTGTGGTTCATGGCCTGCATTTGTAAGTTTATCCCAGAATTCTCAACCCTTTTCACATCTATAGCTTTACATACCACCTATTCTTTAAACGTTTGTCGGAAGTCCCGAAGCTTGTTCTGCGCTTTGAATTCTAAGTATTCCATATATATGCACAGCTTCGACTAACTAGTATTATTAGTGGTTCTTCGGCGAGCCTTGGCCCACAAAGGGAGAAATCGACATTTACGAGAACTGGAATGACCTTACCTTCAATCGTCATACCTCCCATGTCGACTCACCTGATGTTGTTGGCACCTGCAAACTTGAATCCGCAGGCATGACGGCCACTATCGACTCTCCTAATTGCTATGATCTCGCTCCAGGACAGGCGAACTACCAGGGTTGCTCTGCTTCGGAATACTCAACTACCTTTGGATCCGCTTCTGGCGGCATCTTCGCAATGGAGTGGACGTCGGATTACCTGAAGATATGGGACTGGCCTAGATTAACCGCTCCTGCCGATATCTTGACTGGAATACCGGCGCCCAGTCTCCTCTGGGGCACTCCGTCTTATGTTATCTCGACGTGCAATATCGATAAGGCCTTCAAGGACATGAAGATGGTCCTGAACATCGATTTCTGCGCAGTCGCTGGTCAGCCCGACAAGTGGGGAGCAAGCTGCAAGGCTAAAACTGGATATGCCACTTGCAATGAATATGTCGCAGAGAAGAACGACGACTTCACTCTGGCTAACTTCAAAGTTAAGGATATTAAGGTTTACCAGCTGGGAGAGGATCCTCAAGGTACAACGTCGTCATCTTCGACATCCAGTACATCCAGCTCCACTTCAACCGCTTCGTCTCCGACCTTGTCTACCATCTCTGCCTCAACCGCGAGCAGCTCAGCAACCATTACCTCCAGCACCAACAGTGCTTCGGTAACGGCAGCTTCCTCCTCTTATGCCACTACCTCGTCGACCGCCTCGGAGGGTGATGATGATACCTGTACCGACGACAATGACGAAACGTCAAGCTCATATGTGGTATCTCCAACTGCGAGCATGTCAGTTACAACGACCGGTTCCTCTGAAAGCTACCCTACATCGGGACAGACTACGACAACCTCCTCTTACGCCGTATCTGGCCCTTCTTCTGAAGCGTCTCAATATACCACCTCGACTATTTATATTACTAGCGTGCATACCATCACATCCTGCGCTCCGACAGTGACTAACTGCCCGGCTGGCGGCTACGTTACCACTGAGACTATCTCAATTGGGACCACCGTATGCCCTGTAAGCGAAGACGCCTCGTCCCCGAAGCCAACAACGACTGCTAGTGTGTCTGAAGGCTACACTACGAGCACTGTCGAGGTGACCAAGACCTACACCATCACCTCGTGCAAGCCCACTGTTACCAACTGTCCCGTTGGCTCAGTCACTACTGAGATCAGCGTGACAACGACTGTATACCCCATTGGCAACACTAGCCCGAGCTCCAGCCCTGTCTCTAGCTCTAGCAAGCCGGCCGGAAATACTAGTGTTAAAAGCTACCCCGTTGAGAGCACTGGCGTTGCGAGCAAGCCGGAAAGCGAGAGTCCGACTACCACGAGCACATCCTCGACCGGCTACCTCGCAACGACCAACAACGCGGTCACCCCGTCGGCAACTGGTAGCAGCGGTAGCAGCGAGACAAATGTTGTCGTGACGGCAACTGTATACCCCGTAACTAGCGCCCACGCGGGTTACAACGCAACCCTGACAACTTCCCTGGCACCTCCTGCTGGAGGTGCTGCGGCGACCGGATCGGCAGGTAGCGGTTGTGTCGGGACCGGTTGTAACGTCGTGGTTGTCGGTGGAGGTGTTAAGATGGGTGCTAGCCTATCGCTCGCTGGTGTGGCGGCATTTCTCGTCCTCGCTGTGTAGATTAATTAGGGGATATTGGGGACTTGGGCTGCTTCCGTTAGATGCATGTGGTATAAAAAGGTAATACTTTGAATTTTCTTGGCATGTGCATTTATGATGTATAAGCCGTATGATTGATTAGGTATATTCCCTAGTAATTTAAAAAGAGAGGCTGATTATTTAACTGTTTATTACTATTATGATTTAACTATCATCGTGTTATTTTGTTGAATATCTATTATATCTTGTCCCTTTTCGATGTGGTGCTAAGCGGGTGCCGTTCCAGTTATTGGCGGAGTTTCGCCGGAAATCCAAGCAGTTACGTCAGTCTCTGATAAGCTCCGTAGTGGCTTGCGGTAGCGGCCGCGGTAGTAGCCTTTATGGCACCTCATCAGCTACCATATCTATGAACCTTCTAGATCTATGTGTTATAACATGCGCATGTAGGAAGAGCAAATGTCTCCTATGGGCAAGTTTCTTCATTTATAATACCAATCTCTAAACATAGTTCCTCTTGAAGTGATGGGCGTGGATATACTTAAAAAGTAGTTTAGATCCATCTTCCCAGGTCTAACGGGGCCGTTTCCTTTCGCTCGTTGCGCCGGGCGCACATTTCAAGATGCAGTCGCGACGACTTTTCCGACCTCTATGGCACTCTTTAACGACTAGATCGCCTCCCCGACCCCTATCGACTTCTCCCATTCTCCGCTTCACCCAACGAAGTCGACCGTTTTCGCAAACGCATATTCGATGGAATAATTGGCCCCGCCCCCCTCACGAGACGCGCAACTACAATCACGATCCGCACTACCGACTCTCCCAGGCTAAGCCTCTAATAACTTCTGAACGACTGAGACACGTTGCCCGCTCGCCGAGCACACATACAGTCATTGTTCTCTCCATCCTCGGCGCAGTCATATTCTACTTCAGCAATATTCAGACTGTACCAGTGTCGGGACGACGGCGCTTTAATTGCTTCAGCGATGAGACAGTAGAGGCGGCGAGTGAAGCACAGGTCAAGCGATTAATATGGGAGGTGGAGCGTTCGGGGGGTCGATTCCTGAGCGACTGGGATCCGCGAGTGGCTATGGTGAAGCGGGTCATGCAGAAGTTGATTCCCGTCTCGGGTATGGAGGATTCGAAATGGGAGATCAGGGTGATTGATGATCCTCGTACGTAAGACCCGCGGGATTTTACCTATAGTGGCATGCGTACGAGATAGTGACACCATGAACTAATGCAACGACTGGGAATAGACACTGCGAATGCCTTCGTCCTTCCCGGCGGGAAGGTCTTTGTCTTCAGCGGCTTGCTAAACATAGCCAGGACTGAAGGTGGTCTTGCGACGGTATTAGGTCACGAAATCGCCCATAACCTCGCTGGACACGTCGCCGAGCGCATGTCTGGACAGATTGGGATAAACATCCTCCTCTATTCGCTCATTTTTCTTACGGGTGGAATAGCAATCATGGGCACACATTTCATCGGGGGCGCAATTCTAGATCTTCTATTTTCGCGGCCAATGGGTCGGATGCAGGAAAGCGAGGCAGATTACATTGGCCTGATGATGATGTCGGAGGCTTGCTACGATCCGCGCGAGGCAATAGGGTTCTGGAAGCGCATGGAGAGAGCACAGGAAGGAGAGCCACCTGAGTGGATGAGCACTCATCCCTCTGTACGTCAATCACCACCCCTGATAACGCCTTGGTTTCGGTAGTAGTTGATTCGGAAACTAACAGTCCACAGAACTTTAACCGGATACAGAGAATAGGGGAATGGATGCCCAAGGCCTTAGAGAAGATGCATGAGAGCGATTGTCGGGGAACTGCGGCGTTTGCTGATTTGTTTAGAAGGGCTATGGCGAGAGGCGTCCTCATAGAATAGGACAGGTATATTACACGTTGAATGGGGACAGAGATAGAGGTAGAGATGGAGAGTTGGTTCAAGGCAGGCGACGAAGCTTTGCGGTACCAAAGTGAGTGTAAGTTATTTGTATTCTATGCCGCGTTGTTCTAATTTGATACATCGATGATTCTAAACAGCATGAGCAGATTGTAGTTACTGATCTCCTATATACCATTGGGGAATTCTGGCCTGAACAAAGGCAGGATTCTCATATGGTAGGAGACTGCTAGTTGAGCGTACGTAGATGCTAAGTCGAGGTACTCAGATACTTTAGATCCTTTATTGAGCAATTGACGCTATCCCAGAAGCATTCTAGCTTGCTACCTAATGCATGCATCCGCTTACGGCGCACCAATGACGTGGAGCGTAATTAAATCATTGGTCACTTGCTTGCTCATGTCTGTTGTGCCGAGGTTCCTTTGAATTGAATCACGGCTTACCTTGCGACAAGCCGGTCTCTGATGAGTACAAAGTTCCGGGCTGTCGCAACGTGGATTTACCTTTTGGATAGCCCTACAACAATCAATTTATTAATACCGCACTTCGTACATTACTATATAACATCTATACGGTAAAGCCGTCCTGTTCCGAGTTAGCCGAGTCCTCCCAGTCGAGCACCGAATCCCGAGTATTCACCATGTCCAAAACATTTACAGCCAAAGATGTCGCCGAACACAAGGATGAGCAAAACGGCATGTATATAATTATCGACAACGGTGTATACGACATAACAAGTGAGCTCACCGTGCAATAGCGTATCCATTTTATTGCTTGCGATACAGAGCTAACAGCGACGGCGCAGATTTCCTCGACGAGCACCCAGGCGGGGCGAAGATTCTTAAACGAATGGCTGGCAAAAACGCGACGAAACAATTCTGGAAGTACCACGGCAAAAATGTCCTCGACAAATACGGCGGAAAGCTAAAGGTCGGAGAGTTGCAAGAGACTGCGAAATTATGAGAGCCGTGTTATGTTAGGATGGAATTTCCTCGACGGTCCAGCTACAGGACACAAGACCGATAACGTGATAATTATATTCAATATAGATGGCGGGCCCTCGTTTGCGTACCTAATACAGAAAGGATGAAGAGTGTATATTTACTGCTGGTTTGAGCGATATCGGCTATTCTTAGTAAAGCCTACCTACCTAGTTACTAGAGCTTTGCAATTACTCAATTATGCTGTTTCACTTGGGAAAGACATATACAAATGACAAGACTATCAGTTTTAATTCTTGAATGGATACCTTTACCTCCATATACTATGACCACTTTCTTAGTTTGCAATACCATTGACTTGCTTACCGCCCAGTATATATGCCACGAGCATTATGAGATCTTTGTCCAAGTATCCAAGTATAATATAAAATATATTTCCTGATACTAATATCACTCCGTTCAGTTTCGAATCAGGACTCTGAGGCCTAAGCTCCCTTCATACGGCGCCGTCGTTATAAAATCTGAATACGTTGCTACGTCCTCTCTTTTAGTCTGGTAGAGCTCTAGTGTCGGGCCACTCTGGACCTTCTTGGTCGGGTCATAAAGGTCGTACCGACGGACGATACCAGCGGTGAAAGTTTGAAGCTCCTGGTAAGCCAGATTTATTCCTATACATTGTCTCGCCCCCTTAGAGAACGACATTTGGTATTTCAAGAGCCTGGGGTTCTCAAGATAACGTTCAGGTCGAAATTCATCAGGTTGATCATAATAGTCAGGATTCCGGTTTAGGATTGGGGCAGCCATGCCTACTGCTGAGCCTGCAGGAATAACATGTGATCGCCCATCTGGAGCTTCGTAAATAAGGTCTTCGTCTGGACAGGTGCGATCTTGTCGATGAGTGGCACCGGGGTAAAGCCTGACAGCCTCTTGAATGATTGCATTCAGAAGGGGAAGCCCGTCCAGTTTCGACGCTACTGGAAGTTCATAACGATCGGGCATGACAGTTTCCAGTTCAGCTCTCAGCCTGGCAAATAGCTGCCTATCAGTGAGCATGTGATACATGATCGCTGCCAGTGTAGACGCTGTGGTCTCGCTACCCGCAACGACGATCACCATGGCCTCATCGGTCAGTCGCCTGGTTTGTTTCTCAGTTTCTGGAATGTCGCTACGAATGATCTCATGGAAGATTGTCTTCCCCTCGGGAAGATCTTTAGCCTTCCGAACCTCCTCGACCTGGACGGCCAGACCCTGTTGTGCTATCAGTAACGTCGAAATTTTATAACTTGAAGCCGATGCCGCCTACCTCTACGAAGCTCGAAAACACGCCAATTTTGGGCACCAGGGCCGTCATTATCTTAGGAGGTACATTGGTTAGAAAGGTGGCCAACCAGTAGAAGTGGGTTCCTATATGAGCAAGCGGACTTGGTGCCACTATAGTATAGAGTCAGTAGTCGCTATTTGGTCAGGGATGGATAAATATCTATCGGCTCCAAGTAACTCACTGATATCGAAGAAGGCGGTATTGCAATCTTCCTTATCAAGACATTTGTCTCCTTCACCAAACGCGTAAGCCTGAATTATGTCCTTTGTTGCAGCTCTGAACGCGACATTCATGCGCACCGGTGCTCCGGTACTAGCCCACCGATCCATCCTATAGAATAGATTTGCGAGTGTGTCATTGATGACAGGTTCTAGCCGTCGCACGTTTTGTTGGGAAAAGAATGGGTTCAGAACCGCCCGACGCTTACGATGGAGGTCGTGATCCGCTGTTGCGAGGATCGACCCCGATGCCTGGAGTGTTTGCAAGATAGTCCAGTATCTCTCACGTCTCTGTTTAGGGGATTGTGTATATAACTTTTCGATGAAGGCAGGGTCATTTATATGCACCACATCAGGCCTTATCCGAACGATTGGGCCATATTTGCGGTGCATTTCCTCCACGACCCAGATATACTGGCCCCTCTGCCATAAATCATAGTAGGCATTATACCAGGTTGTGAGAGCTGGATGATTGTTCTTAGTATACCTAATGTTTTACAGTTTCGGGCAACAGAAATGGCTCCTCACCAGCGAGTTTCGGACCAGGGATTTTGGCCAACGGACTCAGGTAGAGGCGGTAGAACCCAAGACCTAAAATATAGAAAGCTATTAAAGCCACGACCAATAGTGGCTGAAAGCTAGTTGGCCACTGTAAGTCGTAACTTAAGGCCATTGCGGCGTCTTCAAAAATTCAAACACTCAACTTCTAATAAGATCACATCTAGAGCTCCAATCAAAAAGGGGGGAAAGCTCAATGGCGATTGAAAACAAACTCGACTTTGAAGACAGAACATTTATTTTATAGGGATCTAATTTCAAGAAACAAACATACCATACCCTTTGGTATTGACACGAAGGATTCAATTGGCCCACATACAAGCGGTTTACCTTGTTACCAGGCTGCCGGGATTCTACTCGAAACAGGGCGAAATGCGTGTGGTTGACATAGTTTTCTACTTTTACAATATTTGATAGACAAGTATCGGGTTGGCGATGCTGTCCATCATCTCCAGAGTATATGGGAGCAATTCAAGGATATTAGTAATGACTTGATTTGGGAGAAGAAGAGCCTCACAAATTCGGCACAGCTGGCTATTACTAACGTCTAGGTGTCTAGGTACTTTCAATACCCCTAGAAGGAAACCCGAATTATTCCCATTGTAGATAAGGATTCTCCACAACGGCGTCGGGTTGACGATGCGCGATTCAAATTTGTCAAGAGCTAATCCTTAGCGCAGGATAGTAAATTACACTTATGCTGGACTTAATAAATCGACTGCGAGCTCTCAACTTTGACGCGTCGTTTATTTGACTGCTAATCTAGGCGCTTCTTGACTGCCTACATACCTAATGTATCTTGTCACTGAATCGCTAGTACAGCTGGGCGGTAGTGTACATATACATACATGTACGTTGTAAGCACTCAGCTCCATCGACGATTTGCGCCTTGGCTTAGCCGGGATCCAGTAAAGTCTTAATAGGTGATGTATTGTATTGTATTGTATTGTATTGTCCAATTGTCTTGTTTTGAGTGGTTGAAAATTCACTCATCGCTGCTACCTTACTCTATTATTGTAAGGCAAATTGGAAGTCTCGGATTTGTCGAACGAAGGCGAATAATCCCTTCAATGAAAGAGGCTTTTTTGGTCTTCGTGCTGTTTTCACGTACATAGCTGTAGATCGTAAGTAAAGAATACTTGCTTTCCGCCTAGATGCCTGCGGTAAAGACGAGGTACCTTTCACTATCGCATGACCGTTACGAAAGAGGTTTAGCTCGCTCTAGACCGAAGGCGGGCTAGTACATGTATGTATCCATATGGATCGAAGCTGGCAACGCCCGGACCGTTCTGCAAGCCTGACATCACTCAATCGCTCTCATTTGCACGAAAACAAATCCCAGTGACTCCACATCTCTTCGATTCTCCATCTTCAATTCCAGGTTCCTACCGTATGTAGAATCCTACGATACCGACCTATTCAGAACCCCAGCCAACAAACGCCTATTTTTGCGACGCGAGAAACTGTTGGAGCAGCTCGGCATTAGACACTTAAATACGCATAGTCAAGAATAAGTAAGGATACTTTCCAATTGACAGCATATATCCTATCACAATCGCGTGCCCCGACTTGCGATATTCGCGAACTCAACCCTCCAGTCCTCGTCGCATTCCCTCCCCGTTACCCCGTTGTGTAGATCAGATGTTCTTCCACCATACCCAATTTGCGGCATTACAATAATACAAGCTATCCACTTGTGGATCCGGTGACCCCGGTGCCTGTAAACCTCCACCTACAAAATCGCGCAGAATTCAAACCGCCCTGGCACTGCAAGCACACTTACCGAGCTCTTCCGCCCCGGAACAAGCTTTTTTTGTTTTCCCTCGTCTCCAGGTCTAACGCCGAACGTTCATCTTATTATTTCCTTTTTGACCCGAACCTTTCCCACCTTTTCCAACTTCTGCTGGTTCTTTTTTCCTCAACTCACTCGTCCTTGCGAAGAACTTTCCCAACCTCGATCTTATCCAAGGGCTTGTGTTGTTCGCAGATTAAAGCTTCTCTGACCGTCAAACAACAGTTAAGCTCCACCAAATCGATCAGTCAACCGTCTGCACTCCACATAGCAACCAACAACACCGCCCTAAAGGTAAGCCGCATTTTTGTCAATTGGAAATTAGAGTGCTCGCCCGCACCTACACCAACTTCAAATATGTCTCAATCCCATCCGCGTCGCCAATTGTCTCCCAGACACGCTCCGGAGACTTACGACTAGAGTGTATTCGAGCCCCTTGGACTGCCAGATGCGCCTTTTTCCTCGATCAAGATTCTTGCCACGAGACGGGTAGCTTGGGAGGTGAAACGAGTGTTTTTATCAATTGGCCCTGTTCAATTGGCTTCACTGAAGCTTCTCTTGACGGCTTCCGTACTATTACTAATACTGATACCGAACTTCTTCATAGACCGCCAATATGCCCGCAATCAACAACGCCATTGTCGCTCGCGACAGCTTTAGCCACATCGTCCGCCGTGAAAACTGGGCTGTACGTACAAAACCCGCTATCCACTATTACCTCGTTGGCATTTACCTCCCACAGAGGGAAAGGCCCAGGAGGACAATACCTCCAATTATATGAGAATGCTAACACATAGTAGCAACAAGAAGCTGGTGTCGTCGTCGTGTTCTGCATCGTCTTCGTTGTGGGTGTCGGTCTGCTCGGTTTATGGATATCCAAGTGCCTCGCCAAGCGAAAAGCTAAGAAGGCTGCCGTACACGCGTAAACGATTTGGATGAGAACATGCGGGAGTTTGGGGAGGGGGAGATTGCCACGAAGTACGGAACGAGACATCAATTATGTGCTACCTTTTACGACTCGGCAATACGTCCGTCCTCCATGAATACGTTGGTCAAATAATGTTCGTATGCTGGAGGACTTAGGACCAGGAAAGCTGGCAACGGTCCGAGGATGTTAGCCATGTTTCGCTTTACATGCTTAACATCTCAATTATCGACAATCTCTAATCAAGAGATGCTAGTCTGGACGGAGTCCGAAATACTCTAATTTTCTCTAATATCAATTAGTTTAGACAATTCTGTCTAGCCCGATCATGTTTGGTGACACCTAACACATTCCTATATGTTCTCTTTCCCTGTCAATCATATGGAATTCAAGTGCCTTGGCTCATTGACCGCAGCTTTGTTGCTCTGAACGAGCATAAAAGCAGGCAATGCCTTCTAATAAATGGCGTCGCAGGCCCTAATAGAGCTCCATCTTCTCCAGATGAATTAACCCATTAGCCGGCTACGGACATATTAGCGCCAATTCGTTCGTCAAGCCAAAAGAAAATATCACTCACCGGAGAGAATTGTCTCAACTTTATCCCGGCAGTCCTAAAGACTTGGGCCGTCTCCGTATCCATGCTATAACCTTGACTATACACTACCTCGCTGATCCCTACTTGTACAATCTTGATACTGCATGTTAAACACGGGCACGTATTGCAGTACAAGATGCTCCCGTCGCGGATTCTCTCTCGACCAGCCTCCAGCAAGGCATTCTCTTCCGCGTGGAGACAAAGGCAGGTCGATAATGAAACCCCACTGCTCTCTCCCGCGTTGCACCGTGGACACCCTCCCTCGCCACAGTTCAATAGATGTCGCGGCGTCCCATTATAGCCCGTGCTGATGACGTGGTGCTTGGAATCAACTAAGACGCAGCCCACGGCCCGCTTCATGCAATTGCATCTATGTGCCGCCAGAGATGCCAATGACATGAAGTAACTATCCCAGCTAGGACGTAGGCGGTCGGGATTCGTCAGGTCCAGCTTTCCTAGTGTAGCGTACAAGTGTGCCAAATCTGAAGACGTGTTTAGCAACCGGATCGCGGCCCGGGACATGAGCGGAAGAACACCCAAGGAAGCATCGTAGAGATGGCGATCTGATTCGGCTACAAAATCTTCGAATTCAAGGGGCTTCTGATTCTCTGTATCCTGTCGTCCGGTACACCGTTGCTGGTAGCGCCGCCAGCGTACGGTCAGCGGGGCGTCAACACTGATCAAGATGAAAAATGGTCGCCTGCTAAGAGTGTCTAGGACAGCCTCGTTGTGCATGTCTGTTGTGACCCATCGCGAACGCCAGTGCTTCGTTACGAAGTTTAAAAGCTCCGTGGTTGTCGAAAAGGTATATGAAGGAGGTGTCTGCTTCAAACGCAGAGAAATATTGGTCTTGGCGGCATCAGGAACAGCCAAATCTGCGTCTGACTCGGAAGCGTCTGAAGATGTGCCATTTTGAGATGCTGGCGTCTCTAAGTGTAACTTCTTAAAGCCGTGATGGTCTATCAGGTACTGGGCTACTGTGCTTTTACCGGCGCATTTTGCTAGGATTTGGTGTTAGTGAGAACTTGATCGAAAGGGGGATAGGGTATAATTTGGAGCCCTACCACCACAAATTCCGATCAGCATGTTTCCGACAGCCAAGTCCCTATGCTGTGTGATCTCAGTTTCGGGATATGAGAAATAGCTATGAAATTCTGCGTCACCAGCAGATTCGTACTACTGCACCTAGCTCGTACTTGGTCCTAGCAAACGGTGGGACGGACGCGTCGCGTCGAGAGACTACCGTAGAAGAAAACACTACCGAATTTCAGCCGATAATTCATAAATTCCAGATCTTGTGCCAAGAGAAGCCTGAGAGGGGCTCCTGCAGTTATCCGTCTCTCAGGTGCCCCTGGCAGACTGGAAGGTCACGTCAGCGGAGACCTCGGTGTTGCAGCCCTACATTCGAATCCGTCCGCGTGGGATGATTCCAAGTTCCCTCTTTTACATCAGCAACATCTCACTGCCTACCTACCAGTATGGTCACGTCGTGACTCTTAGGATATGGACATGTGACCCTATAATTAATAAGGTCTAATATATACAGGACACAACTCCTAGACACGTAGTACATAAAAGCAAGGCTATGCGCTCTTTTCTTTTTATTGTGCTTGATTCAGAGCTGTTGAAGTTTTACATGTGTAGAGTTGAAGATTTGTAAATCCAGCGTCGAAACTCCGTCATATGTCATCCCTTGGAAGCTCCAGCCCACCTCGCAACTCAAAAACGCCCGCCCCGCTCTCACGAACGTTAAGCCGATTGATCAACTTAACCAGCCCCTCCTACTCTCTCCTATACGTATAATACATATACACACCACATATACACACCACGCCAAACAAGAAGCACCATATTCCAAATTTTGGTGGCGTGATATATGATAAATTACTCGTTCGCGACAGACCGACCGCTTAAAGATAGTTCTCACTACGTAGCTTGAGCATAACATCGGGGCTCCCCGTTTACTACTACCTCATCGTGAGCTACCATTCCGGCGATATGGCAGCACTCAAGTTTGCGCCATTCTCGTCCGAGATTGAGCTCCCATTCTACACGGCCTTTTTTGCCTCCAAGTTAGACCATGACAAACTTAGCGACTCGGCCCGGCCAGTGCTGGGAATCTACGAACCTCGCCCGGGCACAGCTCCAGACGACAGTGTGCGAATGCAGGTGTTGGCCAGCTCCCTTACTAGTAACCAGTACGTTGGTATTCGTGTTATATCATTCCGATCATATCCAATATAATTTACCGTCTTCATCTAATCATATGGGTTGTAGCGTGCCATTGAATGCTGTTAGAGCGGAGGGCATCATCAGAAACACAAACACTCTCGAAGCCTTTAAGCAAGTAGATAAATCCGAGATGATCCACAACGCTGCACGCCAGGTTTGTCCTCTCCACCAGCAACGCCCACTCTCGGCAAGACAAGACTAATTTAATATATGTAGATATGGGATGCGATCAAAGACGGTACTATATATTCCGTTCCTTCACTCCTCTCCCATTACATCATCCTCTCCTATGCAGACCTCAAGAAATACCGAATGACATATTGGTTTGGATTCCCAACTCTGCATTCCGACCCGCAGTGGAAACGTACAGGAGACATTCTTCATTTTACTCCAGACGAGACTACCGCCTTAGTCGACCGCGTAGGAACTTGGCGATACACTGTCGATGCTAGAGAGCATGGCTTTTTCCTTGCAAAAAAGATTCGGGGGAGGAGAATAACCAACGTCACATCCCCTCTCGAAACTCCAACGGAAGACATTGGATACAGATGGGAAGTCGGTTCGCTCCGCGAATTCGAGACTGGATTCTTCCGTGGTGTGCCCGCAGAAGACCAATACGTGGCTTTTGTTGACCCTTCTACTTACGAAGAGCATCCAGCATGGCCTTTAAGGAATCTTTTGGTGCTAGTGAGACAACGATTCCACTTAACAACAGCTCAGATTCTCTGTTACCGGGATATACAATCGCGCAGACACGAAGCTCGCAGCATAGTCCTCCCCCTTGCCATGGATCCCGCAGAGGAGATTGAAACAAATGAAATGCCAAAGGCTACTGGTTGGGAGCGCAACCCAGCTGGAAAATTGATGGCGAGGTCCGTAAGCTTGGCGGAATCCATGGATCCTACTCGGTTAGCAGATCAGTCAGTTGATCTCAACCTCAAACTGATGAAGTGGCGCATTTCACCCAATCTTGATCTTGACATAATCAAAAACACCAAATGCCTTCTCCTCGGCGCTGGTACTCTGGGCAGCTATATCTCAAGGAACCTGATGGGATGGGGTGTACGCAAGATCACATTCGTCGATTATGGCGCAGTATCCTTCTCCAATCCTGTGAGACAACCATTATTTACCTACAACGACTGTTTGAAAGGAGGAGCTCCAAAGGCAACTCGGGCAGCTGAGGTGCTCAAGGAGATTTATCCGGGAGTTGACAGCGAAGGTCATGTTCTTTCTGTCCCCATGCTAGGTCATCCTATAGTAGAGAAGACCCAAGGCGACTTTGAAAAATTGAAATCCCTAATCGATGAGCATGACGCGATCTTCCTCCTACTGGATAGTAGAGAGTCGAGGTGGCTCCCTACCGTGATGGGAAAGGCTGCGGGGAAGATCGTCATGAATGCAGCTCTCGGCTTCGATACCTACGTAGTCATGAGACATGGTGCAGAACCTACAGATGGAAGCGAAGAAACATTAGGTTGCTACTTCTGCAACGACGTAGTCGCCCCTGGAGACGTAAGTAGTAGATTTGAAATTCATTGCTTATCTAGGTAGCTAACGTTGGGTTAGTCGCAGAAGGACTTGACTCTCGATCAGCAGTGCACAGTCACACGACCAGGAATAGCCGCTATTGCATCGGCTCTTCTCGTCGAGCTTCTAACGAGTCTTTTGCAGCACCCTCTACGTCAACATGCGCCAGCCCCTGCAACCGGCGCTTCTGGGACGTTTGAAACCGATCCCAATGACGAGCATGCCCTTGGCATAGTGCCACATCAAATTCGTGGGTTTTTAAACAAGTTCCAGAGTCTCATTATCAAAGGCCATTCGTATCCATGCTGCAGTGCGTGCAGCAAGCCAATCATCTCGGCCTATAGAACTCAGGGCTGGGATTTCGTAAAACGCGCCCTTGAAGACAAGGAATACGTAGCTGAGCTCAGTGGTCTGGCTGAAGTTCAGAGAAAGGCGGAGGCCATGGCTAATGACGTGGATTGGGAGGAAGAGGAAGATGCTGAGAAAGGGGATGACGAAGGAGTTCTCGTGTAGAACCTTCTCCTTCGCATTCACCACGACCGCCGCAATCGCCTAAAGAAGACGAAGGCCGATCGCTTCAAATTCTGGAAATGGCCCCGATGGTCTAAAATCAAATGGAACGATAGGTCAACCGTGAGTGACTCGCAGGATTCATCGATTCATGTGGCACCCCACATGGCGCCACGTGAGACGAGCACGTCTTCCTCTGAAGAGTTGGAAATATTTGGCCCAAGGCAGATGCGGTGGCATACCAGTTCGGACGGTACAGTAGACACTATTGTATCTATTGGGGAAATTCTAAAGGAAGGACCGCCGTTGATGTTATAGGGAGCGGTATTGTATACCTACCTAGGTGCCTCATTTACTCCCAAGTAAAACCCCCATGTATATTTTTCATTCTGTTCAACCTTGCAGAGCACCCACGGAGTGGGCATGTTTCGAAAGGCTGGAGTTAGGGACAGGAAATCATTGAAGCAATTCGAACTGGGATAGGGAACGTTATGGAGTTAGCCGCGTGTTGTCAATAGGTTAGGAAATCATACGGAGTGTCCTTGAAAGCTTTTGGGGGATGATATGCTACTAGGCTTATAAGCTAGTATTGTTAAAATTCAAAGAGCATTCTCAACCAGCTAAAATCAAAGCCCCATAAAGAGTACTTCGGTCAGGGAGTAGAGAACTGTGCGAGGAGTGTCTAAGCGTCTAGAGCCATGAAATGTTAATGGCACGGCCGTATTCAGGCAAAGATTCGTAATATATAACAAAGATGAGGGGAACTAGCCTCATTATAACTGCCTGGGAGATGACTCGGTCAACGAATCAATTGTACTCTCTCTGTGTAGATGTCGGTAAGGGATTCCATATTAGACTCTAAATATCCCTCACTTCCAGTAAATAGAGTTCTAGCCCGCTCTCCAAGTTCCAGTCTTTTAGGTATCCTCGTGCCTCTTCCATCATGTTTCGTAGGTAGGATAGGTAAACTGCATTATCGGGGCGAGTACTAGATGATCGTGCCCCTTAACAGGAGGGCTTCTCTAGTCACCGGATGAAACGATCCAGATTATGTCTTTTGTTGTGCTATGGCTTTGAAGGCATCCTATGCTTGACTACTATCCTTAATATTCACCATTGTCTATACTAATGTCGCAGATGTACCTTACTAATCTGTTCACCCCGCAACTTGGATGAAGACGGCACTTTTTCATTTGTCATTGAAAGGGCTTCGGTCTGTCTAGGCCTGTTTCCATCTCCTTGTGTTTCTTTGGTGGGCGCCATTTCGAGTCATTTGAGGTCCACTAGGATAAGAAAGGGAGCTGTGATCGAGAGCGGCTTATTTAGATCGGAAACACTAGACGACATAGCGGAAGATGATATACGTTAGCGTCAACAACTACCAGCAGTCGATCCACAATATATAATACCCAATACCCTTCGCCACGTTTTCTACATAGGGATATCTGAAGTTTAATGTCTTGGTGTGGTTACATCCCCGTGCCTTATCTCGACCTAGGGGCTTTAGCTTGTCGATGTCAAACCACCTAGTCACGACACCGCGGATTCTACTTACAACCTGCGAGTCGTAAGACTTCCATACCACTCACTCAAAGAGCCCATTTGATCTCAATGTCAGGATGGTTGACAACTTCTTTTATACTCTTCAGCCTACAAGATAGGTAGTTATCCATTTATAAACAGCATTGTATAAAGTCCGATGTCTCGCCTGTCTGAGAGCGAGGAGACATCATATACACTCCACCGGTGCTAACTCTATTCTCTCTCTTATCCGCTATACGCAATTTTGACATTCCTTACACTTGCCCTTCATTAACACCGTACTGGCTACCGCCGTAAACTTCGAGGAAAAGTATTCCCTTCTTACCTCATATTATTCCATCAAGGTTTCACTAGTCGACCTATGAGCAACATGATTCAATTTCAAGAACTTGAACGTGCCGCCTGTGACGTTATCGAAAATGTGAAACAGATCCAGGATCTCAGACACGCAAGGCTGTCGGTCATTGGAGGTCTGGCATTATGGCACTACCTCCCTGAGTATCGTTCGACAGATGTAAGGCAGTCTAGCCATCAAATGCCCATAGAACAGAAACTAACAGTACTTCCGAAGAATGTCAACTTTATCACGAACATCTCGACATCACCAAGTTCGCTCAAAAAGCGACTTGTAGAACGGCCGAACTCACCCTTTTTCCAACGCTCGCAGGCTTTATTCTATAAGGGCCAGAATGGCCAGGAAATCAGGATTGATATTAGTCCTGAATGGCTTGTAAGTTCTGCATTCAGCTGAACATGAATCTTTAGCAGTCGGCTGATTGTGGTAGTCCCCTTACCTCCCAGAATCTGCCGTGAAGGTTCAAGATATATCTCAGAACGAAATACCATACATATCTCTCATCGACCTCATCGTATTTAAACTCGACTCAAGTGGGCTTCGATCCAACCCAGTGAAGAAAGAACGCGACGCAAAGGATGCCGCTGCCCTAGTGGACCTTGCGGTGAGCAAGGCGCCTATACAGCTCTCCGCAAAGCAGGAGCAGGTTGTCGAAGAGGCGCTCTGCGACTTCGCAACATGCGGGACTAAGGAGAAGGGCTGGTGGGAGAAGCACATGGGTCTGGAAAAGAGGCCCACTCGCAATGAGGCTGTCGGCGGTCGGTGGGGGCAGAGCCGCTCTCATTCCAAATCAGATCCCTCGCCATCTCGGTCTCCTATGTCCAATGACCCTAGCACGGCCTGGCACTACGAGCGTCTCGACCGCGCACACATACGGCGGTTCAACTCGTTGCACAGTAGCCGCAGTACAGCGGGAGTTAGGTCTGGCCTCGTCCGTTCACCATTACAACGTTTGATTAGGGACGCGGGGTTCACCATGACGCAACCGAAGACCACTTACGCGAGTTTCCGGAACGGCGCTAAGCGGTCTAGGCTGAGCAACGAGATCAGCCCTGAGTTGCCATACCATGAGCATGACGACCTGTACTACATTCTAGAACCGCCGGGAAGTTTGCTCGAGCAGGGCATGAAAGGCGGGGGAGGGTATTTCGACGTCCCTCTTATGCCGCCTGGCGGGCTGGGGATTGTGACAGAACATACGATCGGAGCGATGAGTAGTTCCATGGCGGGATATTTCGACCTTACACCTGGGGCTTCCCCTAGTCCCGTGGCAGGACCCAGGAAGCCGCCTGGGCTGGAGAAAAGAAGTGTGACTTTCCTTTTGTGATTGCTCAGAAATTACGAATGTAAACTTGGACAGAAAAGATTCCGACCATGCTTAGATGTGGTAAGTACACGACAATACCCTAGTCAGGACGGAATTTTCTTTTTGTTTTCTTCGGTATTCGCTTCTTGAGAGATGAGCAATGGCGGGATCCAGCTTTTTTATGTGCCAGGTCACCTAAAGGTCAAAATTTCGCAGAGACGCATGGTATTCGTCTCCCTCTCCATATATGTAACTGTCAAACGCTGAAAATAAAAATAAAAATTGAGAATAAATCTACAAGGATTATGGGTGCCTAGGTAGACTTTGTGATAGGTATAATCGGCCTCGTCAACCCTGAGGAGAGAAACGTGAACCATGGTCCAAGACTTGACGTGACAAGTATATAAGTCTCATTGTTCAAGTAGTTCTTTCACATACGACCATAGGATCTGGAAAACTCGGGATCCCGTCCGCTCTCCCATAGATAAGCCAGATACCGCCAGATTAGTAGTTGGGTCGGTGACGACCAGCGAATCCCTGGTGTTGTATGTTTTTGTTCTTTTTTTTCGAATTTATCTCATATTGTTGTCTTTTTAAGACAGAGTCTTGGTCATGATCTTGTGGGAGTAGGGGTTGCCCAGGGACTTGACTAAGCAAGTACCTACTGACGGAAGTGATGGATTAAGTTGGGCGGGGAAATAGGGGTTTAGCGCTTGGCAAATGACCTGTAACAATGAACCTGGACACCCTGGAGCACTTGTGGCTTGTGGCACAGGTAGTAAAGATCATCTTTGGTGAAACCCGTGAAACCCGTGACATCCGGACTCGACATGAATACTTCACAATTTCTATTTCTTTGAACGGTTTCCTCATATTGCACATATGGAATTTTATTCGCAATTTTAGGTATACAAACAGGTCTTTTTAAACCCCCAAAGGCAAACAAGAGGCGTGTAGATCAAGATAATACGAGGGAGAAGAGAAACAGCAGGGGTTGGTGCTATTTTGGAGAAGTTGATGCACCGTCCCGTCTTGTGTCATCTCAGCCATCACGTGGCTTTGTAAGACATATTTCTGGACCGTTTTCGGGGCCTTTGGAATTTAGTTGGGGAAATCATTAACTTCAAGGTTGCTAACTGTAGTTTTGCAGAGGTCCTGTCGGCGTTGCAAACTAAATGAATGGGGTTGTAGTGATCCGTGCCTTCGCTCCCTTTCTCCCACTATGAGACTTCCGTTCCGAGTTCTCAGACGCCAAGAGTCTGTCCATGACTATGTTGGTGTCTTGATCTCGCTCGAGGAGGCGCACCTGCACAGCCACTCCGCTAGGTCTGGCAGAAGCGAGTTCGAAGAGGCGAGGACTAGTTCCGATGACCCCGTGAGCGATGACCCTGAGTCGGGTCCGCCTAAAGATGGCGACAACGAGAACACCGGCATGCTGCAGATGAGTGCTGCCGAGTATACTATCGAAGGTCTGAGAAGGGAAGTCCGCAAGGGTGGGAAACGGCGTCAGTGGTCTGAGTATGAATGTAAGCTTCTATGGGATATCTCCCCACAGACCCAAAATAGGCTGGACGAGCGGGGAACGGACACTAATGAACTACTTCAGTGAAATCTAAACTCATCAATAAGGCCATTCAGGATATTGGCATGGGCCGGTATAACTGGCAGCTGTTTGTTCTATGTGGTTTTGGGTGGTTTGCGGATAAGTGAGTATGCCCATATACCTGCCAAAACATGGTATCCTTACTGATTGGTTTTTATAGTCTATGGATGCAGGTGAGCAGTAACTTTACCTTGTTGCTTCTGATTCATTATCTTCGTACAACCATCTCACATTTATAAAGGGCGTCTCGTTGATTCTTCCCTCTCTATCCGGAGAGTTCGGCATTTCAGAAAAGCAGGTTAGGTACACGACCTCTTCTCTATTTGTAGGGCTTTGCGTAGGGAGTTTTTGCTGGGGGCTCGGGTCGGATATCATAGGAAGACGTATCGCCTTCAATGCTACTTTGCTAATCACGAGCATCTTTGGTATCTGGGCTTCATATGCATCTAGTTGGGTATCTGTTTGCATTCTGTTCGCCTGCCTGGGAACTGGAGTGGGTGGAAACCTGCCAGTGGACGGTGCACTGTTTCTGGAGATATTACCCGACTCATCGAGCGCCTTGTTAACTCTCCTGTCGGTTTGGTGGCCGATAGGACAACTTGTTTCATCAATCTTTGCCTGGTACTTCATAACAAAGTGGCCAGTTGACCAAGGATGGCGTCACTTCGTTTTTACTATCGGTGTAATCACATTTGTCATGTTCCTTATCCGTTTTGGCATCTTCCATCTATTCGAGTCGCCTAAATACCTTCTTTCTCAGGGACGGCAGCCCGAAGCAGTTGCGGTCGTCCATGGTATTGCCCACCGGAACGGGAAGAAGACCTGGCTCACTGAGGATATTCTAGACGCTGTTGCCGATACGGAGGATACTCAAAGAACAACGCCTAGGGTTTCAGCCGCGAATATCATCAAGCAAAATCTAATGTCGTTTTCGATTGACCACATACGGCCCCTGTTCCAAACTCGCAAGCTCGGCATGGCAACTCTCCTTATCTGGTTCTGCTGGAGCACCATAGGTCTAGGGTATCCGCTTTTCAACGCGTTTCTCCCTCAATACCTCTCACACGGAGGTTCAGGCGGGCCAGCAAGCGACAAGGGTGTGGCTGCGTACGACTCTGCTCCATCAGAAACATATCGTAATTACGCCATTATATCGGTGGTTGGTGTGCCGGGAAGTCTACTCGCCGCGTATACCGTTGACCACAAGTCCCCATTCCTCGGGCGGAAAGGGACCCTCGCCATCTCTACGCTAGTGTCAGCTATATTTCTATTTTTCTTCGTCACTTTCGGCACGACCCCTAACTCGCAGCTCTTCTTCACCTGCGTCGAAGCTTTCTGTCAGAATATCATGTATGGAGTTCTCTACGCATTCACTCCAGAGATCTTCCCGGCACCAGTTCGAGGGGCCGGGACTGGCGTGGCCAGCTTTCTGAACCGTATATTCGGACTCATCGCCCCGATCCTCGCTGCCAACGTACCTGGAGATGGTACCACGACTCCTATATATATGTCAGCGGTTCTAATCCTAGCTGCCTTTCTGGGTATTGTGTTGATTCCTATTGAGACCAGGGGTCGTCAACGGCTCTAATAACAAAGTATCGAGTCTTGGGCATATGCTCTTAGCAGGAATAGTACCGTATGTCGAGGTAATGTTCGTACAAGATTGATCTGAACACCTGTTTTCAACCGCTACACCATGACTTAGATCAATAATATATTTCAAATGATGAAATAAACCAAACGCTGTATATTGATGTATGAATTCAATGCTCAAGCAAATATGCCATTAGTAGCCCGTCACCTATTTCCTTTAGCCCCGGCCGGGGCGTCTACTCTTCGCTTCTGAAACGACCGCCCCAAAGCGTCCTTTACCATGGGATCTGCCCGGATCGTGTTCTGAACAAGCCATTCCTTGAGCTTCGATCGCATGCTGTTAATCACTTCGGGGTCGCCGGCGAAGGGCGACATCTCCAGTTCCATAAGTCGCGTCGCATCTACGTCCATGCTCCGAGCCGTCTGCTCGAGCCTATCGAGATTCTGCGATAGTTGCTTCTCTGATGCCTCGCCGGGCTTCATCCCCCGCTGGTCTGGTGGTTGTAATAGCGGTCCGATCTGCGAGAATGCGATATATAGCGTGATGCTCAGCTTGCGCGCGAGGGATATGGCCTGGAAGGGCAGGTAAGGGGGATGCGAGGTGAAGTGCGTCAGGACCGGGTTAACGACATGCTCTAGGAAACGCGGGAACGAGGGGCGCGTTACGGTATGTAATTCGAAAACGCACAGCACGACTAGTGTCAACCACCGCCAATACCGCCCCCAATCTAGGTACCCCAAGAGTCCTAGCACGTACATGGCGACGGCGGCGAAGCCATAGTACGGTATTAGGACCTGTGTGCCACGGACGATGTAGTCGCTTACCGTGACGCAGTGCTTCCAGTTCACAATGTCGGGGCCAAAGCGCTCGTAAGCGAAACGGCGAGCAGGGTCGACAAGGGTATCGGATGCGGTTTTGAGGTGTATAAAGTAGTCGGCATCAGTGCTATCAACGCCTCCCCCGGAGCCCATTAGCTTGTCTGGGTGGTGAAGCGCGGCAAGACGACGGAAGCGACTCTTGATGTCGCGTTCGGTGGCAGAGAAGGGCACGCCAAGGTCGGCGTAGTAAGAGGATGCGCGGCGCAATTCGTAGTCGGCTTCGTAGATGGTGTAGAGAAGGTAGAGCGATACAACGAGGATGTGGATGCGCCGGCGGTGCTCGGCGTAGCGGGGCGTGCCCGGAGCGGGCTTGCGGTCGCCGGCACGAATCGTCAGGCCGTAGTAGATGGATTGTACCCAACCAGTCACGAGCTGTGTATTGTTAGTTTCGGAAACCCATTGGGTTCTCAAGAAAAGGGACGAGAAGAACAGGTCTCAAGACGTACGTTTGGGAGGAATGACCACCCCAACAGGGAGAGGATATTATTGCCAGCCATACTAGTGGTTATGCAAGTTATTATTAACCGTAATGTACGTTATATCATGGCTGAGGTATTATCTCTAGAAGAGAGGGAGATGGTGTAGTAGCGAATGAAATGTGTAAAGATTATTTTGAAAGTGCTGAAAGCTACGGTATGTACATAGTTGCGAAAATTACGTAGGCGAGTACATCCTATCTCATATTACCTAATGTCACAAGCACCGGACTGAACAAGTATGCAATTCTGAGCTTAAAAGTGCCTATTTTTGGGCGCTACCAGGTGGGTATGACAGGGGGAATTAATCACTAAAAAGGTACCTACCTAAATGGATACACGTGTGAGTAACTGTTCACATAGATTACATACTGCAGGTGGCCTGGTATTCGTCCCTGATAAATAACAAATAAGAGGTAGGTACATATAACAAATTAATTCAGAAAATATACCTCCTAGGTATCCTACATCTACGGTACGGTCTTTCAATTCTTAGTAATACCTCAAGGTTGAATTGTAGCCGAGGCTGCGAGATTTATTTTGTCATTGCTTATGTTCGTCATTGAGATGTTTTATCTTATAGGCTTTTCCTTAAGAATACTCCACGTCGCCTATGACCGCTAAGACAATGCACCGCCCATAGAAAATCCTACACCAACAACCTCAGTCTGTGATCCTTTGGGCCCCAATGCCTCACAAGTCATGCATGGCGTCACCGTCTTTGTGCTCGGACTCTTGATAGTTGGGTCTCGAGTACGAGTAGATTCACGATCGTAAATATGTTGCTTCAGGAGCCGTGACAAGTCTCGCGACCACCGCTACAGACCCAACCATGCGTCGCACCAATGGATTCTGCATGATGAAATCTTCTCAACGCTCGTGACTCGTGCGGCGGCAAGAGTAATATATGAAGTGGCGCAAGGACAAGCGGTGAGTCCTGAATGAGCTGTTGAATTGCTACTCTCATTCGGCGTCGCCGCGTTTCCCATGTGACTGATTCCTCCTCTGTTCTCGTTCATATTGCTGTTATGAGTAAGCTAAATACTCTAATGAACGTAGCTGAAGAGAATCTGAAAGGGCGTACGGCATTGCGCTTGGCTTCTTTCATAGATGAGCGCGTGTAACTAGAAATGATTCGGTTAGTGCGCACTTATTATAAGGTAGGTTTATAAGAGACCATGTAGCACTATACTCACACAAATAAAATACATGCCATTGAGAAGGCTGCCGCTGGAGCCATGATGGTCTTGATCCGCCAGATTCAGATTAGCAAGCCGCTGTGGTATAGATGATGATAGAAACCATACCCGAGGCGTAATATTTCCCCTAGGGGCCATGACTGTATCCTACTAGGGTAAATTTAATAACATCAGTAGACTAAGGGCTTGAGGGCAGTTGTTTGTGTGCTGTGTTGTGAGTGCCACTATATCCCGACTTCGTCCAGAAATAAAATGAAGGGCATGGTTGACAGTTTACCAGCTGTCGGCCAGTGCGAACAATTGATCGATCATACGATTATGGATGATAATCGATGATGGTCCTGGTCGCTCCATTCACGCCTTTCCAAATCAGCTTGTGAAAGTCTAAAATGACAAAACTCTCCTTCTTAAGATCCTTAAGATGGTTTCATTTTCCTACAATTTTAAATAACCTTTCTCATATCGGCTATCCTGCGTCCTCCTGCCCATCTCAGCAACCATCGCTAATTTGAAGTAAAGCAATGAAAATACAGGCGTGAGTAATTAGAAGTAACCTTATCCTCGCCTTTTAGAGTCTGGGTTAACCTTAATGACTGAAAGCTCCGAGTGGGAATGAGCTAGTGAGAGAATAGTAGGTACGGCAAGAGTGAAAGGAATGATAACACCAAAATTCATAGACAGTTGCCCTTCTTGACATCGAGATAGTCATAAATTTATCGTATCTGGTTTTCTTTTTCTCATACTATCTTCCTAGAGGCTCGGCACTGCGCAGAAACCATTGGTTTCTATGCGGCCTAGAAAGACGTACGGGAATAGGCAAAGAACGAAACGGGAGAGCTAATTATCAGACCAGGGCCAACGGGAAGGCATGCCAATGTTCCATCTACACTCACGACATTCCCAACGCGACACGGGGCCAGCGTCATCCTCCGAAAGCCCCTCCACTAGAAGTAAATGGCACGTCTAGTTCAAAATCGACGGCGGCGGTTGAAATCTCGATCCCGAGAGCCTTACCAATAGCTTGATGGGGGCTATCTCGGACATGCTACACGCTGGTTGGACAAGCCACAAGGGGTGGCATACCATGCCAACAGAACACGCTACCTCAAGGCAGACGAAGCCAGAAGAAAAACGTAATAGCCCAATGTAAGCCTTCGTAGCCGTACTACATTGCGCAACCCACTAGTCCCCTATGGTTTCTCACTATCTCGGTGTCAGCCTTATGCAAGCATGCCTGATCTATAGGAGTTGCTTTCCCTCTCGTACCTCCTGATACGGCGCCTTACATGCAGGAGACACCAACGTCGGTATCCCTTTGAGCGGCATGCATCCCGTTGCCAGGCTCTTTGCCGGAGTATCGACAGTCCGACATCGCATACTTCGGCAACTCGTCGAATAAGAAACCAATGTACGATAATATATGACCCGTAGGTAATACTTTTACTGTCTTCGTATGCCTGACTGCTGACTTATCTTGGCATCGGGTAAGGTTCGTGGCGGGAGCTTCTGACGTAGACGGCAATGCAGGTCCGAGATATCCTATAATATCATAAGAGGTGCACAATATGCGAGAGTAGTAGAAGGACAGGCAGGAGTAAGAGGTGACACAACAGCTAGAAGGCCAGCGATGCTGGGTACCCTTCTCCTCACCCAGCTTCCAAGAGTAGCAAGACAAAATAGCCACCACAACAACCTGCCTGCTTAGGTTATCGTACCGAGAAACATCCAAGCCTACGCGTTGTATAGCTTTGTATAGCTTTGCCTACCATATGGAGCATGTAGTGTAACCTTCCTTTCCTTTAGCTGAATTCTACCAATTACTAGCCGGGTTCCATGGTCAGATCTTCACCGTATAAGTGGCGACGCCAACCCGATTTCTCGTAGCTCGCTGTTACCGGAGGTCTCCACGTTGTATACGCTGTGCTCCTTATTCGGCTTGAGAAGGCGGTTTAGCTTCAATGTGCACCGTTGTTAGTTAGGAAAGGTCTTACGATAAAATGACCCCGTATGCAATCTTCAGGGTCGCAGCTCAGGTCTCTCTAGACGCATAGGCCCATGTTTATTCACGCACACCCTTTCGTCTAAACTATCGGCGGCATCTATTGACGGAGGGAAGTGTATGTTGTGCAGATTGTGCTGACCGCATTCGGCACCATCCACATGATCGGAAAATGTTTAATTTCATGTGAATGGAAATTGGGTCTCATCGATATCCTGCAGCCACGTCGGGCAGGGCTCTAGTTCCCGCCAGTCCGCGTGCCACGATAAAAGGAGGTAAATCGGTGGGAAGGAAACTCGGTAGAAATCGGCTTCTGAAACTAGCGTGATCTACACATTGGGTTCATCAGTCAGTCCAGAATCATGATGGGGGAGCAGGGCAGACCTCAACATAGGTCTTTGCTTGACATTTGGGCACCACACAACATCGGGATCCCCATTATCCGGGCCTTTTCAAAACCATGCCTTATGGGCAGTTACGTGAGATCCTAGTTTCATAGGCTCATACTTGTAGAACTGTCAGCCAGCGGATACCCCGTCGGGTAGATACCCTATATGATCGTGTTTATGTAGCAGAGCATATAGACCCCGCCCAAACTGTCCCGTATATCTAGGGACGGCGCGATCTAAGCGCTTTGTCGGGTGTGATAAGCATAGGGTAGAATTCTCTTCAGTTCTCAGCGAGACTTGACGTGTTCCTAGCCTAGTCGGTCGATGTCCAGAAAGGCACATTGAAGCGATCGTCCCCACCCAGCGGCATCGTACAGAAAGCGGTTTACTCTAAGCAGTAGTTGATGAGATCAAACCGTCTGAGGATGGTAAGGCTTGGGCACGGAGGCGTTTCGCGGAAATTTGCCTCCAAATGAAACATCACCTTAAAGATAGATACTCGACCATGGGTTAATAAATGAAGGTGACATCTAAAAAGCCCACTCGAGTAACTATAGTCGCCTGCAGCTCCCGGCTAGTGAATGCAAGCCGTTTAGGCAACCCGTATAAGAAAACAGCCCGCTTAAGCGAGGCAACTGGCGCGAAGTTGGAGGCCAAAACGATCAAGAACGGCCCCAGCACGTACGTAGAGTTGTACTACTAAATCATCAGCCGCAGACAGACATGCTATGTGGATTTAACCAACCAATTCGCGTGGTTATTTGGCTGTACGTTTCCTCGGATTAGGAATGTTTGAATGGCCATTGAAGAGCTGAATCTTCGTCGGGAGTTACCATTGTCTATGTAGATCGTTTGGATACCTAAGTTAACTCTTGGCCTTTTATAAGACACCTCACTTAATGGACGCTCTTTTCCCTTTGTCGCAAGAATGGAACGTAGGGGCTCTGATCTCCGCGTATCGGGCTGTAAGGGGGTCGCTGCCAGATATTCAGCCCTGCTCAAGCTCATGCAAAGAATTTCTGCCTGAGTAGAATTTCCTTAAGCCCCTCCCGAACGGGTAAAAAAAAGGGCTGCATCCTATATCCACGAGGCTCCATTTTGCTGGCCGCAATTGCTTACACGGAGAGTTATTATTTAGTCACCGCTTGGGTTGCTGTCATAAGACCGATACTATTTTCTTACGTGGTTATGATTCGGGAAGCTCCTGCTGTCTATTAGAAGCTGGCATATTGTTCAACAATGCCCAATCTGACCCAAAGCAGCACAGCCTTACCATCACGAGAACCTTAGGAAATTTGAAAGCCTACGTTCATTTCCCCGTAGGCTAATCAAATTCCCTACTCAGAAAATGTAGAGGAAGTGCAGAAGAAGGCTTTGCTTAATTGGGGTCCGAGAGCAAGGATATGTCATTGAATAAACGCCTAGTTATGTAGGGTACATTCGGCCCCCTCTTTCGGCAACTTGCGAATTTATTTTCCCGTTAACATTGCCCATTCTCGTCCTTTGCAGAACAGCTATGCAGGTCTAAGCCCCGACCTATCATTATTGCCCATTGTAGATACATAATGCCAACGCAGGTCGAGGTAACGGGACAATGTCATGAATCAGGTCCAGCTCTTGAGTTAGGGGCCGATTTAGGTGCTCACGTTACATTGAGGCACCCAGCATGGGAAAGCATGGACGATTGAGAGAATTCTAAGGAATTCATGGATCGAGGAGGCTCTAAGGAGGGGAAATGCAGGGTACCTACCCGTTGGGATTACGAGTGAACAAACCCAGCTGCCAGATCGCGTTGCGGCTCTGCTCAAGTCCGAGGGTTGCACCGCAGATGGGGTAAAACAGGTGCTAGAAAGGGGCACCGACGACCTCCTAACCAATCACACCCACCGAATACACCCTAACCGAGATTTCAATTCTCCTTATCATGTATAGGGATTCCCCGAGCGTACATACCTAAACATACACCTCAACATCACACAGATACCTCGGGTATCTAATACCCTGCTTTATTGTTTGCCAACTATACATAGAGTTGCCCATTGCCCCTGAATGAGCCTCATCTTAGCTTCATACCACGTCCATGATGCTCGCTAAGGCCCAAATGACATGTTTTTTTCTGCTGCTCTTCCACAAGATGAATTGGCAACAATGGGACCGCAACGAGGCTGGCTGTGTAGCATCAGATCTGCACCGCGGCGTGACCAGAGTAGGAAATAGTGCCGTAGGTTATAGAGAGAGCCTTCCCCAGTGTTGGCCGGACCCCCTTGTGGAGAATACATGCGGCTCTGCGGAATTGGCGCAATACAAGTATGCAATGCCCCGAGATACTAGTATCGGGTGCCGGTTCATGGCCCTGATTTCCCCTCTTAACGTACGCTATGTACACTCAGTGGCCGTTGAATCCATCCACGCCCGGCTTAGCTTCGCATAGTCTCTATGACTCTGATGCACCGGCCCGTTCAAGATCAAGAAGCCATGTGACGACATATCAAAGGACATCAGGACTACAGCGGCTACCCTATGAAATAATGGCCTATATCGTAAAGTGCTTAGACATAGTTGAAATTTTTAACTTGTCGCTATGCAGTCGCGACTTTCAATACTTGATAAGAGAGGAGAGGTTTGCCAAAGCCGTCGTTACTGTGAGTTATCATCCTAGAGTCTCATGTAGGCCAATGCAAGGTTACAGAACTACCAACAACTTGCTGACGACTCCCCATAGGCTAAAGCTTTCTATACAGATGAGGCACAGGAGGCGCAGCAGAGTGGCCAGTTCTCACGAGCTTTACGGCGAGTTGCAAAAAGGCACCAAGCACTCTCCCAGGCCTCCCCGTACGTTATAGGAATCATCGGCGTTGCCGACTCTTATGAGTATATTCATGGGATTCTTTGCTATATCGTTGAAGCACGACCAAAACGATGGCTCCGGATCATTGACCTTCATGCTTCAGCAAGCCACGAAATTGTCGTAGACATTCCAGTCCTAATTCAAGAGGCTGTGCCAAGGTCAGCAAAAAGCCGCAAATACAAGTTCCGAGTCTTATATCATGCAAACGGTATCACATCATGCTTGTTTTCATTCGCTCTGCCGAACACAGAAAACTGGCTTTTGATATTCAAAGCCGAGGAACAGGACATTGTGGCTAAGATCCGGCTGGAGTCTACGGCTAAAATATTCGTCAGAAACAATAAAGAGTACCTGTATTTTGGAACGCACTCAGGAGAAGGCGCAGCTGGGTTTAGGAATTGGGTTCTCACTGGCTTCAACATCAGCGATCGTTCTTGGTTTACTCGGAAGATGCACTTAACAGATGTGGTCGGTTATGACATTGGTTCCACAGTCTGCTTCGAAATCATAGATGACCACTTCTACGGACTTTCGAATCAGACTGATTTTGAGATTAGAGAAACCGACTGGGTTTCCTACTACCACTGTTTTCGTTTCCCCCTCCGCGATCCGGACCCCAGAAACAAGCAGATTATGAAAAAGAACGATAGTTGGAGAAGACAGCACGCAGAAGGCCCTATAGACGACAGATGGGGGTTTCTAAAGCTTGAGAGAGATGAGGCCTCAGGCAAAATTAATATAATTGAGTCGCGAAAGGAATGGTTGTCGGGGAAAAGCGGTAATCGACGAACCTATTACACCACAGAGGTGCTTTTCGACGGAGGCCCGGAAGTGGATGGTGGCGATGAGCTCCCAGTCGCTGAGGACGACCCGGTTCATGGGCGATCAAGCGGTCCAATTGGACATTTGGATAAACCAAATAGCAATTCTATTCGGTTCCGGTCCCCAGAGAATGTGCATCCGGGAGACGACAGCAATATAACACCGATGTTCACACGTAGCCAGACTCATCTGCGTTCCTATCAACGGTGTTCTAGCACTTATTTAGATTTGGTTGACGATACTCCTAGTGGAACAACGGGTTCTCGACGTTTACGCCTAAGGACCGGACATAGGAAGCGGTATGCGCTACAGCCAGGCGAATACGTTAAACAGCTTTACCAACCTAACGAAATCTATTTCTGGCCGCCAGAACGGGATTCTCTAAGCGTGGATCCGTTTTTGGACAGGATTTATGGTATATTGAACCCTCCTGACTGTTTGGGTAGTGTTACTGCCTCTAGCGACGAACGTTCATTAATCTACGCCGCCGAGGACAGTACGGACGGACTTAAAATTCTGGTATACATCAGTTTCGATCCGGCGGCGAGGCTAGCTGGGATGTCACGCGAGAAATACGTCTTGGGGGAAAAGGCCATATTAAGCATAGATGGTGAAACGACCGATAGGGGGGTTTTTGATTCAAAAATGGGAGCAACTGCAACTTCATTACGCTCTGAGGATGTCATATCCGAAGACAACGGCAAATCCAAAATCATTGGCGACTTGCCTCGTCATCCTTTGCCCTCCTACATATCGGATTCTCCGCCCATGCATACAACAATAATGTCACCTCCTGAGGGGCGTACGCCATGGGCTTCGTCCGAAAAAGCCACGCATCAGTATCTCGCGGGGAACAACTTTACCTTTGCCCATTAAGCCAACAGAACATGATGCAGGTGAGATGCATCTTTTCCCCCTAACATATTCTCGTCTCCATGGGTTGCATTCGTGTGCAGCTTGGGTATTATCCTGCAGCTAGGCTATGCAGGATGAAAGCAGTTATCAGTTGGCAAAGGGAAGGTTTAATCCGGGATCTTTTAGCACTTCCTGCCGCCTTATATATTGTCGAGCCTTAGAAGGGTACCTTGGTGTCCAAGAAAATAGAGATCTTTTTTATACATTGTGAGAGCTTCTAGAAAACCTCGGTGTTCGTGTGAAGTTGGTATTACCAGGAGCTTGATATGTTACCTAGGTAACCTTAGGTAACTAGTAGATTACGTCTTATTTTCCCCCATCTGCACTAATATTTCGAGAGTTTACCTTGGGGATGGCAACGAGCCTCTATTGGCATAGACTCAGTTATACCCTTGTACGAAAGTACGCCCCGCTTCAGTGAGCAAACCAAGCTGGTAATGCCACCGTCATCCTTTTTCTTAATGACTTTGGAAATGTCGCTCATTCTGACCCCCATGGATTTGTGGTTATGCAGCTTCTGATAGGGCCGTAAGCCGGCCAATCCACTGAATTTGGCATCTGTGCTTACCACATATATCGTTAGCCACCTGACGTATATACGCCAACTAATATGACTAGTCGCTTATGGCCTCTTCTGGAATGTCTTGCACCCACTTCATTTGGCTATAGAACGGCCTCACCAGGTCCTCAAACCATGTCCCCGAGTCCTACATGTAAGCATTGGTGAACGATCAACGAGGGCCGCTTTACCCTTCCCCATCTAGATCCGTGCGTATCTAGGTAGATACCCGGCAGATCGCCTTAGACCTTGAATCCTTTTAGGGTGGAGCCGGGTCCTTCCGAGAAAGGAATTGTGCTGGATGGCGTGGGATGTGATCAACGCAGTAAGCGGCTTGTCTTTCACGAAGTTCCAACAAAATGTGCCAACCTAGGCCTGATTCCTCTGTATGTCGTATGATTGGCCCTTTGGACGTCTCCAATCCTTTCCATGATTATTGGATTCGAAATTTATCGTTGCCAAGCATAGTCTTGGTCGTAGTTGGGGGCTTCAATGCTTGGTACTTTTGGGAAGGATATCCTAACCGTTTAAGAATTTCATGCAGGAGTTTAGAAATATTATGCACGACCTGCTTCATACTGGTAGGTTCCGTTGATGGGATAATGGGGTTAGAAATAAGCCAGCCTACTGCTTTACTCCTGGGACCCCTGACAGTGTTGAGAAAAGGTTACGACAGGAGTATTGTACGACAACACGCTTTCAACTTCGTTCGAAAGTATCAATGCTAGTAATACATTCTCTAGGCAAGCTTGACTGACTACCTTAGGTAGGTAATTGCTAATAGCTGTCGCGTAGATGTTAGGTATCTCCCTAGATTATCCTAATATAATTTCTGGGATAATCTTATCATATCCGGAATACTGTAGCGTGCCTCTTTATCAGCCCAGTGCTGCGAGTCTAAGGTCGGCCTTGTTAAGAAAAGGGATGTTCGCCATCGTGGTTCTTCTCCATTGACGCACATTGTATTGCAACAGCTGCCTCCCAATACGGATACCGGCATATATTAAGCCAGCAGGTGATTCTAGATTCATGTTGACTTAATATAAGTATTCTAACTTTGGAACTTAAAACCGTTTATCGTCGTATTAGTTCTTCTCGTGATCTCCTTATAATCTTTCTCCGTGCCTAGTTTCTATATAAGAACCGGACGTACGTCATAATAAGAGCCTCGTGGGGGCCGAGAGGTGCTTTCTCCCGGCCAGATGGATTCATTGGTGCACTGAGTAAAGGCATTGCACAGATCTACCGACCATCGGTGAGACTCGATTCGCCCCATCAGGAATGGCAAGGAGGAGAAGCAGCCATGGTATTCCATTCGGCACCCGGGTGTTAGTATTACGAAGGACGCCGGAGCATGCGGTTCCCTCTAAACACCCACTAAGATTGGTTTGCCGTGCCTTGCTTACCTACACGTGCAGACCCTGAAAGCATATGCAAGGAATGTCCCCCATGGTAAGCTACCACTAATCAAATATCCGACTACGTTCAAGAGGAACAAGGGTCATCTCTCCTATTACCTGGGATTAAACGACCCCTTCAGCCTCAGTCGACTATTCCAATTGGCGTATTCGGGACCGAGGTATATGAAACGCCACCATGCATATGCAGGAATGCGGGAAGAATGAGATACAGATCTGAATCACAGACACGGCTGGGACGCCTTCGATCCTGGTCATCGCCATGCAGCGTTCCTCACCGATCCAAGACATGTTATCAAGCCCCCGAGGCCACGCGGCAAGTATTGTTTGGCTTCCATAGCCTACTTCTTCGTCGTAGCCCTCGTTTATCCGCCAAGGCTCGCAGTACCCTGAGAGAAAGAAGGTAGGTATTTACTTGAGCCCGCTTCCATCTGGTTCCTATTCTTGTTATCCATCCGTGACAAGAAGTAAGTCCAATTTCCTTAGCTCACTGTGGTTATTCATAATACAACTAATGGATATTCTTTACATATCAGTGAAGAGGGTAAAGGGGTGTTTCGAGTACTTAGGTAGCAGTAGATGATAACTTGACTATGGCTGTCGACGAACGATAAATCGGCTCGTGGTTTGTTGGTCCGATATCGTTCTTGATATGTTTTTTCTCGTAGCCTCAGGCACCGTCGACGAATTCCTTGGCAAGGGGGCAACACATATACTGTCACGTGAGTGAATATACATGTATAACATGTATTAGGCTGTATTAGGTAACATTAACCCATCTGACACGGCTCCTGCAGAAGTTGGACTCCGACTTGCTGGCGTGTTGTTGCTGCTGCCAACTCTGGAAATCACCTAAGCAGCTTGGAAGGTAGCACAATATTAAAGTTCAGGGGACCATCAGGTGAAGTGGGGTGACGACATTCGATCTTTTTGCCGGTAACTAAGTGCCTGTGGTCTCAACGTTGAGAATGATTGGACGAGGATCGTCAATTGAAGACCCTTGAAAACAGCCCATCAATCTGTGTTGGGTTTAGGTACTAATACACTTCCCACACTCCACTAGGTACAGTACTACCTCACTACATGTCGGTACAATCAAGAGACAGGGGAAACACGTCTTCACCGCAAATATGGAGACTTCCACTTCCATCTCCTTTCAAATTTCTATTGTTGTGTCACCCTTCTTACCTTCTCTCTTTTAATCTTAAAGGAGGGAATAAGATATTAAAGAGGAGGAAAAAAATAATAATATGGCACCTTCTACAGCTTCAACCACAACTAGTGCCCCCGATGCACCCAAGCTGCAGAAGACGATCCGTCTGAACGGCAAAGGCGGGGAGCATGTCCCAAATGGATCATCGGATCCTCAACGAGACCCGATCGAGGTCAAGTATCGTGACTTCTTTTGGACCTATACAGAAGAGCCGCATCGGACGAGACGTCTAGCAATCATTAAGGCACATCCGGAAGTAACTAAACTCTGTGGCCCCGAACCCCTCACAAAGTACGTCGTACTCGGCGTTGTCGCCGTTCAGATCCTGTGCGCCTACGTCCTCCGTAATACGCCCTTCTTTTCCGCCCCATTTTGGCTCCTCGCCTACGTCGTCGGTGCCACCGCCAACCAGAACCTGTTCCTCGCCATTCACGAGATCAGTCATAACTTGGCCTTCCGCTCCCCAACCGCAAACCGCCTCTTCGCTATTGTCGCCAATCTACCCATCGGTATCCCTTATAGCGCCTCCTTCCGCCCCTACCACCTGACGCATCACAAGTCGCTTGGCGTCGATGGCCTCGATACCGATCTCCCCACCGCCCTCGAGGCCATCTTCCTCGACTCCATCCTTGGCAAGGCGTTTTTCTGCACCTTCCAGATCTTCTTCTACGCCGTCCGCCCCATGTGCGTCTATCGCGTGCCCTTCACCTGGGTCTCTGCCGTCAATGTCGCCGTGCAGCTAGGTTTTGATGCGATAATTCTCAAGACTATGGGAAAGCAGGCCATGCTATATTTTCTGCTATCCTCCTTCCTAGCTGGCAGCCTGCACCCGTTGGCCGGTCACTTCATCGCCGAACACTACGTCTACGAGACCGTAACTCCCGCCCAGGCAAACCCGGACAACCGAATGCCCGTCCCGGAGACGTACTCGTACTACGGCCCGCTTAACTTCCTGACGTATAACGTTGGTCTCCATAACGAGCACCACGACTTCCCTGCCGTCCCCTGGACACGGTTGCCGAAGCTAAATCAGATAGCGCACGAATTCTACGACGACCTTCCTCACCACCGAAGCTGGACCTACGTCATTTGGCGCTTTATCTTCGACGAGAATGTGGGTATCAGATGTAGGGTGAAGCGCAAGGAGGGCGGCCGGCTCGTTGGCCAGAAGGCGGCTTGGAAGGAAAACGAAATCGAGGCGTAAGATATAGGAGAAACCCTACGTGAAGCTATACATGAGTTCTGCATGCTGTCAGTGGTACAAGGTACATTAACTGATGGCGAACACTGTATATGTGATGTTAAAAGCATCTCTGTCTTGATTACGGGTTGGCGTTCGATCGATGGGTTAGAAATAGAGGCAACTGGCCAAATTAGTATTTAATTGTATTGAGATGACCCGTCACCTACTCTTTACTTTTACCTGTCTTGTTAGCATGTGAATGAGGTAGCATGCGACGTGGGTGACGAGTTAACTACTTAAGATCTTGAAAGATCTTGATTATCGTTAAGCGATCTTCAATATCTCGAGACGATCTTATGCATGCAAACTAATTATAATATTCCGAGGACGATATATGAGCCATGATCATGCTGAACCTGGTATCTCATGGCGATCATATAAGGCCCGCGGTTAGCGTCATGCGAAAAAAAGTATATATCAGAAGGCTCGCAACTCAGCGATCAACAGAAGACAAAGGGGAATACATGCTAAAGTACAAATGTGTCTGCCACGACGAAGACTAGAGTCTAGATACTTCGTCTCACTTCCTGCCAAATGGAATAGGGGGAAGCCCATACTGCCTGTCGACCCCCTATTACCTCTCCTGGCCCCAGTATAGCCTTCTCTTCGCCTAGCACCTTCATCTAATAGGAGGGCCTTGCCTGCCAACCTCGGGCCCGTAACGAGTATTCCTCGACGTCTGTAATACCGAAATCTCCAGAAACATTCCCATGACGGATTAAAAGAAAAGATATGCGAGCATGAAGCTCAGGAAGCACAGAATCGCCACAAGCTTAACTGGAACCCCTTCGGTGCCGGATCGTACTGTCTGGGCCATCTCACCGGCCTTAGAGCTCGAGCTATTATCTGTAGTTGTGGTCTTACGTTGCCGTAAGCCGTCCTGGTCTTGCTTGAATTGCGCAATCTTCCTCTCGGCTTGGGCCAGTTGTTGTTTCAATTCGGCTACGGTCGAATCACCGCCCTGGGTAGCGGAGACCCCTGCTGCGCCTGCAACCGACGGAACTTCCTCGCGTTTAATCTCTGTTTCCTCCGCTGACGACTTAGGTTCTGCTTGACTGCCCGTATATTCACCAGGAGACGAATAGGCAGGAGGAGCTACGTCTGGCGTCGCTTGGGCCTATCGAGGATGTCAGCACGGAGAAGATATCACTACACAATTGGCAAACCTACGCCATTGGCCGCCGTAGGCCTGCTCGGCGTCTCGAGGTGGGCAGTTCCCGAGGAACCTGCAGGAGGCAAGAAAACAACACGAATCTTCTTCTCTTGTATCGATGACTTCTCAATAGCATCCCACTTGTATCGATTAGCTAAATGTCGGGTTCAGGGGGTATCGTGGTGGTATATTGCTCACGATAGATGCGAGGTTGGCGAATTCTTTATCACCTGTGATTGCGACAGACTGAACCAAAAACTTGTCTCGACATTTCGTGTCTGGCGGAGGCTCTTGCTTCATAGCTTGGAGGATGACTGCAAATTATTAGCAGGAGAAGCGTAAAAGTTGTTCAGTAATGCGCACCAGCAACTTCGACCTCCTTGCCAGGCTCAACTCGACCTGAGTTTGGCCTGACACAGTACCTTAGATAGAAATTATCATCAGCATATTATTACTAGGGCTTATCGGATTCGCTAAAATCGGAAAGGAGGCATACTGCTTAGGTGCTGTGGTTTTCACCTGAGATGTGTTAGTCAAGGGGTAATCGTGAAGTGCGCAGAGGATTGTGATCTATATTACATACCTTAAAAGCAACTGGATAGGGATTGGGGTTTCTAATCCGTAGCACTTCCGAGACCTCGGCCGTAAAAGGCCCTATAATGACCCATAAGCATATGTAATATTAATGGCAGCAGTGTTCCTGACGTACGGTGGAAGCCGAGCTCCTGAGGATCGATCTCGACAGACATTCTGGTAATATATCTGCGTGGCGTGTATATATACACCTAGAAAAGGATCGGATGGGCGTGTAGTCGTGATGTCGTGAAGAGTAGTTGCAGGAGTGCTGGGGAGCGTTGGCGTGATCGCAAGATTAACTGGTCGATAGGAAAGCTATTAACAAGAAAATAAAATTATCAATAGAAAAGCTCAGCCGTAGCTTCGATGGTTATCAAAGGAATCTCGTAGCTTAGGCTATAGTACGAATAGAAAAAAGTTGCTTGTTGGACCTTTCAAGGTTGCGATCAGGAAACGTGAAAATGGAAATCTGGCTGAGATGAGGACAAAAAGCACGGGCGGCAGTGGTGTTGTCGTCGTGTTACGACATCGGGTTCACTTGCAATGGCCCTGTCCAGTGCTCTGGGAGCCCTGGCAACTTAGCTACGTATTCGTTCATAGGGGTAAGGTATAGTGGGTTCAGTCATTGGTTTAAGTGGTAAAATGAGGCATAGCGCTGCGTTAGTAATTACAGTACCAAGAGCACGCTTAACCTACCAAAAGTTAAAAAGGGATGCACGAGCCACTTTGTCACAGCTCTAGAACTTACATGTACCTAGGTAACGGTCTGTGTGTTACCTACTGCGACCGAGTACATGCAATTTTCATGTTACTAAGGAAAGTACGATTTGTAAGTACCTATCGATACCTGCTATACCTGTCACTCCAATGTCCCACTATATATGCACGTCGTTTGAGGCAGCATCTAGAATGACGTGCCACTACTAAGTAACAAGTAGTCACGTCCATCGTATCTGCAGCTTCTGTGAATTTCTTGCCTTTCAGCTCTTATTGTACGCCGATACTAAATCCCAAATATAAAAGCAAGGTCAAGTTAGGTCGACACAACCATCTTTGCCCCATTCTTTCCAGCGAAGCAACTCGCAACACATCCTCACTCAAGCCCAATCTTGAAGGTCACTTACGACTACGCACATCGCCCAAGATGTCATCAGTACTTGACCAACTCCTAGAGATGGGTTTTGACAAATCACGTGCCGAGCTGGCCGTGAAGAAGTCCGACGGTCGTAAGTATCCTTGTTTGACAAAACGCCACTGGCTACCTAATGTATTAATTTCTGATGATGTGTCTTAGTCCCGGATGCCATGGACTGGCTCGAAAAGAATCAGGACACGCCCCTGGAAGAGCTACTTGAGGAGGACGAGTCTGGTACCAACGTTGCCAAAGTAGCAGATGGTACAGTTGCTATGTCCCTCGTTTGCAATGAGTGTGGCAAGAAGTTCCGCAGCCAAGGCGAGGCCGAGTTTCATGCCAACAAATCGTAAGTATTATTCTACTTGCTAGTCCTTGTGGCTTTTCTCAAACTGACCCAATACATAGGGGCCACACTGATTTCGCTGAGTCTACTGAGGAGATTGCCCCTCTCAGCGAGGAGGAGAAGAAAAAGAGACTCGAGGAGCTCCGTGAGCGAGTCAAGGCCAAGAGAGCCGGCCAAGCTGCAGTAGACAAGGAGGAGCAAAAGCGTAATGAGGTAGGCATGGGTCAAACCTACCACTTAAATCGTGGCATGCTCATTAACAATTATCTAGCAAATCCGTCAAAAGGCAACCAGAGAATCTCATGAGCTAAAGGAAGAGCTCCAACGTAAGGAGCAGATCAAGGAGGCAGCCAAGAAGCGACAGGAGAAGCTTGACGACATTGAGGCTAAGAAGCGCATCAAGGCTAAGATCGAGGCCGACAAAGAGGAGCGTCGTCGCAAGGCGGAGGAGGCAAAGGCTGCCAGAGAAGGAAGATCTATCCCGGCTCCCGTTACTCCGGCACCTGCCCCGACTCCTTCTCGTCCAGCTGCTACTCACAACGAAGCCCGCCTGAGACTACAAACTTCTAATGGCAACGTCATGAAGACATTTCCGGCTGACACCACCCTTTTCGAGGTTGCGCAGTTATTGGAGTCTGAGAATGGGGTCACCGTCACCAAGTTCGTCCAGAACTTCCCCAGAAAGGTCTTCGAGGGTAACCTTGATCTCGGAAAGACCTTGAAGGAGGCGGGATTAGTTCCCAGCGCTGCTCTGATCGTGCAGTAAGCTATTCAGAGACGGGTTGTGAGATCTCACGAATGCATGATATGGCGTATGGCTTGTCTACGGGGATTGAGAAAACGGGGACTTTCACGGAACGGACGATTGACGTAAAGACGGACACAATCCAATAATGAAGCATGCATGCCACTTTACCATAGTCTAGATTCAGCCATGACTACGTCTTGGGCTCCGTTGCATAAAAACCACTTTGCAGCGTAATGGACTTCCTGATTTTGATCTAAAATCACTTCATCTGTAAAGCGCATCGTCATATTAACCTATGACTGAGTGAACTTTGCCCATGGCATCCTAATGTTGCCTCCTTCACGCCACACCAATGGTGTATGGAACCCCAGAACCATGCAGTGAAAGTACAAAGGGAAGGTGAGTATTCGTGATCGCGGAACGTGTTTAGTCGAATAGACCGAAGCCCATGTCCTCGTCTGACTCTTCCTTCTCTGAAGATGAAGTTAGTATAATTCCGTCGCAGGCGAGCTCAGGCGTATAGGCAGGTATTTAACATACCCTCTTCCTTCTCTTCTTCCTTGGCCTCCTCGGCAGCACCACCAGCAGCAGCACCAGCAGCAGCGGGGCCAGCAGCGGCAGCACCACCGCCAGATCCAACGTTGGACAGAAGCTCCTTCACATCCTTGCCCTCGAGAGCCTAAACATGTATCAGCGAACAAGATCCTTCCCTCCAGTATTCGGTTATTCGTCGTACCTTGGCGAAGAGTTGCGTCCAGATGGGCTCGACATCAGCGACCTTGGCAGCCTTGAGAAGGGTCTGGAGCTTGTCGGCCTGTGAATCGATATCGCATTAGTATTTCTATGGGCGAATATATTTATTTTGTTTCTCCCGAATTCAAGCTGGGCGCAATTGTTGGAGGGGTAGATGCGGGCTCACAGTGATCTCAACACCATCATCGGCAAGGATGAGCGCCGCGTACGACGAGGCAAGTTCGGCAGTCGACATTTTCGTAGATTTTGTCTGGATGTAGGTGTGGTTTTGGGGTGTGTTAGGTTGATCGGAAGGACACCTCGAAAATGAAGGTTGATGTTGGATTTGCGCTCGTGAATTAATTACCAAAGCTACTTTCAATTGGCAATGCGAAATTTTTGGTGGGAGAAAGGTAGGGCTAGCATGGGAGGAAAATAAAGCTTCCGCTTTCCGAATTGAGCGGCTCTGGCTTTGATTGGCTGGGTATTAGAGCCAATCAAAATTCAACCTTCTGCCCCGCGCAAGATCACCGGAAAGCACTTGCTCTAACCTTGAAGCTTGTGATGAGCACAAAGCCCCACCAACTTCCCATGTCATTCAGCCCACCTTCTGTCTGTTGGTATGTACCTACCTCCTCCCTTCATGCCAGCCTTAGAACCCCGCCGAGCAAGTACTGTAGTAATCGAACCTTCAAAGCTTGCATGTGTGTAGGACACAGGTACCAATCAGGACCACTTCTGAAGGTGTGGCTTTGGGCATGTGCCTTCCATGACAGTTTCGAAATCGTGCTGACAACTCCCCTGCGTTTGGTGGTTCTTATTCTGAAGCAATAACGACACATTATTGGCCCTCAGTTGCCGCATGCATATCCATATCCAGGATTACTGCGCATGTCCGGGATAGTTACCTATACACTTTGCCATTATAAAACCTTTCAATTTGATGAACTTCATCTATAAGTGCTCGAGAGACTACCGCCTAGATTTAGTGGACAAAGAAGGGGTTCAGAGAAGAGGGGTCATCCTCTATTTCTCCTCTTTATCCTTTCTTCCTTCACAAGGAAAATATTTACAACTTTCGCCAGGTAATCTTGAGCTTACAGCTAGGGATTTTTTTCCGGACCATTGACATGGACACGCCAAAGATACCTGCCCCAAAGGACCAAGGGGAGCGGGAAGTCCTCGAGAAGCTAATTGCTATCCGCGACCAATTGCAACTACGTAAACATGATCGCACAACCTATGTTCGAACACAAGATGTCATGGTCCTATATGATCAGACTATCGAGCAAGTCAGAATTCTGAACGAAATCAGAAAGGGGAAGCCAGTTGAGGAGAACCAAGGTACTGTAACATTAGAAAATGGGAGATTTATCAATACTGTATGTCAAGCAATTATGACTAACACACTCTCAAGTGGATAGAGTAGTAGACAGCTGCTTCCAGCTCCTATCGCTGTTCTTCATGACGATCGGCCGAAACAATGAAGCGCCCGCGGCATATGCGCTGACGTCAACCATCAAACGACTCCTAGACCACTTGACCGAAGCCAACCTATTCTCCGCCCAGGATCTCGAGAGCATGTCACAAACGCTCGAACATCTGTCAGACATAGTACACAATTCTGCTAGCACGAAGCCTGCTCCATTTCTCGAGGACCTAATCGCGCAGCGAATAGAGCGATGTCGGGCATCACTCTCAGCCCTACAGAAGAAAATTGAGGATATAGCCGAACCGTTAAGACCCACGGCGGACAGGCTTGTCTCCATACTGAGACAGATGGCCGTTATCAATACCAAGTCTAAGGTAGACGCTGTCTCCTCAGCCTTTGCATGTGATTCTCTACTTGCTGACGATCTCGCCTAGTTCTCTCCCTCTGAGATACATAAGCGCGAGGCGGAACTGAAAGAGATCGGAGAGAAGCGAAAAGACGGCCAATTCGTTGACGCGGACGGAAACGTCCTAAAAGGTAGCGAAGGTGTTTCGGATTTACTGGACAGATGTTTAGAGTACACGAATATACTCGTCGAAAGGTAAACTATACTCATACGTTAGCCTGAGCATATTCACTAACGCTATATTTAGGAATGGGCAATTCCCAGGCAAATGGAGGCCAATCTATGACGTGCTCGTTAATATTAGGAATGAACTCGACAAGCTATCATTGACGCAAGCATGGTCACTCCGAGAAACGGACTTGTACGATTACCAACGGCAACTCGATAGGATTGATGAGAATCGGGTTAACGGCAACTGGGTTGATGACCAAGGTCAACCAGCCGAACTTTATGTTCAACGTGTAGGTTCCTATTATGCTGCAACAGTAAGTCCAATCGTCCACTAATAGTAGGTTAGACGCTTCTCTACCTTATTCGAAGGAGCTATGGTTACATCTACCATCTCATGATATCGTCGGAGCCGGTTTCCGAGGCTCTGTTGCCGATTTACAATCAATTGCAAACCCTGAAGCGCTGTCTCGTCGAGGTGAAGAACAGCGGGGGCGTTACCTCGGTGAGAGAACTATATCCTTACAGCATGAAGCTGAACTCGATCGACAACATGAGAGTTGATGGCAAGTTCATGGTTGGGGATGACATCCCTGAAGGCCAAGGAAGTGTGGCTGAGTTACTTGCCGAGTGTTTTGACTTAAACTACGAGCTCCGAGTAGCTGCGGAAGCAGCAGCCGAAACGCCAACACCAGAGGCAGAATCGTAGGAATCGTACAGTGTCAGGAGTTTACGAGTACACGGATGAATTTTTGATCCGGTTAGTTGATGTATTCTGTGGTGTATGATCTAGTCATTCTCCGAGTCCATTCTTAAGGGGAGTACCAAAGCTGTATCTGTTATTGCGGATAAGATGCATTCAAGTAGTGCGGAAGGGGTTGGCCATCAGGTAGCCGTCAGTATTTTGTTATTTGTAAAGTATTGACATTAACTGAATACATCAGGGGCGACCCATGTTTAGACCACATCTAGTTTAATATTCACAGGCCCGCATACTATCCATAAGGATGTGTTTATTTAGGGGAATCTGAAGGCAAACTTGGCCTAAAGAAGCGACTTAGTAGAGCCCCCTGAGACAATGGTACAAAGACTTACAGCAAATATTAGTGCCTAACGTTGATTATTAGCGAATTTCTACCATCTACTGTATTTGTAATAGGCGACTTACATTCTCAGTATCCCATACTCCAGACTTAGTATAAATGTCTTTTTCAAGAATAGCCTTGACCTCTTCTTTGGATTCGGCGACAAGTACTATCGTGCTGCCGTACCAATCGAACTTGGAGGGATCATCGCTCTCGGGCTTGTCTTTCAGGAGAGCACCTTGAAAAATAAAATCTACTTAGGCCTGCCGGATGAACGGAGGGATTCGGAGAACTTGGCATACCTCCTGTCTTAAACTGCTGAGACTCGATGTACGGCTTAAGGCCTTCGAAGTGCTGACTGGTGTTCGGGGGTTTACATGTAAGCCAACAGGTAAGCTGAAGAGAGACATTCGCCCGACTCACGCGCGTACTTCAAGCCTCTTCTGCGTGGTACCAGGCTTGTCGGGTACAACGACAAGCCACTCGAACTTACCGGGCGGCGGAGTCGAGATAGAAGCCATTTGTGTCTTGACTGGGTTGGGGTTGCGGGTGAATCTGATGGTGCTAGGTTGAACTCTGGCTGATACTGGCTGGAAGAGTCGGCGTGGTATCCTGAAACGAAAAGCCATGGAAGCCTAGTTAGATGATTAGCTGGTTGGACCAGTGGCTATATGTATGTCTTCGATTAGACCGATGTCGTGCTCTTGATATCTGCCGGCATCTTTAACCCCGAGGTATGATGTTCGGTCTGGCCAGTTGAAGGGCGTAGATGCGGAGCAATAAGGCGTAGGATGGTACCCGCATATATCGGCATACTAAATAGAAGTGCCATGTTCGAGCTATGTGTACGAGCGAGGTACTTAGATCTTGGTTTCGTGTAACACGGCAGCTTGCGTATTGTGCCTAGCGGAGTATAACTTGTGTCACCCCCGACCTTGAACTCATTACCCCTCAGCCCCTCCATGCAGGCTTTCCCCGCTATCATGTATCCCGCCATCTCTTTTTGAGGCATCCGACTACGTACATCAATCTTAAAATAGTGCAATTACGATTTTATGTATAAGGTGCCTAGATTATGCAATTGGATCTGTACGACATAATAATTTATCACCATGCAAGTTCATCATTTTTATACTTTCATCATTTATCTTTTCCAGCCAATTGGGAACTGCAGGAGGATTCTTGACCTGATGGCATGAAAGCCTCCCTGCATGTCGTGTGTACTTTCCCCATTCTCTCTCACATGGCCTGGCACGAGACGCGGGACTGGGGTCGATGAGTCGTTTTTCCATGGCTTTCCGGTCCTCTTCCGCCTCCTCCTATTGCCTCGCTCTTAGCTCGGAAACAATAAATATCGCCCGAGCTCTGATGAGGTCGCCTCATTATTACTGTCTACGAGGTTAGTCGGAGGCTATGTGCATTTTACTATTGATGTAGATGTTTGCTTTTTTGCAGTTTTGCGTGGTCAGCCAAGTATGCCAAGGCGAGTGAGATCTGGGATCTTGCCTCAGAAAGGCAATTTCTAATTACACAGAGGTCGAGTATCATATGTCAGGAAGCGCGCGGGCTAGGGTGGGTTATCATCGGCGTTGCACCTCTGTCGTCATCGCCCGATCTCATAGCCACTTTGGACCCTGAAAGACTGGACATACCGTATTGCCGAGCTTCGGCGGTCTGCGCGAGCTAGCTGATCCAGGTGCACCCCCAATTCTCAAGATATCATGACCATTCATTAATAAAGCTTGGGGATGCCTCGGCGCGACTCTGAGTTATTTTGTTCGTGGCTTTTAAAAACGTGACCTGTTCCTATCTTGGAGATATTTAGAGAGTGCCACATTCCCATACGAGAACAAAGACATCCTTGCCTGGCAGTCTATATACATATACATACCTGCTTTACCTACTTGCTTGGTTGACAAGCAATTCTGCACTTGGGACGTTGAAGCTAATTCGCAACTTTACGTCACAATCTTGTTTGCTACGGGTTCACCCATCCACAATGCTATCCACCTACCTCCAAAACGAGTCGCGAAGGTGGGCAGCTCAGCACCGACAGAGCTACCCCGCTTCCGCTCACCCCTCCCAAACCGACTCTAGCAGCTACGAAGACAGCGACTGCGAATCCATCTTTTCGAGGGGCACCAGCAGGTCCCGGCGGTCCTCCATCTCGAGTGTGGCATCCGAGGATGCGGCACCACCCGTCGCATTCGACCAACCCCGAGACTTTAACGGGGCACCCATCACCATGTATACTTCCTTGGACCAGGCCGTGACGCAGAGCACACAGAGAGTCGAGGCGGAAGGACCGCGGCGGCTGATGACACCGGGGAAGCTATACGAGAACGAGGAGGACGATGATGAGATCATGGAAGAGGATGAGACGGCACAGAAAGTCGACCACATAGCTTCTCAGCAGCCCGGGAGCGCCTTCAGCCGACTCGCGCCTCCCAACGTCGTAACCACAGGGTGAGAGGGAGAAAAGAAAATGAGTCGCCAAGCTCTGTGTGGTTCAACGAAGTAAATTGAGTTGCGACAACTCACACCTTGGCGCAGGCTTGGGATTCTTGGGATTTTTACGATTTTGTCTTTTTCATATGCGAGCCAAGAGCAGAATGGCGTTTAGGGAATGTCGCAGCGGGAATGCATGGGAAGGCCCGCAGCGCAATGCGGCGTGTATAAGTTTGGATTGGGTCGCTGCTTGATTTTTAATTTCAGGAAATAAATACCAAGATACCCGGGAATCTGATAATAACGCCATCTCGTCTCTATCATAATATTTTATTGGCATTGATCTACATTGCTTCTTCATAATTCTCAACTTGCTTTTTATGATGTCTTAAACAGTGAAATCTAACTCCTTCGTTTGTCTGGTCTTCTTCTAAGCCGATACACCTACAACAGGCAATCCTCTTCTAATACGTCTAAATGGTGGCCTTATACTATGCAGCACGACCGATAGATACATGTACTGAGATATATACAATCCAGCAAATTGACACATCTAAAGCTTCGCTTTGGGCGATTCCTGCTTCTGCATCGTTTCCGCTACGATGCGCCTCTGGATCTTGCCTGTCGCGGTCTTGGGCATGACCTCAGTGAAGTAGATCTATCATGATTAGCTTCTCCCCTTTTGCCGTAAAAATGAACCGTTGGAGCTCACCTTCTTGGGTACCTTGAATTTGGCTAACTTCTCATTAACCCACGCCCTCAATTCATCCTCTCCTAGTTTTGCGCCGCTCTTCAGTACAATGGCAACGCCGATATCTTGGCCGTACAGCTCATCTGGGATAGCAAAGCTTACGGCCTCGGAGACAGACGGGTGCTTCGTCAGCACGTTATCCAGCTCGATTGGGCTGATCTTTTCACCGCCCTTGTTAATGAGCTCCTTGATACGGCCGGTGATAATGATATAGCCGTCCTCATCCTTCTTGCCTTGATCACCAGTGCGGAAGAAGCCACCCTTGGTGAACGAAGAAGCGTTGGCGGCTGGGTTATTTAGATAGCCCTTGGTCACATTTTCACCCCGGATGCAGATTTCACCCTCAGTGCCCTGAGGTACCTCATCGCCAGCGTCGTTGAGGATCTTGACTTCTACGCCTTGACCCAGTCCCACGGTTCCAGGCTTTCTCTTTCCAGGGGGTAAGGGGTTCGAGGTCATCTGGTGCGCTGCTTCTGTCATCGCATATGCTTCGAGCACAGGGGCCTTGAACTTCTCTTCTAGCTGATGGAATACCGTTGGGGAAAGCGGCGAGGAACAGGACCGGATGAAGCGAATCTTGGGCAAGGGGTTTGGAGCAGGATTCTTCAAGAGGATCTGGTGTATGGTTGGCACTGCCGTATACCAGTTCGCTCCATGGGTAATGAAATCATGCCAGAAATCTGAAGCCGAAAATTTGGTTGGAACAATCATGGAGCCACCAGAGTAGAGGGGTGCCAGAAGGGCGCAGACAAGGCCGTGAACGTGGAAAAGTGGCATAACTAGCATTGTTCGATCCTTTGCGGTAAGCTGATATGTCGCCTGAATATTCTCTACGATCAGGGTTAGTATTATACTACTTGATTTAGGGACAAGTGACCCTCGAGAGATCTTCCTAAACCCGGGCCATTGACTTACTCATTGTGCGCGTCAAGTTTCGATGCGTCAATGGGACCTAGTCAACGAGTTAGAAAGCAGCTATGGATGACACGCCGGGTTGATTTCAACATACGACTTTAGGCCTCGACGTCGTACCGCTGTAATAAGTTGAGTTAGATCTCACATCTACAAGTCCGAAGCTACTTAATAAGCACCTACCTCGTGTGCAAGACCAAAGCGACATCATCTGGCTGCGGTTCCAGCACCTCTTCCTTCTTATGTCCCTTGAGCTGGCCAAGGTCTTTAACATCTAAAACCACCTCTTTCTTTCCATCGTCCCAGTAGCACTCAGCAATTGCAGCATTGAACTTTCGCGCGGCCTTGACAGAAGGCGCATTGGTTTCATACGCTCCTTTTGGCACAAGCACGATGGCGGACTTGATGTCCTCGATGTAGAATTCGAATTCCTCCTGCTTATAAGCCGGATTCAGGGGCGCCGCGATTCCACGCTGCCATGATGTGGCTAGGAACGAGACAATAAACTCATACGAGTTCACCGTCGCTATCGAGACGGGAGAGCGGTGGGTGATACCGATAGCGGCGAGCTTGCGCTGGAAGGAGGAACATTCGGCCAGGAGGTCCTTATAGGTGACCGTCAAGGGGTTCGGTTTCGAAGGTATTATAATGGCGGTAGAAGAGTCTACGCCATGGATGGAGTCCTTGAGGGTGGACATGTTGAAGCTTCTATGCGACTGATACAGACCAACGTCTTCTAGGATTTGGGATCTTGTATTTGATTGTTTATGGCAAATCTAGGTCTATGGGTACAAAAGAAACCACACAACTCTAGAGAGGAAAATAGATTAGACAGAGTAAACAGGAGACTTAAAGAAAACTCAATTCGCAATAGAAAAGGCAAAAAAGGTCAAAGGTTGAAGGAAACGTATGACAAGTGAGATCTGCGACTCCGGCAATGTCAATGCAAGTTTGAGCTTTCTGCCGTTTACGTACATAACGGTAGCTACCTTGTTACCGATAAACCGTTCAATCCCGGGCATTCCCCACTACAAGGCCTAATGTAATGCATGTGGGACTTGGCTGGGAAAGTGATACGTACAATTATAGGGAGCTCTAAAGCTCCCTAACCAATTAGTGCCAATGGCTTGATAATTAATGGGCATGGCGTTACGAGATCCTTGTAACTCAAAACCTCGGGACCCTCGAGCGTTTACTTTCACGTAAACGGATTCACATTTGAATTTCAGCCTTTTGTTGAAGAGGCTGAAGGGACATTCCAGGGTCCAACTCATTCACTGAACAACCTGCGTTCTTTTTCACAGGATCTTGTAATACTTTCGCTCGCAGTATTTTGAAGACTATATAATATCTATAAGCATGGCTGCCCAACAGCCGCCGCGGACAGGCCTGTCCCTGTACGCCAACCTTCTCGAACCCGATGGCGACTCAGCCGCTTCCATATCCCGCGCTCCAGTTGTGTCGCAAGAAGCGCTCGAGGCTGTCAAAGAACAAGAAGCCGGAAAGAAACACCTCGATTCTGCTCTGCGTTTCCAACCACACCCACAGATCCGAAGACCGCAGCCTAAGACCCAGAAACCCAAAGCGAGTTTTCCAAAACCGCCTCCCGCTCCTATCAATGCTTCGAATGTTCCCGGAGTCGCGGCAGCCCAAGCTCCGGCTAAAAGTAGGCTAGCTGACTGGGCGCCTACTGAGGAAGATGAATACATGTATGGCACTGGCGAAAAGAGAGCACGAGGTGGGCGCAGGAAGAAAAAGAAGAGGGCCGAAGAGATCCCCGCTGAGACGGACTGGGATGAGATATACGACCCTTCAAGGCCTACGAACGTTGACGAGTACTTACGGAGTGACGAGCGAATACGTGAAGTGAGAGAGTGGAAAGACTTGCTCTACAAACACAGACGGCGCGATGACGAGAGACGTAGAAGTTGGAGCAGCGAAGAGGATGATTCAAGGCCAGTGCAGAGTATGTTGAACAACATAGGGTATCATATGCGATTACGTCTTACTAACATACACAACTTTGATAGACCAATTTGCGCCGCCGGATTCTTACTCCTTCGCACCCCCGCCGCCATCACCCCCGCGAGCTTCGCTGCCAGACGATAAGACTGGCGACGATGCGTACGCGCGCCGGTTGGCCATGTCCCAAGGAAACGTTCCTCTGCCACCACGCGAACCAACACCTCCGCCGCCGCCGCCGCCACCAGCTGCTCCAGGACCAGAGCCCGCAACCATATCCCGTGCACCCGTGCGCTACACACAACCAGAGCCTCCCTCGGAATCCCGCGCGCCACCTGATCCAGACGCTATGGACGAAGACGAAGACGAGTACGTACCTCCTGAGCTAGCCATCGAGGGAACACCTGAAGCGCGTTCCAACCTACCAGGCAAGAAAGGCTTTGCCGCACGCCTCATGGCTAAATACGGGTGGTCGAAAGGACAAGGCCTGGGCGCGGAGTCCAGCGGGATCGTGCAACCGCTGCGCGTACAGGTCGAGAAACGGAAGAAGAAGCCGGACTCAGAAGGTGGCGGATGGGCCGGACCCGGGGGTCGGGGGCGCATCATCGGCTCCAAGACGGGCACCGGAAGCCAATCCGAGAGTAGCGGCGGCAAGTTCGGCCCCATGAGCAACGTGGTTGTGCTGCGGAACATGTTAGATGGAATGGAGGACCTCCAGGGCGAGATAGAGTCCGGACTGGGACAGGAGATTGGCGAGGAGTGTGGTGACAAGTACGGCCGCGTTGAAAGGCTCTACATTGATATTGAGGGCCGCCAGGTGTACATCAAGTTCACCGACCAGGTCTCCGCTTTGAGGGTAAGTTTTGTCATCTTGTACTTGTTTCTGCAGCCGGCTCCCTTGATTTCGCACCGGTGCCGGACTACATGTCCATCTTGGATTGGTTGAGTTGTGCTAACGATCGTAACCACACGATAGGCGGTAAATGCTCTGGATGGCCGCATATTTGCTGGCAACACGATCCAGCCACAGTTCTACGACCTCGACAAATTTGAGCAGAGCATCTACGAGTAACGTGAGCCGGTATTAGAACACCGGGGGAAAAATTCGATCCCTAGGAGTGCCGAAGGAGGCGTTGGACAGCTTCACGAATTGTATCCAGTTAGCAAGTAGGCCGTGATATAGCTGGTGGCATTTGCTGCTAGTTCTAGTTTGTCTTATTTATGCCATAAGAGCGGCACTAGGAACTACGTATAACATCAGGTGGCCGACAAGGTTGTTAATCGTGTCTAGTATAGGCATAGCACAGGACAATACTGTTGTCTACGCATATGCCCATACGATAAATACATAGACCTACGACTTACACGCTTACAGCCTACATTACTATCACGTTCAGGAAGCGGGAAACGTCATTCACTAGACCATAAAGACCTGCCATAGGGTTAGGAAGGCATAAATGCAGCTCGCATACGTACTTAGGGGCGTATCAACAGAGGTCACATTTGGAAACAAAACAATGCCAAGTAGCACATGCATCAGTATTAAGTCTAGCGGTTCCTTATACGTAGCCCTGGTCGCAAAATGCGACTCATGAAATGACAAGAGGTTTTATGACACTGGAAAAGGGAATGTCGACAACGCCACCGTGATCATCCACCGTATTTCTTCCACCATAATCCATCCCAAAGGGTACACTTATTATAGGAGGGCGACAACGAAAGAGCCAAGCGCGGCCAGAGTGTAGAGGGTAGACATGCTGGCACCGACAGGGGATGCTGCGTTGTGGCTGTTGCTCGTGCCATTGCCAGAGCCATTGCTGGAAGCGGAAGAGGTGTCATCGTTGGCATTAGCATCCTTGCCACGGCAGTTGAAGTCACCCTGGACAACACCACCCTTCAAGCTGTTCAAGGTGTTGCAAGCGTTGGTGATGTCCTCAGTGCTGACAACCTCGAAGGCACCCTTGACGTCCTTCAGACCAGGAAGTTGGACATCAGTGAAGGAGCCTCGAACCTTGACAGCACCACCGATCTCGTTAAGGTCGCCAAAGCCGTTGAGCTTACCAAGGGCGGTGTTGTTGGCAATAGTGAAACCACCTCCAATGCGTTCCAGACTAGGGATGGAGATGTTAGTGAGTTCGGGGTTGCTAACAAAGGACAAGTCACCGTCCTGAATCTCAGTCAAGTTGGCGGCGATGAAAGTCTCAAAGTAGTTGGAATCGAAACGCATCGAGCCGTTGACGGTGTGTAGAGAGGGAACGGAGAAAGAAGTGACGTTAGCGATCGTCATGTTGGCAATCCACTCCAAGTTAGGCATCTCCATGGTAAGGTTGAGACCGTTAGCTTGGATAATAAGAGTATTGCTCAAGCTCTTAATACTGGTAGAGAACTTGGTCAATCGTCGGTTGTTGTTGATGTTCATGTCGGTAAGAGACTGCACGTTAATACCGTCGATGTTCTCGATGAAGGTGTCGGCGATCGTAACGCTCTTCGCCTTTGTGATACCGGGGTTTCCGAAGGTGGGCTCGGGCAGAGCGTTCAAGGTGGCCCAGTCAATGGCACCAACCTCGCCGAGCTTCGGGAAGTTGAGGGTAGAGAGCTTGGTGACATTCTTTAGGGAGAAGGTGCCACCAATGGTCTGCAGAGAAGCACTCCTCAAGCTGCTAAGGAGACCGTTGTTCTCTGCCGTCAGAGAACCACCGATCTCCTGAAGTCTTCCACCAATATCGATATCCGGACCCGCGTTCCTGTCGATCAGCACGCTACCTTCGATGGAGTCGCAGTTGGCAACTTGGGTAGCATCGGCTGCGGATTTAATGGTAGCAGTCGGGTCATCACAGCTTACACCAAAAACGCCTATGATACCTTGCGTTAGAAAAAGACACGACAATTATAGGCATATAACGTACCAGAAACCAGGCTGAGGGCCGTAGCGGCGGAGAGAAGCTGCTTGCTGAACATCTTGCAGAACTGTCAAGGATGGTCAGTTACGCCTGAACGTGTACAGAAATGTTACAGGATAAATGCAAATAGACAATGATTTGAGTTGTGCAGACAAGCGAGTTGCAGGCTCCGGGAAGAGTAGACGGGGCATGCCACGGGTTGGAAATCCAGCAAGCGTAGAAATATCGCAGTTAAATCCTAAGGACCAGTCGATGTAGAGTACGCCATTGCCAATTGACTGGTCTAGTGAATGAGTTGGTGGAAATCACGATGTCCTGTGATATGGAAAGCAGTAGCTTGTATGATTGACCTGACGTGGTTTTCGGATGCACTTGACTGCGTGACAATTGTTCGTACTGGTACTCTGTCGTCTCCGTCGCCTTCGCTTGAGTCCCCCCTCTTGTGACTTCAATGGACGGTCATAAACGAGTACGAGACGAAACAACGCTCCATCCTTCGTCCCCCAACCCATTCACTGTAGCAACACCAATTCATATCGGTGGATAAACCGAGATCCGACTTGGCAGGAGCATTGGTGGTGACTATCAAATCATGCCGTGTCCAGGTATACCCGCGTCACGTCAACTGACGCCCGATTGGAGGAAACCTCGCAAGTAATGCGTCGAAGCAGCCCGGATTGCCCGTGATATGAGATGGAAACCGTGGATTCCTGGTCGAACATGTTTGACTGTTTAAGTAAAAATCGATGACTAACCTGTTAATACTCAAGATCCAATTTTTCAGAAATCCCAAGATTGTTTAATCAATGACCTCCCAAGCACCTCTCGACGCGAATGAAACGTGTGTTGGATGCTGCCAGTAGCTTTGTTGATCGGCTGGTGGAAGTTGAGAAAAAAGTGTAATGCGAGGGAAACTCGAGATGTACTTTGACGCGGTATGTGTGTATTAAAGGGAGGAGGAAGCTATTGAGCGAGTGCTCTTCCTCTTTTACTGGAATATGGACAAACGAATGAATCCGAAGAGCAAGAAGGAGGAAGATGGAGAAAAAGGGATTTTGGAGGGAAAGTCAGGGCAAGAAAAGGCCGAAACGTTTTGGAATTCAAGTCTTGATGGATGGCGTGGCTTCCTGGGGGGGAGGGGGGTGCGAACAGAAAGGGAAGGGGGATTGGGTGGACTCTTTTAAGGGGTAACTTCACAGTGCGCATGTTCCAATAAGGCACTACATGCAATGGGACCCAATTTTAGTTGATAAAGCCGGCGACACAGGACCCAAGGATCTTCAATCAATTTCAAGCAAGCCAGCAAACTTGGCAAGTTGTGGTCCTGGCAACCCGGTATGAAAGGGAAGTATCCGGAGCTAAAGCGCCTTCAATTCTTTCACCTTCAATGTTAGATACCCTACCTAGGTATGTACCTAGGTACATACATTCGTACAGTATGTAGCTACGGTACCAAATTTTTTCTTCATGAAAACGACATGGAAACAGCATAAAGCTATCGGGAGTACCTACCACAGCCATCTTTGTTTTAGTACGTATATGCACCTCGGCAAGCTCCTCATGATGTATGCGCACACACCTTCGTATTCTAAGTCGTCACCAATGCATGAGATAGTCTTTTCACCTTATCAGCACACCTGTCTTTCATACGATTGGAAGACTAACAGGACCTCCCCAGTCTTTTGCGAGCCATACAGCCGGACGTACATACAAATGTCTACATACATACATCGTACAGGTGTTCAAGGCGACCAAGGTAGCAAGGGTAATACTGTATGGACAAGAAACACAGTGTCGCAGTCTTCATATCAAGTAGTCCCATTGGCGAGATTGGCTCCTTATTTTCGATGGCCCAGTTTGGTGAGAGCAGGGAATCGCTGCAAGGATTTTGGAGCATCCATTCCCTCATTAATCCACCTCGGAAGACTGCAGTACATCCATGGATACGTATCATCTGCGCCACTATCCATATACCTCTGGGCTGATTAGTGACCGTCTTTGCCCGTATTACTCTGGCAATAATCCACATTCACCTTGCCATGATTCTAGAAGTGTTTCTGCGTCGTTTCACGTAACACTCTTCCAAGACTCGACCCAGGCCGCAGAGACGCAGACTTGACAGCTCGGGCTTGTGGACTTACAGTATGTAATATGCCGAGCTATGTACTTCTCACAAGAAGCCCTGTAGTACGAGAGCAAGATGACGGTATATGATGCTAATCCTGTACAAGTACGAACTGGCCTGATGCATATCCGCTGTATCAATCTCCGGTGCTACTTGCAGGCCTACGAGGTAGCCTACACCAAAGATTACCGAACGCCCAAGGCCTACAGCAGATAACCTCTATTAGTAGTAGCTCACATGCAAGCTACGTAAGGTAACATTCCTATATTTTACAGGATGTTACCTTGATACCTACCTAGGTATGTAAACTAGTTAGCTCAGTCAGCACCGTGCTGAAGCTTTTTAGATATGCACTAATAAATATTTATACAATACATAATTGATCAATCGCTGCGAATGCAAATTGTACGGCCGACAGTAATATACATGTCATGTTAATCGATCAGCCCCGACTTTCAATTCCTTTCATCAATTCGCGGCGGTGATAAAACTAATGATTGGCTTAGCCATCTTCTCTTTTATTCCAGGAGAATCTCGATTCAGTTCATTGCGGAAGCTCCCATTCTTGTTCCCAGCCAACGGCGCGACCGCGGACACTGTCATCCAATGCCAACCATTATTTCCAGCATTTGATGATATCAAGTACGTACCTGGCTCATTAATGCACCCCCACCCCACCATCAGACCGTGGATGCATCAATTAAACTGGGTCCACCATATCCCTGGTAGCGTATCGTCTAGGCACCTTATGGGTAAAGAGTGTAGCACAAGATGCATCGGCAATGAGAGCTACCGTAAGAAGCTTCGCTCCATCCTCTAGACTTCATTGGCGAGAATATGGATGTCTTATTTATTGCCATGGTAATGCTCCTTTTCCACTTCTACTATCACTTTTTTGGCACGCACTCGCGTCGACACTTTGGAATAACGCAATCAATGTGAAATCCGCGATATAAAAGACCAATTGTGATCACTGACTATCTTCTCAGCGGCGTTGCTGACGCGTCACTTTTGAACCTGCATCATGACTTGGTGGTGGTTGAACACGAGAAAAACACCGATATTCCTTTCGTATTGAGGGAAAGTCGAGGCACACCCCGTCGTGGCGACTATTGTGCGGCGCAATTCTATTTGCTCCTGCACGCGCTTTTGTCGCTCGTTATCCAAATTCCATGGTCTACGACAGAATCGTCAAGCTTAGCAGCCTCTTCCTCCCTAGTCCCAACTGCGTCATTGACTGGCATCCCAAACCCGATCTTTGCGATCGACAACGGCAATTTCACTAGCGCGAACATGTCGAGATTCGACAACATACCTGGCTTGTAACAAGGTATTCTGCGATATGCTAACGTTTCAACATTTCCATAACCCAAGCCTTCACGTTTCCTATATAAAGCCACGCGTTGGTTTCCCGATAAAAAGGAATTTTTGGTATTACATCAAAAGTCTACTAATGTATGTAGGCAAGGGATATCCGCCACAACATTGTTCTCGACGGGTTGCTACGTCCATAAGACAATCCCGACGGGTACTTACATTGCATCCCTCGATACTGCCCAATATTTCTCTACCAAGCAAAATACCTCATCTTTGGCATGGGCAACATTCAATATGCACTTTCCTATTGGTTGTGAAAATTGTCTCGTTATCACGTGTACTTAATCATATTCGAGCACTTCTCCGGGAAGTTATAACGAAGCTAGTCTACTAATTATAAGGGTGTATTCAAACTCAATCTCGCCGTCCTCATTAGTACATAAGAAAACTACCAGACGCTTGAGCTCGGTCGATTGCCGTATTCCAGATGAACGATCTCAATATGTCTGCTGACATCATCCACAAATCTCAGTTTGCGGGTTTTATCAGGTGTTCGAGTTGAAAATCTTCGTCGAGTCATCTAGGTGCCTCAGGATGTGTATTTCCAGCATAGTACCTATCATTAGCGTTCAGCAGGGTCTCGATATAACAGGTCAACAGGCTCTTATAGCATTTTATCTAATAAATGCTTGCTTTCAGTCGCAAGAGTTTGGCCGTTTCTCAACCCTCTTCTACCTAAGGGTCTAACCTGAGCACATCATTAGATCGTATACCTGAAATGACATACCTCCACTATGAGCTTTTGAACATGCCAGGTGCTGGTGTGACATTTTCTAGTCTAATATGTGACACATCTTATGAGGATTTGGGATAAGGTTTGTATTGTATTTTACATGAACTTTACATACAAGTCTAGTCGATTCCACGTCTCGGGACTCTACTCCAGCGCAACTACATCCGTCTCCGCGGCTCTCCACATATACCACATGAAGACACTTCTATACGGCGCAAATTTGGCAGATATCTCTTTCATCTCACTTTCCGACATGTACTTCCATTTACCACCCTTGTTCTTCAACTTGGCGATATCGCGTCCGATGAACGCAGCCATCCCTCGCTGTACACCCAGGTCGCCCAGGGAGAAGACATCCATCCTCTTCAAACCGAAGCATGCGAACATCTCAACAGACCAGAGCCCTAACCCTCTAACCGCGATGAGCTTTTCTACGACGACCTCGTACGGTGCGTCTACCAAAAGCTGTGCACTCAATTCGCCGCTGGTAAATTTCTCCGCAAGCCCCTTCACGTACTCGGCCTTGCGTTGTGAGAAGCCCGCCGTGCGGAGTTGCTCAATGGTGCAGGCTGCTACCTGAGATGGATGCGGAAATTTGCCGTCGTTGTCGAACAGATTAATGAATCGTTGCTTGATGGCCTTCGCTGCCGCTCCTGAAACTTGCTGTGAAATGATACCGCTGCAGAGTGATTCGAAGGGGTCGATCTTCTCGCTCAGTCCCTCCGCGGAGAAGATGGAGCACTGGTGCTTCTCAATCAGTGGTTTCATTCGCTCGTCGACGTTGATGAGATGCTTGCACGCCTCCTCGAGGATGTTGGTTGTCGTAGGTAGACCGGCTGGTGCCTTGGATGGGGAGACAGCTCTAGTCACAACTCGGGATGTTTCTGGTGAGAGGATTGTTGCGTTGGTGGCATTTGGGTCTGCCAGCCGCCTCACTACCGCCGGTTTCGGTTTGGGGGTCTCATGAGCTGTGACGGGTTCGCTCATGAGCTGGACATTGCTCGGTGTAGGCGTTGCGGGCGCAGGGTCGACAGGTTTCTGTGTACGACGCCTTTTGGGAGTTGAAGGCGCCGCTTCCGTTGTATTATCCTTCCGAGTTCCATTGGTGCTTTCTTGCTCCGAAACAAATGAGGCTGTTTTCCTCTTTCGTCCCTTGGAGCTCGGCGCTGGAGGAGGTGGAGAGGCTATTGCGGATTTTGAAGCTGCTGATACTGCACTCAATCGCGCGGATCTACGTGTTGCCATATTTGCTACCTGGTGTCTATTTAAAGTATGTGTAGAAAGTCGGGAACGATGTTCGTCTAGGGGTATAAGCAAGCGGTTCCCGAGGCCGTTGTGTGAGAATCTAACTTTTTGCACCACAGGATGGGCAATCGTCCGTTCTACTCTCCAGATTAACTTGCTGATATAAGATGGCAGTTTAAAGAAGTATCCGTAACTTCGAGACATGTGCAACTCATGGGCGGGAATGTGGAATACCTATGTCGTACTTTAAAGACTAGGTAGACTTCACATCTAGAGTGGTAAGACAGATCCGCTATAATTAGTCGCTTTGAGTGAGGCTCATTGACTATTAGCAGCAGAAGTAGCAAAAGCTAAACAGAAGCAAATCATCCTTCTAGTATGAAACAGGATACAAGAAAATGAGGTAGAAAAAGTAATCAGGAAGCTATGGTATAGGACGCTGGAAAGTGAAAATATAGCATAATGTAAGAAACATAAGTTTAACTTGCGCTTTTGCTTTGTCATATAGCTATGAAACCGACCAATGAAATACCCCGTTCCTGACTCATCTTGAAGATCAGTGTAAGGAAGCTCAACAATGGCTGCCTGGTAATAATGCTACGGTATCTTATGTAATTTCTGGAGGAGACAACAGATTTATCGTCATCTCGTAGTTTGAACCCTTCATGAGTATGAGTATTCAGGTAGTGTTCAAGCAATAGCGCTCTCGTTGCTAATTACTTGTTTCAACATTTAGTGGTACGTATGTACGTAGAGAACAGGGGCAACAGGGGTTTCACTACCTAATAGGATTTCGGATGAAAGTTCTCTTTAAAGATCGCAAGTCTTTTTTTATTCATAGAATTATAGTCCTCAATCTCAAAGTTATAGAGATGAGGTGCTTACCTAAAATATAAGAGTATTAGATCTATCCATTCTGTCGGTTCCACGGTCACATTTGTTTGGCTGCGATGACTGGCATAAGCTATTGAATACGTAAAAGCTACAGGCAGAGTGCGTAAAGCTGGGGCACAGATGGAATTTCCATATGGGTCCTGCCACTTTCCATCTTGGTCAATATTCATCTCATTACGAGACTAGAAATGACTAGATTATGGTCGCAGTATGCAACCCTGTATGCGGTTTTGCCCAGCAATTTGAGTGCATGTGTTTGATAAGAACTCCCTATTTTATTATTCTATCAGCGTAAAAGCGCCGAACAGGTTTATTCCTACCTATAATTTCGATGCAGGAGTCTGAGCTGCGCACACATACGACGACAAGGAGCGTGAAAACAAGTACCAAGAACTTATAGCGTCCCAGGATCAGATACTTGTAGTGTTAACAGGCACATGCGACGTGTAAACTCGTAGGGCACAAGTCTTACTAACATTAAACGCGACGGTAATGTGGTAAAATTGGTAGAATTGCAGGCCTGTCGCGTCAGTGCTCGAGTACCCAAGATGCTATTTTTGTATTTCGCTTGCAATTTTTGCTCCGGCAGCATTGGCATTTTTGTTAGCGTCAGTGGTCGCCCCCTCATAAATTCGCAATGTACTCCGTACTCCACCCCTAAAACCGCCAGCCCCGTGGGCCCTTCCAAGTCTGACTTCGGGGGAGCCTAGTGCACTGCATCTCAAATCTCGAGCCGCCAGTGGTCCAGGCCAGCTTTCGTGTCAACCAAACCTTACTGCAAACCTACCGCTGCACAACCACCCCGTCTTGACTTTTTTTCAACACAAACCGTTCGTCTAATCTGTGCCCGTCCGCGCCAATTCAACCATTCATCCCTGGTGCCGACTTTTTGTATTCTCACAATTAAGGAACAATCGCGACAGAACGAGACTGACGATTTCCTCTTTTTTAAATCAGCGCCTCCGACTGGCCTAACAACCACGTTCGTTAATCTGATAGATTTTCGCCGTCCAGCTGACCTTTTTGATCATCCCATTATCCCACTCTGACCTGATACCCCAACGACGCCGGCCTAGAAACGAGCGAGAGCCTGCCCGCCTGTTACCTCCGTCCTAATATTCGACTTTCCATTCGTTTGTTCGCTATAGCGCATCGTTAGGGTGGTGTTGAGGGCCACCCGAAGAGCTCACCATGCTTCTTCCTAAAGGCGGAATCACTTGGAAGTCTACCAAGGCACAACTTCCACCTACACGAGCAATATGGGTTTTCTTGACAAGAACACGAGTCCTTCTCTCCATCGCCGTCGCCGGCATCATCTTATTATTATGGCGCGGCATTAGGACGTCAGCGAGTGAAATGCAAAGGTAATTACATATATCTATATATTAAATGTCCCAAAAGCGGATCTTACTGACCTCCTTGGCCTTTCCACAGCTTTTACTGCTGGGGTCCTTCGAAACCGCCGATGGATATGACCCTTAACGAGCAACAAGCATGGAACGCTCATCTACAAACTCCTGTTATCTTCAACCACCATGCTCCAATTACTATCAACGAATCTACAATAACTCATGTTAATCTTAATGGGATTAAATCGACGCGCCAAGCTATTGACAACGAGGAACGAGTTCTTCTTCTTACTCCCCTCAAGGATGCTGCTCCATACCTTTCGAAATACTTCGAACTTATTGCCGAATTAACTTACCCTCATCGCCTCATCGACCTCGGATTCCTTGTTGGAGACTCGACCGATGATACCATGGGTGTGTTAGCTATGGAGCTTGACCGCATTCAGAAACGCCCGGACAATATCCCGTTCAATAGCGTCATCGTCGTGGAAAAGGACTTTGGTATCCATGTCAGCCAATCTGTCGAAGATCGACATAGCTTCGAGGCTCAGGGTCCTCGACGAAAGGCCATGGGTCGCGCCAGGAACTATTTACTCGCCTCAGCTTTGAAGCCAGAGCACTCGTGGGTATACTGGCGTGACGTCGACATCGTTGATAGCCCCAAAAAGATTCTGGAAGATTTTATCGCACATGACCGAGATATTCTGGTTCCCAGTATGGTTTATCATTTCCAGATGATTTGGATTCTTTGCTAACATGTCTTAGATATTTGGTTCCACCGTTACGAAGGCCAAGGGGACAACAAATATGATATCGAAGGCAGATGTAAGCTTTCCTTTCTGAATCAGCTACAGAATGGCACAACTAACATCAGCTATGCAGTCGATTATAATTCCTGGATTGAGTCCGAGAAGGGTCTGAAGCTAGCGTCTAAACTAGACAAGGACGTGGTACTGGCAGAAGGTACGTGCCTTACCTCCAGTCGACTGTGGTTCCAGTTACTAATGTTACTTTGCAGGCTACAAGCAGTATGATACAGGCAGAACATACATGGCAAAGATGGGTGACTGGCGAAACGATCCAGATGAGGAAATCGAGCTTGATGGCATTGGCGGCGTCAACATCTTAGTTAAGGCTGACGTCCACCGATCAGGTTTGTTCTATTTTTGGTTTGACAATGTGGGCTCTGTAGCGACTAATCCTCTTGCGCAGGTATCAACTTTCCTTGCTATGCTTTCGAAAATCAAGCCGAAACGGAAGGTTTCGCAAAAATGGCCAAGAGAGCTGGCTACGAAGTCATCGGTCTACCTAATTATGTCGTCTGGCATATCGATACAGAGGAGAAGCCAGGGAACGCGTAGACTAGTGAGACTTATCTTTTCACAATTCACGCATATTCTTTTTTTTTCCTTGTCTAAAAAATATGCATTCCTTCAGCGTACCGCATTGGTCCGCCGCTCGGGCTTCGATGTCTAGATGGGACAGGGAACATAATACTTGTACGAGGAACTCATGACACGCGCACATTAACCGCATTTAAATACCAGAACCGTCAGATATGTTGGGCAAAGGGGGCGTTGGGAAAGGATGGTATATTCAATTCTAACGCCGTTGACCTTGTTTTGTTCTTTTCTCTAGCATAGCATTGAAAGTGGAACTGGAGGTCCGATTATTTACACCAGCATGCGAATCTAATCCTCGAGACTCTCGGACTCGACGCCCGCCTCCGAACCATCTCCGCCGCTTCGTCATCTACTTTCTACCTTAACGTCCCCGCCCCCTACATATTCCTTGGTTGGTTGGTTAAGCTGGTTAGGCTTCTATATTTTGTTGTGCTTAGGAGAGGGCATGATGGCAATTGTTATGACAGGGGCGTCTGCGAACTTCTGTTGTAGTAGAACTTGGTTCTTCATGTTGCCCCATGTGGATGTGGAGGCAGGCGATGGTTTGCAGATATGCGTATGTTCAGGCGCGTTGTACGGAGTTTAGTTGGATAACTGCCGTTGTGACATCTCACTGGCAATGTAGCTTGTACAGAGTTCGGACTTCAGCCGCAGGGAGCTGTTGTTCTAGAGTCCGTAGGTGACCGAAAGGGTCACAACGGACATCAGGACTAAACTAATATATACAACCTATTGCATACTTCACCATCAGATGGATTTGCATTCCGTGGCCGTGTGCTTGTAGATGGGCTAGACCAATATACCAGTCAGAACTTCAGGTAGACGCATGGAGCGATGTCAAGCGGAGCTACAGTACTTTGCGAATGACCATAACACAAGCTTAACAAAGCATGGACAACCTCCATTTCCAATTATTAGCTTAGTACCCAGCCACCAAGTCCGGGCCGCAATTCATCGTCCAAATAGGTCAACGAATTTCAAGAGTTACAAAACCAAAGACTCGACATCGACCACCAACACTCATATTGAAATGGTATTGGCTTTCATTAGTTTGAGGGGAGGCAAAGAGCTTTAGGTATATACAAATATGATATTTTAGGTCGTATTTATTGCTACACCTGGGCTTTTGTAGGCGAACCTGTCCATTTATTCTATTCTCGCTAACGCACGTCTTATTTGTACAAGTTTGCCATTCGGCTTGTCTCGTAGAATCCGCGCCGGCTCAGTCTAATGGTTTCGAATAACGGTCAAGGTGTCCAATGCCTGCTTCTCCTTCTCCTCGGCGTGAATCTGCTCGATCAACGGCTGCAAGTACGGGACGTCCTGTTTTACCAATTCTGTCAGCATTGGGCCCGAGAAAGAATTACCTCGTTTCCCCCTATTATTGAGGAATCGCATGTCGACTTACCTCCTCGGGCTTGGTCCATTCGTTCTTGGGTAGCAGCTTGTGGGTAGCGCTGGCTTGGAACGCACGTCGGAGTCGGTATACACGATCGTAGGCTTCTTTGGGCGGCAGGCGCTTCAAGGCCTTGATAACGTTCTCATTCTCTTCAACGATCAAGTCATCGGCTCTGCAAGGTGCGCATTAGCAATTTCCAACTACCTACTGTCACCACAGAGGTTTCAATCGAAAGGATCGGCGTACCGGAGACCAAGCTGGCGATAGCCGGCGGCATTGGTGTACCAGTTGGCGACGGGCTTGAGTAAGTTGTGCAGCCACGGTCGCTTGAAGACTAAAGGCGCAAGAGTCGGGTAGGTAGGCATGGTGACGATTGACGGTCGGACGTTTGGGCTGAGGAACTGTCGAGAGTCGTGGGTAATGTATGTCCTTGGCTGAGCAGCTCTGTTAGCTCGGTTTTCACATTTGAAGTTCAATGCGTCCAAAATGGCTCTTCGCAAATGGGTCCACATCACGTGACGCACGGCGCCCTGTTGACCTGTTCACCGGGGACTTGGTAATTGGTAATTGGTGAATAGGAAATGGGGCTTAAATCGTGACGATGTACCAACCACCAGACCCGACATCTGATGCTGTGTACCCGTCTATCTCAAAGACTCAATATCGTTTGTCCTACTTAGAAATAATAAAATAGAAACTCACAATGCCACACTATACTCTGTTTGTGGTAACAGCTTTGAGGTTAATCTTTTTTCTTCAACGTGATTTTGAGATTTTCAGTGTCTTATCAAATTTCACGGTGCTAAGTGTGGTACATTAAAGAGGTGAGCTCATGCCTCAGATCTGCGATTGCATGGCACATAGGTAGGAAGGCACGGAACAGGTACGGGGTACAACAAGATAGTTAAGGCATTCAAGTAAAATACGTCAGAGTTGGGGAAATCGGAGCTTCGATTCCCTGCTGACAATAAAGACCTACATATGTACATTACTTCTGACTTGGACACTTGCAAGTGCGCTCTCAACAAAGCCGTATTCCAACTAAAATTTTTAAAGTTATAATTGCCGCAGTGTTCCTGTGTTTCCCAACCTTGAAGTCCCCCTTTTTTTAAAAATAAATCGTCGTCATCTGATTATAAGGCGATCTTTTGTTCACTTCAGTTTCATGCGCTTAGAGGTAGACTTGTCTGGATTGATCCATTTCTAATCCCAATCACGTTTGACGATTAGAGCGACCCGCTTGGCTTCGCTCTAATCTAGCAAAAAGTCCGATCGATATCCTGCTTCGGACTTCATACGATAACTCGACACAACCTCTCAACACCACTCTTTTCCTCATCTCATTCTCCTCCTTGCGCCAACACTTCACTCTCATCTATCCGACGCCACCATCCACTCGCTCAACGGGCGCTCTTGCGAATGCCAATGGCATGTGACAGACGGTAGCTGCTGGGTCGACGGGACGGTGGATTTGCGAGGGTGCATTCCCCGCACACCGCACACCATCACGACTCCTCCAAGCCGATTTCGAGACGATCTGACTCTCGCTTGGTCCTCATATTCACATCCATCGCTATTTTCCTACTTCGCGACGCTCATCTTAAGCACGCCTTCGCTCTCCGGGGCCTCTGAATAGTTGCAGAGGCCCCGAAATCGATACCTGTCCTCCTTGGACTCAACCAAAGGTCAAGGGAATGTCTCACGACGAAGCCCAGAGCCATCCGACAGGACGGTCTTCTCACAGTCCTACAGAATATGGGGTTTTCTCCCATCGCTCCTCATCTACAACTACTTGCACCGCTCCGTCGGCGAATCCCGCTCAACAAGACAACCACCGTTCCTTGGCTTCCGCGGTGACAGCCATGGAACTGCACGGCCCTCGAAGCCTGACTCCATTACAGAGGTGGGCTGCAAATGCGTCTGATTCTCAATTGCATGCTCTAGCGGGAGCCGTCGGCGGCTTCACATCCGGAATTGTTACATGTCCTCTCGACGTCATTAAAACAAAACTACAAGCTCAGGGAGGGTTTATGCCCGTAGACAAAGGGAGATATGTTGGGCACCATAGAGTCTATTCAGGCCTGGTAGGCACAGCAAAGATTATCTGGAAAGAAGAAGGGTTGCGCGGCATGTACAGAGGCTTAGGCCCTATCATTCTTGGTTACCTACCGACTTGGGCTGTTTGGTTCACAGTTTATAACAAGAGCAAAGTTTTCATGGCTGAGAACAATTGTAAGTTGTTTCATGCAATACAAAATACATTGCGGACGAGTGGCTAATTGCAGCATCCCATGCTACAGTAGGGAAAAACGAGTTTTTCATCAACTTCTGGTCATCAATCATAGCCGGAGCCAGCAGCACGATAGTGACAAATCCAATATGGGTGATCAAAACACGACTCATGTCACAATCTGCCACAGGATACAATAGACAAATGTCAATGTTCCCGCGATCTGGCAATACTCCAACGTCAAGGCCGACAATTGATTCGCCCTGGCACTACCGGTCGACTCTCGATGCTGCGCGTAAAATGTACTCTTCGGAAGGCATTCTGTCATTCTATTCTGGACTTACTCCGGCACTCCTGGGTTTGACGCATGTCGCAGTGCAATTCCCGGCGTACGAATATTTAAGAAAGAAGTTCACAGGCCAGGCCATGGGTCAGATGGGTGATGATAAGCAGAGTCATTGGCTTGGGGTGCTCTCCGCCTCAATCCTGTCGAAGATTATGGCTAGCTCTGCCACATATCCTCATGAAGTGATCCGAACAAGGCTGCAAACACAAAGGCGGCCAACTCCTGGAAGTGAGTACCTACAGGGGCTAGGAGTTTCAGAGTCTACACCCGGCAGTCAAAGTCATGTACCGAACAGCGCACGGCATATATCTCCCCAGCCTAAGTATCAGGGTGTGATCATGACGTTCCGCACTATTCTACGAGAGGAAGGCTGGAGGGCATTCTATGCAGGTATGGGTGTCAACATGATGCGAGCTGTCCCGGCGGCAACGGTGACGATGATGACATACGAGTTCGTGATGAAAACTCTTCGTCACGCGCAGTCCGAGGGTCAAGCAAAAAGGAATCTAGTCGAAGCGGCGATACGCGAACCATGAGCAATGTTCCAGCGGCACAAATCAGTAGTAACACATCAGCGGCGCAAATTCTTGCGCTACGAAATAGTGAGGCTAGAACAGTCGGCTCCCATTACTGGGGGCGAAGAAGAGCTAGTCAAAGAAAAACTGGCTTCGTGGGCCATGGCGGACGGAGCTTGGTCCAGATACGATACCCTTCTATGTAGGTATAGATACATCTGGTTCAGAATTGCAAATAGTAAATCAAAGTACTATCCATCGAGGCATTTTATGATGTGATTCCCGTCCTATCAGTACTACGCCTCACCCATGACAACCTACAATGAGCCTATCCTAGATTTAAAGTCAAATAATTAAATCATCTTCGATATTCATATAGTAGAACATGTGTGTGGATGAGCAAGCGATAGAGAATTGAAACTGACTTGAGTTGCCGGACAGGAGATACGTATATTGACATATAAGGCCTTTGTTGCCAATGTAGGGCCTTCATCCTTACACCTCATCAACGATCCATCACCTTCATTACAAAATCAAAATCATCCATAGCTCAGTTCCTCTCCTACAGCAAGTTACATGGTACGGTTTCGTTGCAGCTGGTTGGAAATCAGTGGTCATGTAGGTAAACGGGTGTCCGAATAACATGTCCTTCAGCAAAAGGAATGTCGACTCCTAATCTCGAACATCCTTCCAGGCTTCCACTTTATCACATGTTACTTGGTTCCCATCGTCATCCACAGAATTCGCCTTGCTCCGAAGAACCTTATGTCCTTTTGCTGACCTTCACCCACATATGCTTCTCAAAGAACATATTCCGATTCGAAATGTGCATGGGATTTTTAGGATTAATCAGCTGGAAATCGAAGTTTCGCAGCAACTATAATGAGCACGCCACGATGTTAGTATATGGACATTTAGTTATCCTAGCAGCTTTCATTTATTTTATAACAGGCAAAGAGAGGGAGAGAAAACAGGGTAGGTGGGCAGAGGACTCGCTTACTTCGACATAGGCTTTGTTCAACTCTATAAAAGCAACGCTCTTCCCGCTACAGCCAAATCGCCCGTATCCACTGCGAAGGAGAGTCAGCAATTACATCCAGTAAGTAGGACGTGAGGCTTTAGGGACATTTCGAAAGCAGTAATTCTTCGAACCCATCTTGCTTAGATACCTACCTCCTAGGTAGGTAGGCAAGCCTGACTCAAGGGACAAGAAAAGGGGTAATAGGAATTCGCAATGTTACGTACAAGACTAGTTCTACTGTCTGAGTCATCTCACGGTGTTTTCCAGGGTCGATGCCTATCCATCGCTCTGGCCTGAATAGATCTGCGTCGGGGCCAAATATAGCTGTCGAGCGCTGTACAGCCAGGAAATTGTGGGCGACGCGGGTTCCACCTGGGATGAATTTTCCATCGACTGTAGAGCATTAATGCCGGCTTCTGTCATCTTGGAGGGATCAAAGAAGCAAGTCCACAACATGAAGTTGGTCCATCTCACAAGTGTATGGCTACCTATTAAGTCTAACGATAGCTACATGTGCTCTCACAGGAAGATAGAAGATATGTGACATTGGGTTATACTCACTCGTATCTCCTTCTTCTGGGACTTCCTTCATAGTAAGACCGGAGAAAGGAATATTAATTCGAAGACCTTCGTATATCACGGCCTTAATGTACAATCATTAGCGCAAGGAACTATCCCCTAGCTATGTTTTATACCTACCTGTAGGTATTCTAAACTTTTCGCTTCATCTGCCTTGATAGGCGATGATATTCTGCCTTCTACTATGGCCATGTCGATCTCCTCGCGCAATTTGAGATATGCAAACGGCGATGCTAGCAAGTTAAGCATGGTCCCGCGTATTGCTGTAGCTGTAGTATCACTGCCTGCGATAATTTGAAACAGGATTTCGGACTCGCATAGACGACGTGGAACACCGTGTCTCACGAAGGACCCCTGAACTTCAACGTTAGCCCAGTTCGTAGTCATGAGCGACAAGAAAGAACGGAAATATCCCTTACCAGCATATCCTGCCGATCCACAGCGTTGGGTCCATAACGTTCACTAGCAACTTCGTGCGCAACACTTGTATAGAAGTAAGGACGGGGGCACGTTCTATAGGGAGAATCTATAGTGCAGACTTACGCCATCATCTTTCCCGGGCCCTTTTTGTCCGTCGTCTTGGGACCGAGTAACCTGAGGACGGTCTTATTGAAAACTAGCCGGCATAGCCAGGGGATGTCACCGAGTACCACGAGAACTGGCACCTGGGCTTCAGAACTCGCGATATAGCCATGTACGTCCGAGTCTGTTGCTAGATAACCGAAGGCTCGGCCGTACGCGATCTTGGTTATGACATCCAGCGTGAAGAACTGGATCCTGTGGGCGAAGTCCATTGGTCGTAATTGGGTGTCAGTGGACAAGTATTTGCGTCGAATCAGCGCCATAAGCTCAGCTAGTTGGCTATCGATGTCGGCTTCGATGGTTGGGTTCTCCTTGCCTCCGTAGCCGAAGGATAGCTGGGCCTTTAATTTGTCGTGTTCCTCTGTGTCCAGAAGGCTGAATAGGGATGGTAGATACGGGTCCATGCGCATCGCATTATACCATGATGAACGCCGATACTTCGATCGTGCAGCGTTCATCCGCCGAATGATCTCAGGGTCGTCTGTTATCACATCATTGGGCCCGATACGTACGAGGGATCCGTATTTTTTATTGAGTTCCCGGTATCTGGCGGCCTGCCGGCCACTAATGGTAATCCAGAACATATAGAGATACGAGAAGGACGCAAGCCGTGGCCCATCAATGTGCCGAAGTCGGTACCATGACGAGATCCCGGAATATATCAAGCTGAGAAAAACCAAGCCTGTAACAAAAGGAATTGATGAGGAGATCGAGACGGATTCTGGTAGTTGTAACGCCATGTTTCAGGTGGGTATGCTATATATTATATCACGGTTTGAACTTAACAGGTAGGTACTGTATAAACTAATATCCGACTTGAATCTGGCCAGCATATTTCCTCATCTAACCGCCGGGTAGTGGCATATCTTATAATCGAGCTGCCCTCACACTTATTAATACCAGCTAATATAGTCAATGTATCAAATCCCGGTTTAAGGTATCTTCGTGTCCGCAGATAGCAGAAAGCTGCAGCGGAATACCCTTTTCGATTGGTCTGGCCAAAGATCAAGCAGTCACTCTGAACAAACCAATGAAGCGAGAGTAGGTTCTGACAACCTGCGAACCAATGAAGCCAGAGTAGATTAAGACCATGTTCTCAGACCGTTATTGTGCAGCTAGACAGACTGCAAGCCAACTTTCCTTTCCCTCATTCGCCACTGCAGCCGGCTTAAACAGGATGGATGCCTGGGCATACAGGCTACGCAGCTTCGTGAACGTGGAGGTAGAGACAACCATCCGGCCCTTCGGTGTTGAATCGAGCCAAAGGCTTTTAGTTGATTTATGGCTGCTATAATATTAAAGGCCATTCTAGTTGATGGGGTGTTTAGCTCTACACCACTATTGCTAGTGAGGTAGCATCAAGTGTAAGCACGCGTTTTATATCATGAGGGCTCGGGGCTCTTGGTGCTTATGTACATGCTTATTAATAAGGTTATAAATATATGCCAACTCACACTAAAGAGGTTCAACTTACCTCGAGCTGGGTTCGTACCCTAGAAATTGGGATAATTTGGACATAAGATCAGTAACAGATCCCGCGGGAATCTATTGATCGAGGAAATAACGTTGACTCATCTCTACCTAGCCGAGAATGAAAAGAATATTGGGATAAACCCGTGAATATATTTCTAGATTATTTCCAGGCTCTGAGACGAAATATAGCCGTAATCTTCAAGCCCCAACTAGGCTGACTCACCTCGAGGATTATGTAGCAATACCTAATGTTACATGATTGGATCTATGGTGGATCGGTGTTCTGCATATATTCAGGGAATACGGTAGGGCAGAATTGCTTTAGCGCTCCTCTCGGATTTAACATGCATGTTACGCCATGGGATTGTATTGGTTCGATGCTGGCGAAGGACCCATCGAGCGCCTGCATGCTTGGAGTTAAGGAATGGGTAGAACCGTCAAGTCCAATACAGATTAGAGGTCAATATCACATACTACGTATTTGATAGCAAGAAGAACAGAACTTTATAGAAGGAGGTGGAGATGCAGAGGAATTAGGCAGACAGGGGAGACCAGTAGGGTGTAATGTTTCTTAACTCCTTCAAATCATTCCTTTTTAAATAGAGGAAGCTTTAATAGCAGGCATATAGACCTAGCTGTCTAGCTTCGTGAACTCCCTTTCCTAGATATTTACCAATGATCCCAAACTTCTCCTATATCTACCTAGACACGCCAACAAGTGGAAGAATTAATCGACTAGGTTAGTCAAGAATCATATGTCACCATGGCGATGACATCACACATTCCTTTCCAGCTCACCGGCCGTTATGCTGAGCGTAACAAATGGGAAGTGCTCAACGGCCCAGGCGACTCTCGTCCAACTGGACGACAAGTGGTCGAGGACGAGGGCCTTGTCGGAGCCATGAGTGACAAGGTGGTCCTGATCACTGGGGTATCATCAGGAATGGGACCCGAAACCGTTCGCGCTCTTGCCTCAACAGGAGCTACAATTCTCGCAGCGGCCCGGAACCTCGACAAAGCACGGGAAGCCCTCGGCTCGCTCCTCGAAACTGGTCGTGTGCATCTCCTATATATGGATCAGACAGACCTTTCAAGCGTCCGGGCTTGCGCTGCCGAATTCCGGCGGCAGAGCAACGGCAAGCTCAATATCCTGATCAACAACGCTGGAGTCATGAAGACGCCCGAAAGCCGCACCAAAGATGGGTTTGAACTGCAGTTTGGAACAAATCACCTATCGCACTTCCTCCTCTTCTACCTACTCAAGGACCTCCTACTCGCCAGCTCAACGCCCGAATTCCACTCCCGCGTCGTGAATGTCTCGTCGTCAGGCCATCGCTACAGCCCCATTCACTTCGATAACTTGAATTTTGAGGGCGAATATGACGGTTGGGCTGCATGTAAGTTAATAATATGGAACTCACCACGTTTTCGTTATCGCCTGAGATCCGGTGAATGATGAGATAGCTAATGCTCTGCCTTATAGACGGACAGTCTAAGACCGCCAATATCTATAGTGAGTATAACTACTTCTAGAGCCTCCTTCACTCCTCTTAGAATAGTCAACTCGCTGACTCCCCAATGCAGTGGCAAACCAAATTGAGCGGCTCTACGGCGCGCAAGGCTTACATGGGTACAGCCTGAACCCGGGCAGCTTCGCCAGTCCGAATCTGCAGAAGTTCTGTCAGGATGAGATGGAGGCAACTAAGAATAACGAGCGGATGCTGAAATACTTCGTCAATTTGGAGCAGGCGTGTGCGACGAGCGTATATGCCGCTGTGTCGAAGGATCTGGAGGGTAAAGGAGGCTTGTACCTTGAGGGAGCATCAATAGCAGGCCCAGTGCCTCCAGACGGCGATGTGATCGAGTATGGGTATGGCGAGTGGGCGTTTGATCCCGAGAAGGAGGAGAAACTTTGGGAGATTAGTAAGAAGCTCGTTGGCGTGGAGTGACGATATTATTGGCTACGCAAGCGTACCTATCTGGTAACCAATAGATGTACAAACCTCAATGTCCACCCAGAGAATCGAAAAGTATGTCGTTCCGAAGTAGAAACACGCCATATGGACCCGTATAGTCTCATCGGGATACACCGTGTTCCGATCGTCCGTTTATCGGTTCACCTGTCGGCCAGCCCTGCTGTAGATGAGAATGTACGTCCGTAGAATAGGGACGAATTCCATGGATGGGTATAGCACTGCATCTTTATGTAATACTCTTGATGAAACCTTGCACACATCATTGGCTCTGATTCCAAGCTAATTGAACACTGGACTGGAAGCAACATGTACACAACATAGAACTTCGTAAGCGGGTGTTCCCTTTTTGCGACTCCATGGCGTCGCCTTTCATTTCATTCTAGTATCCTTGATACAGTCAGCTCCATGTTAAAATGGGCCATTCTCGCTCTCGCAAACATAAAACAAGAATATTCATTAAATCACATAATCAAACCGGTCCCGAAGCACTTCTAGAAACCGCCCGCTCAAATGCCAATCCCGATAGAGCTCGAATCAAGCGATTGAAACCATCCCAAATCATTCTTTCCCTTTTCCCCAATTGAATTCATGAATGCCATTAACAGGCAAAGCGCGTGTTAAAGAGCAACACGATTTTTATTGCTGCCACCTAATACGTCGTCGACGAGACCCTTCCACAGATCCGTGAGCATCCCCTGTTCTTGCTCTGATTGCTTGCCCTGTTCGTGGACGAACTTGAGCTCGACGCCATCCATGCCCATGCCTTCTACTTCGGTCAGGGCGGACGGGGAGACGACCTCTGGATTTGCAGCGACAATGCTGATTTGGGGTTGGGCGATGGGTCCATCGGCAACCTCGGGAGAGTGATGTGTAGTAAAATTATCGGGTAGAAGAGGAACGCGGAGATGCGCGAATGGGTCGTCGGATGCACCCTCGAGAGCAGCTGAGCCCGGGAAGATGATCTTGTCCATGGTATCTGTGTTGGCCTCAGCAGCTCGAGGTGCACTCGAAGTGAAGGTCTGCATCAGGCGCATTGTGCGAGGTGGCGGATGTGGGCGGTTGGCTGTGCGGGTGTAAAGATGACGGGAATGCTAATGACCATTGTTAGTCAATTAACATCCATTACAATTGTTCTCTGCGTTTCAAGCTATTATATGCAGTATGAGATCTAGTAGTCTTACATCCGGATCTATGTTCCTCTCCTTGAGGAGATCGGCATATTTCCTCGAGATGGGGGCCGGGTTTTTGGAGCTCGTAAGTAAGGTAGTGGTCTTGGGGACCGAGGCGGTAGATGTGGTGCTAATACGGCGGGCGAGCTTTGAAGCTGGAGCTGTAAGGCGGGGACCGGCGGCCATGTTGGAGCTATGGAATAGTACTAGAGCTTCGAATGCAAACACAAAACCTCGTGGTATGAGCCGCACTTTGGGAACTTGGACGATGTTTCAATTGATGGAAGGTTCAATAGCTTGATACAAGTATTAACAAGAACAAAGAAAAGGAAGAGTGAGGGGGGTCATGGGACGATAGGAGGCAGACATGTACTATGTAGGTACCGGATTGTTGAGAGGGATGATCGGACGTCCGGGGTAGGGTGAGGTGAACTGACAAGGACCTGGCTGTCTGGGTTGTTCTGCTGTCGTATGCACAGCAGCTTGGATGGATCGACTACAGCTTGATTCGCTGGGTGCGACACTACTAATACGGAATTTACACTGGCGACTCAAACGAGCGAGTCGGATATAGAGAGCCAAGAGCGGCAGATGGTGCTTCACCTTTCCCCTTTCAAGGAAGCTTCCGCAGGCCTAGTAATGCTAGTAATGCTTTGGAAGCTCATGATCAGGCGACCATCTTGTTTGTTTGTACGTACATACCACATGTATGTAGCTCTAATGATCGTACCATCTACATTAGCTTTGTTTTAGCAGAGTATGTATCTAGCTCCTAATATTACATATGTAGACCAGCGGTGTCATTCGCCAAGACTCATAGCAGTAGACTATTATAATTGTAATAGTGTCTAAAAACGGCCAAGATAAATTTCCTAGGCGAACGAGTTACAGCTCATGGGCAATTCAATCCCAGGATGCTACAAGTTTAGCATCAGAACAAAGTACTCATAGTGAGAGAATGGCCTGAAAGGGTCTATGGATCCACGGGTGCCACGATAGATGACCAGCATTTGGTAGATCGTTCAAGCGTCGCATCATCCACCGCGGAAGATCATACTATGGTAGGAAACCAATAAGGAACCAGCGTCGGCTGCCTCACCGACAAATTCCCTTGCCCTCTCATCCGTTGAGGAGCGGAGCTATATTATACAATACCGAGCCAAATTACCCCAGACCACCTGGCACGATCCGTACAATCCCCGGGAGCACTTCTAGCCATAACAGGTTTAGCGGAGCGGCCAACAAAACTCCAGGTCGAATCAACCTTCGCCTTATTTCTGGAACCTGTCCACATGGGTATTTGTTCCTGGTTCTGGAAATCGCACGAGCCGTTGCCCCTGACAAGGAAAAAGGGAGGTCCATTGTTGAAATTGATAGAGTGTCAATAAATGAAGTTTTCTCGAACTTATGTTCGAAGGAAAGCTGACGAAGAAGTATGTTGGATGAGGAATTCTTTTCTCTGAAAAGATAAACGGAGTTTCTCTCAGCTCTCTCCCCTTCGCAACGTCCAATGAAATCGTTACAAGCTCCGCTCGGCGATAAGGATTACGCGCTGGGATTCTCCGATTCGAGGCGTCAATCTTCTAAATGCTTCCTTCGCTAGCTATCGTACGTCGTGGAAGAGCTAAACTAGGTAATATTTGATGCTGACTTTGGCATCTGCATCCTAATGAACCATGGCATGTCCGGTACATTACCGCCGAGACGCGGAGAGGGAGTGTTTAGTTAAGCTTAACCAGACTGAAATATGAGCTTAACGGTCCTAATTACGGAGGTCTAACAAGGCATAAGGCGTGTCCTGATGAACGTATAAACGCACACGATGGTCGAGAAGCCAGGGATGTTATTAGGTATTTAGGACCAGCGGATCATGACTGCGTCGTTGTAGTACCGATAAAACCTAGATCTCAAGCCTTCATTACACAACGTTGCCCTAGGCTCAACGAAACATCATACTATAATTACTGTTAGATCTGCCCGGATACCGCACCGCCACATTGGTCAGCGATCATCTTACTAATAAACTCTGTAAGGAGGTCATGATCTGTATCTGTCGAGGCCAGATCGTCCTACCGAAAGCCGACCTCCCTAATACCGAGCCACTCATAGAGCACGCCCGAGATCCCCGTAGCCAGACTGCCAGCATTATTGGACGTCGTACTACTAAGAAACAAGTTACTGGGACACCCAAGCCTTATTTATAGAGTTGATCCGTAATGGAACGTAGATTAATAAGATTACTTCTAAGTTACCTCGTACTTACCTAACTACCTAATGTAGCTCCAATACGAGTCATCTAGAGCAATGAAGGTTCTACTTTCTATAGCTACTAGATACTTTTTAATACGTCAACAAGAAGTAGCCAATTCTAGACAGTAACCTTACCTCATTGCGACATACAAGCTCGAGACATCTAGTTCGGTTTATATGAACACCTTGACTTTGACTTGGCATTGATCAACCACGTGCGAGAACATGAAGAAGATATGATGGACCGCAAGATTCTTGGGTTCAATTTAGCCTAGTTCCTCTAGCAGAGATCAATAAATAATGCCAAGTGTCTATAGTCATTTCATCTTTGTCGTAAGTCGTAACTTTCCATATCACAGTAGTCCCATCTTCCTATGCGGACCGCAACCTCTTAACCAACCTTGTGCGCGGAAGTTACCCATAATAGTGCTCACAGTCGTCATCATAACCAACATTAAATTAATCGACGAGGCATCCATCAACGCTTCAAGTCAAATATCCCAGCTCCTCCCTTCACCGCCTTCGTTTTGTTATATGCTCCTTGTAGATTATTCGTCCAGTTCTTGTCAACTATAAGATAGACAAGCAAGCTGATGGGCACGGCGACGCAGAAATAGCTGAGAAAATAAGCGTTAGAAAATGGTTCCCCTAAGAGAGCTTTGTGTGAATTATGGGCATGGCTTGGTAGCAATAACTCATCGGTCATCTCGACTAGGAGATTATGACTCCCAAGACCGGCCAAAAGGGAAATCGCAACTTTCCGATGTTACTTACACCCATATCGTCTGTGTCAGTCCCGTAAGGTCCGTCGACATGCTGAAGAAGCTGGAAACGAAGCTAAGGGGCGCGAAAATCACGGCTAAGTACGTTAGGCGTCCTAGGGTCTTATTCTGCTCGATGGCGCGCCGGCTCTCCTCGATTGCCGTGACGGCTGTTGCTACGGCGGCGATGCGCTCTGTCCGTGAAAGGAGATCGTCATAGTGGCCTGCAACGATGGCAAAGTCTTTCTCCAGTTTGGCGATGCAGTCCTGGCGGTTAGAGCCGGATGCGTGATCTGGGAAGAGTTTGGTACGTGTTTCGGCAACCATGGCTCTATAGACTGGTAATCGACGACGCCATGTGTGAAGTTTCTTGAGCGACATGTTGAAGTTTATGGACTCGCGCTGGAGCTCTTGCTTGTCGATCCTGAACCACTCCGGCCTCTCGATTTCCCATTCGATTTGACCCAGCCTGGCAGTGATGTAACGGCTTAGAGTCAACCACTGGAGCACCAAGAATTAGCAATTGCCATTTACAGACACTTAGTGACTGATTAGTTACTTTATACCCTTTCTAGGGGTAAGATTTCTCGTAATATGACAAGTCCGGGGACACTTCAAAGAGGAATGAATAATATTAAATGCAACTCACCTCTGCGCATATGATTTCAAGAATCCGGAAAGCCATCGCCCTAGGATTGTTCTCGATAGCATCGATATCCTCCTGTGGGGTCCGCTGGATCCAAAATAGCAGGTCTTCGAAGAGAGCGGTTTTCGGTGGTTTTTGATAGTGAGTCTGGTCTGAGGGAAGCGGCGAGTTCATGAAAGGCCGGTAGCCTCTCCAGAGAGGATAGCCTTCGGTTATGGATGGATCGATGAGTAGAACCCCTACGATTATGAGCAACGCGTACTAAACGTATACGTTATGATACAAATGCAACTCACCGACGGCCTGCTGATTGTTACTGGCTGGCCTGATCCATAATGATGCCTTGCTTCTAACAAGGGCGACCGTTGCGGATTTATCGTCGAATGGGGACTCATGCTCATTATCGGCATCAAGCCGTCGAAGCACATTGAACATTCCGGCCTGCTTTTGTGCCCTTTGGAAGCTTTCCGGGTCTTTGAAGTACCGCGGCTGCATGTACATTAGACGGAAGTACGGCCGAGACCGCGAAACGATGTCGAGATCAGGAAGCTCGACCCAAGGATCACGCGTGTTGTACCAGGTATAATCATTGATGTGCTCGCGGAAGAAGAGAGGATCTATATCAAGCTTAGAACCCAGGTGTTCGATTATATCACGCGAGAGATCTTCCACAACGTATAACCGGGTGGCGCCCGAGGCCGCGGGCTTATCTAGATATGCTGCTAGAGCCTCGGGGTTAGTGATGGGCTCTATAGTTGGTGCTGGTTGACCCGAAACAAAATCAATGGCTGCGATATTGGTCCGCCTAGCCCTCTCTTCCCGGACCTCGCTCAACTTTTGCTGAGATAGGCGGCGAAGAAGTTGCCATTTGGTAGGCGACGTCGTCACCTGCATCCACTGTGCTAAGTAACGCAAGTGAGGCCAGGTCTCGGATGAGGATTTAATATGGTTGAGATATGGCCTCTCCTTTCTTGAAGCTAGTCAGCTACAAGTCTTTAGAACTCATGTGTCCCCCGGGGGAGACGAACAGGTCTATTTCCCAATCCTGCTCGAAACGACAAACTGGATTATCGTCGTATATATCTCCATTGAAGTAATCGTCGTATTTGACACCAATGTGTTCGAGCTTCCGATCTGGAATCAACTCATTAAGATCCAACTCCTCCTGACCATGATTGTTAGAATTCTTAGTCTCGCTGTTCAATGAACCTCTATCGATTGTGGACTGGTCCATGACTTTAACCAAGGGAAATGTAAATAATATCAAAATTTAGGCTCTGCATGGAATGGTGGTCTACGCAACGAAAAGGACATAAAGAATGAAATAGTATCCAAGTGAAAAAGATACAAATAGAAGAGAGAAAAGTGACTTGAGCAACTGCTGTAGCAGAGCCTGCCGCTTCGTGTTTGCCAAGCGGGCCTGTATCTGCAAGACCAGCAAACCTGCGCCACAATAGAGACGAGGCTCTCAACGTTACACTGCATGCTATAGGCCAGCAGTATACCTATGTAGATGACCGAGGCTGAGTTTCTACACCGGGGGGCTGGAGACTTCAAGGCATATTATTGACCCAATTCATGAGGGGTAGGTTAGATACCTAAGTGACGATTAAGGATTATATGGGATTAGGTAGACGGGATCTGCCCTGGCTTACATTCGAGAGGCTTTTTTTTTCTTATTTGCGATGAGACAGGTCATATTCTCCTCGGACGTCTTACTCGCTTTGGTAGGGTAATTTCACCTTACTCCATTAGTACCTAGATTGGATGTAAACTCCCCGCAGATATGCAGTACGCCCCCGATCGGGTTACGTGTAGGTACTGCTGCTTTGCAACAAATAAAACATGGTCGAATTCAATGGAATGGTATACTGTCCCTAATGCCCCTTAACGCCAAGTGCTGTGAACCTTCGTTTCCCAAGCCGACGACCTACCCTGCCCAATGCTGCTACCAACTTTCAATCACAACAATAATCGACGAAGGTAGAAATCTGTGGCTCCCTCAACGAGGTCTTCGTCACCTATTGTTCCAGATCTGCATCATAATACCACAGGGGGGGAAATATTTCAAGTTTCCTATACTAGGGCTCTTAGCTAATGGCCTCTAGTCCGTCTTCAAATGGTCATTGCCTATCCATAATTCGTTGGCATAGAGAATCATGGTAGCGGCAACGTTGACCCAACGCCAAGTGTTGCCTCCTGCATCTCCATGTCGGAGCGTCCAACCTTCGTCGCCATCGCTGGCAGAAAAGTGCTGGAGGAGGAGACTTGTGTAGACGGCAATGAGTATTGACGGCGAGAACCAAGATAGGAAACCTAAAAGGCGATTTGCGTCATCTGAATCGTCGAAAGATGGCTCATTTATGAGAGCACCTATTCCTGATTCTCGCACCGCCGGAATAATACGAGTTGCGCAATAGAACACGATTAATCGGTACACCAGGGAGATCATGACCGAGGGTGCAATAGTCTGGAATGCCGCGTAGAGGAAACTGAGCGAGGAGTACACTGCTGAAGGCAAAAAGCTGAATACGTGGAGAAGAGTCGTATAACTTGCCATAATGATAGGTGGCAGAGGAGGAAACTCAGGCTGGTTAGCGGCTTGCTCTGCGGCGGCTGCCTGGGCTTCTGGTGATTGGACGTAATCGGTAAATATCTGGTAGACACAGAGGACCACGTAGGCAAATAGTAGCGATGATTCAACAGGATTTCCACGGCCAGTACCAATTCCTATGGCACCCAGGAAGATCGCCGAGGTAACCGTCACGCCAATGAGTATCGCATCGACATTGTTTATAGAGGGAAATAACGCGATTCGCCACAAGAAGTAGACAGAGCTGGCGATGATCGAAGCTGATATTATTAGGAGAATAAGCTGAAATAGATTAGTAGCTAGCAAAATAAGGAGACAGTAACAACACATGGTATAACTCACGACCCAGGTATCGCTTCGTCCTCTGTTCACTAGCGCTCTCGAGATAAAGCCAGCAGCTTGAATGACTAGCAGCGTGCAGAAACCTTCGGCTAACTGGAAGATGGGGCTCGAATAACGCAGCATCTTATCCCAAGCGCCGAGAGTGACCGACTCTACTAAACCTCCATTGCCGAAAATCCACTCTGTCCAAGTACTGTGCTTGTTCTGACTGCCCAGACCACTGATCGTTCTTGATACCCAGTCGGTATTATTGGCATCGACGGCGAAGTTGTGTAAAGACCATATCAGAAGCGTAGGGATTACGACCCACTGGGAGGATTGGAGGAGCTTCGTGAAGGTCCAACGAACGCGCGAGTTTTCGGGAGTGGCAAGCTTGGCAGCGCTATAGAGGAGATAGAAGACGAAGAGCGAAAGGCTGTAAGCCAGCCCGCTATCGCGTCCGCCTACATCGAAGGATATGGGTATGGACAGGATAATGGTCAGCAAGAAGATGGAACTAGAGATGATGCGAAAGAACCACCACATGGGCGCGTTGGTGGTGGCTGCTGCCGCGCCGAGCTAGCGAGGCGTTCGGCCAGGGCTGTTGAATTTGTTCTTCTTCGTCGTCGGAGAGCGCCGTGATTTGAGATGGAGTCACGACGAGGCTGGTCAAATCATAGAGATCATCGGCGATGGATTCTGTAGTTCAACTGTATGGCAGAAAAATCGTCGCGTCGGGGAAGAGGGGCTCGGTGTCTGTTCTTCCCTAGGCTCCAGACCTTGAACAAGGTTTTAATTTTTCGATCGAGGTGGCCCTAATAAGGACTAACTAGGTAAGAGGTATATTCCTAGGCCAAGCCTTCCCACTTGACTAACTGGAGCTGCCAGGTGGCTTATCGCTTATCTGCACGTGGCTGATGCGTCGCGAATGCTGTGTAAATGAAGACGGGACGGCGTTTGTTTATTTATTTGACGGCTTGATAGGGATTCTTTTTATCAGCGGGTGTTAAATGAGAGATCTCAGCCAAGTGGAAGAAATAAAGGCGTCGTTGAGATTACTGTAATTGTTATCGAAGCTGTGAATAGCTTGTAAGGGTTTTTTTCATTCACACTAAAAACTAAAAAAGGCATGTGCTATCTTGACGGTCGCGTGTACATGATGCATGTACCATCGCTCATCAATTCGGGCAATGGCGCAAGGCACCGGTTGGGCTGGCTTAGCGTACGATGGCCCCCCACAGTAGTTCGCAAGTCCAGCAAGCTTAATCATTCACCGCCCTGGTCACTTGCCGTCCCGAGCTGCTAGCTTACCTGATAGCCCCTCCCCGTCGCAAGTCCCTGCCCCTCTATCGTCAATGTTATCGCACGGAAAGATACATTCATGTATGTATCTGTTTCTCTAAGCCAGACATATATACATAGGTGTTTATTCGCAGCTCAGATATACTAGCAGTTTCTTGTATTCTCAAGTTAACAGATTCAGTCCAGTAAAACCCATCTTTCAAACGGCAAGTCGTCTAGGTAATATACCGTAACTACACCCACTCTTTAGGCCCGTAAACTGACCGCCTTTTAACCTGCCCATTGCTTGCAATATGGCATGTTTCCCAGTGTCCATCCTACCTTAGGTAGTCATTAGAGTTCTTTCTCATTAATGCTATGTAAGGGTAGTCTGCTAGCTTTACTACGGTACTTAGGGTTAGGGTTCAATCTAAGAGCTATTTTTTTTTCTTGTTGCTCGAATATTCAACACCAATGCGTACTTTGATAGTGTTAGGTTATCTCGATAGTCTCGGAACGATTTGCTCAATATTTTCTTGGAGGAGCAAATAGTCCTCCGGCAACGTCGCCTATATGAATGTAACTTGGCCCCTTAGCACATGTTCCGCAACAAGAATAAAGTAAAGAGAAATATGCAAGGGGGTATATCCTTAAGTTCCTGTCTATGGATTTACGTCAACTTAGAGGTAATTTTGCCTAGATTCTGTCCCTTTGTCTTACTCATTACTTATAACCTAGGCGAGTCTATGACCCAAGTGAAATCACAGGGTCTCTGATCCTCTTCTCTAACAGCGAAATGATTGCTACTCCTGGTGATTCTGTGAGCCCTGTTGATTTTAGAGGACTGTGTGTTCTAGTAGGAGCGCTTGCAGGCGCGTGTTTGGCCACACTGCTATCGGTGCTCCATATATCCCATCGCTAGTCGGTACGCCTAATGCCTCAAGCAACATTTATGATCCTGTATCTTGTAAGCTTTTGTACAACCTGGGGCAGCTTGGTGGGGAAGGGTCCTATGGCGGGAACCCCACCCCCGGCGCAAGACCCTGATTTACGTATCTCAATCTTGGTAGATGGGGAACAAGTCTAACTATCACAAGACTCGTGTGTAATTTAAATCAAATCCAATTAGAGAGAACAAGATAGGTTAATTACACCTGTTAGTAAGAGAAGACATAGTCACCACGCCCGGGTTAAGGCACCTAGATTTAGATAAGAGGCAGGTATTGACTGAATCCTAAAAAAAAAAGAAATCTCCATTTGCAAAATGACAGGTATCTATGTATTCCGTAACGGCTCAGAACGCCCTACAATGCGGTTTCCACGCCCGTGAAACCAAATAACTCAATCAAGCCAGGTTCTCTGGAATAAGTAAAGTGCAACTCAAGTTTGGGACTTGGAGTTCGAGACAACACCGTAACGCCCGCTAGAACTCCGGGTCAGCCCCCGTATCATGTTACAGGGCTGCAGGGGTACACCATCCAGCCCTTGGGAGGGTTACCCCAATCGCGTTGCAGGGGCTATCCACCAATAAAAACCAAGCAAGGCACCTTGTTCCTACTCCTACTCACTCCTCCATGTCAACCCCCTCCATCTTCAACACCCACTCAACAGCTTCCTGGACATTCGTCGTAGTATGGTAGGGCTGATGCTTAGGAACCGAGCCAGCGACATGAACGCCCGTCTCGACGAGCACGCTCTTCCACTGTGTTCCATGGCGGGACTGGAATGAGTTCGCGCCCACGATGTCGCTCTCCGGGTTATCGCCCACCATGTACACCGTGTCGATCCCCCGCGTAACACCCAAGCTCTCGCTATACTCCCGCAGCACCCTTTCCGCGTAAACGTAGGTGGCATCGGTCGGCTTGCCCACGATGGTGTACTCGAGCTCTGCCTTCCCCTGGGTCTCGTATCTCCAGGTGCCCTTCAGCGCTTCGCGGAACGCGCCCTGGGCGTATCGCGGCTGCGAGTGCTCGGTGCTCCACTTGAAATCCGGGTTGCAGAAGAAGAGCTTCGGCTGTCCGTCTTGCAAGTATCCGCCGTTCGGGAGGGAGTCGTCGCCGTTCTTAGATGACACGGTGTTGATGATGCCGCCGCTCGATAGGAGAAGGTCGTTGACGACTTGCAGGTCTAGGTTCCAGTCCCGAGGCGACGTCCAGCACAGGATCGCAGAGATGGGCGTGGATCGTAACGCGTCGTTAGCACGCCCGTGTTCTTCGTGATGCGCCTTCGTTATCTCTGGGAACGGGTGGATATGGGGATGTATGGCCATGAAATCGGATGTCGTGACGACCTTTTTAAACCCATAGGCGTGGGCTAACTCACGGATCTGTTGGCCGTGGCCGCCAAGTACCAATATCGTCTTCTCGCCATACTCGGGGACGAGATCGAGAAAAGGCGTGTGTGATTGGACGATTTGCTTGGAACTGAGGGTGAGGCCGAGCCGCTTGCCAAGCTTGGCGATGTGTGCCTCTTCTGTGTGGCCGCCGCCGTTCGTGACGAAGATGAATGGGATGTTGAGACGCTGTAGTAATCGGATGGCCTCATCAGCCCCTGGAACTGGAGTCTTGCCCTTCACGAGGACGCCATCGACGTCAAATGCGAATGCAATCGTGCCACCCTTGGCCCTGGCCATGCTTTTGGTTGGTATCCTGAGTTGTTTACGACGCGGGGAACTAGATGTTCTAGTGTTCGTCTAGTGGGTAAGCTTTTAGAGTATATGGTTTTCGGTTGGCGTAGAAACCATACTATCCCACAAGAAGAAGTTTAGAACTTGTTCGAGTTCGAAATCTTATATGTATGGACGATAAAAACGGAAACCAGTATGAAATATCCACCTTACTGTGGTTCGGGAAAGAGTAAAGAGATTGAGCCAAGTTGCTTGGAAGTCTCTCATAAAGATAAAACACTTATAGAGGGGGGTTCATGTACGCTGCCTATCTGTGTGTACAACGCGGTGTTTGCAGATAACTCTCTGCCCAGCCCTTACGAAAAACCTGTGAATAATATGCGTGAATAGCTTGACAAACATATTCCGGTGCGACTTTCTTGCCTAGCTACATTTATCAGCAATGTATGTCTCTCCAGTCGCGACAAATCGTGCATGATTCACTCGCCAGTCAAGCTAGGACTCTCTTAGTCTCAATATGGTAGCGTTTCCGAAAACCTAGCAAAATTACCTAGGTATATAAAGAAATGAATCAATGGTCATTTGCCATGCGTCCAATCTGATTCTGTGCTTTGACCTGAGTAGCTTTCTCCCATTAAACTCTTGGTTCCAGTAGTAGTACTAAGAATCTCTGGGTTTGGTAGGTTTTGTGTTGCCGGCGTAAGACATCACAATTTCCTAATCGAGGAGCTCCTTTCCAAATCAACCAATCAGCGGAATGTGTTAGGATTGGGCACCTATGAAAAGAATCGAGGAATTAGTTATCATGAGATAGCGAATAGTCCTTACAAAGTGAGATATTTCACTTTATCAGTCTAAATAAGCTGCGGGAGAGTAGATGATTAAATAAATCGTCGCATTCGTAGATAGAAAGTGGGCTATCTAAGCCCACCATCTAATGGGACATGGTCCTGATATACTAGGTAAATAACAAACACATCCATCGTACATTTCCGATCAGAGATAGGCAGTATACACCATTTCTGACCAACTTAAATGCCGCCAGCGCCTTTGCCTTCTTGCTTTTGCACTTCTCCCTTTCCAGCCACATCCGAATAAATGATGGTACTCCGAGGAATGGCCCAAAACGCCTTGCGAACAGACTTAGGTATCTGTAAACCCTCAACACCGAACTGACCTTAAGCCGCAGTTACAGCATGCCATCTAAAGCACAACCCCGTAGACTCCTTTCATTGCCGCCCAGGATATAATCGAAATCGTCAGAAACAACACTCGAAGAAATCAGCAATGCTGTCATGCAGGGGTTCGTAAACTTCGAAGGGAGTAGCATCCTTCCCTAATCCACCGTATGTTATTTGGTCCTATGAATCCAGCTGTCATTATGTGATGTGGTCAAACGAGGGGTATTCTGTCCGAGACTTTTAGGCCGTTAATTCTATGTAGAAAATTTATACATGTTTCTGTCGTGAAATAGATCATGTCGGAAATAACGCAAGGAGAAAAGCTAGAGGGGAGAGCGGAAATACAATATGTCGACTGAGGTTCCAGTAAGACAAGGCCAATCCAATGACACGCGTGTATAAAAGACAATTCAATACATGGCCTACCGACGCTCGCTGAAGACGGCTTTGGCCTGGTCGGTCTCCTGGACTAGAGGCCGGTGGGAGTATTGGCGGGGTGGCGCATAAGAACGTTGGCGGCGATGGTATGGAGGTGACTGCTCATACGGGCGGGAACCACTCCCGTGCCCGTACTCTGCCGTGGTTATCTGGGGAGCACCAGTATTTGGGGCCGATGGAGTGCTCTGGTGGCGCATATGTCTGTAACCGGAATAGGTTGGGGCATGACCTGATGCCGGGGAAGGCCAGGAAGATTGATACGGACGGAGGCTTCGTTGAGCTGGTGCTTGGTGATCATCGTAATATCCAGAAGATGCAGGCGATGGGTGGGAGTGTCCTGAGGGCATAGGGCTTCTCTCATAGGGTGCCGACTCTGGAAAATGGTTGGGTGGCATGGAAGGGTAATCCAATGGAGAGCGGAAAGTGAAGTTGTGCTGGAAACTGTCAACTTCCGAGAACGAACGTTGGTGAGAGCTACGTCTATCACCAAGGTAGTTACGCGGTGCACTAGACTCCACTGTGGGAGCACCTTGTTGGGTGCCACTGCGTTGAGAAGTCGATGCTGACCAACGGTCGTAGTTATAATTGGGGACCTTGGTGTCCTCGTGATTATAGTACGACTCCTCGGCACGGCTTTCTTGGATGTTATTAAATGCAGGGCGATGCGGAAGGGTGTACATTTCTCGTAATGGAGCAATGGCTGCGCGCCCATGGCGTTCATTATACGACGGCGCATCCGAGATGCGCTGGCGCTTCTCAACAGGAGATGGACGCATAATATCTTCCTGCCTCCAATATGCTGGCTGGCTTATTCGACGAGTCATGGGATGTGACTCAGGCCGAAGGGCAACGCCCACTGACTGAGATCGCTTATGGATATAGCTTCCAGTGCTTGTCTTCCGCTTCAAGAGCGTCTTTGGTCTTGTGTCGCTCGAAGCATCCATGGAGATGTTAGGAAGGATCTCTATGTCAGGAATCTGGGTCATGTTAGTCTCTTCCATCTCTTGCTTCAGACGGGCCACGATCTCCTCGATCTCGGCTGTGCTGTATCCGTCACCACACTTGCTACGCAACCAGTCAGGGACAGCAGTGCCGTTCAGAGTAGCACTATCGGGTACGATATCGTCGTCGTCGTCACTTTCATCGCGATATGATCGCTTCCTGTTGGTCTTCTCCTGAACGCGATTCTGCTCTCGCTTTCTCATAGATAAGGACCATTCCTGGACAATTCCGGGTTGTCCAGTTCGCTTGTTCTCATCGCTCCAGTCCTGGACACGACGGATCTGCTTCTGAACTAGGTCACATTGCACCCTAGCCCATTCTTGCGCATTACGATAACGGCTACGCTGGTAGTGCTTCCGACAGAAGTGAACCCAGACATGCGAAGGAATGTTTCGAGTACAGGTCTTATTACGGCCGAAGATGTGCGAGATAGCCTTGCGAAGCTGGGAGCCAGTGTCGCAATTGGGCTTGTACATGCAAACAATACCCTCATCCAGGGAAGGTTGGCCAATGAGAGCTGGAGGCGGGGATGTCGCAGCCATGGTGTAGTTTAATCGAGCTTCGTCTCGATGTAATGGCAACGCGGTGGAGTGGAAAGTAGTGGGAAGCGGAGGAAAGGATCGATCAACTGAGTCGGTAGCAGCGAAGTCCGGTGCCGAAATGGCTCTCTTATGTGCTTTAGCAAAGTCAAGAGGAGCAAGATGGTCTGGATCAGGTCTAATTTCCTTTGCACTGAGGTAAGTTAGCAGCTAAACAATGTTGAGAAGGATAAGACTCGACAGCGAGTTTAGGACTTATATAGTAGGCAGATTGAAGGGAACAGGATTGCGAAGACGCTGGAATGAATGAATGTGACACCTCAGAACGCAACAGAATACAATCATGTTGGGGCCAAAGCATTGTACGTGCATTAAGAGAGTGAGTGGGTAGTGAAGTCCTGGTGCTTAGGACGGATACTGGGCCACGAGACGGTTGATTGGCTGTAGCCAAGGGCATTGAAGTTGACCAGCATTGCACTAGCCAGACTGCCTGCCTGTTCCTCCTTAAATGAACAATGGCTCTTGCCGATTTCCGGGCCGGCTAATCGACCGTTGGGCGGGCGACGGTAATGATAGGTCATTGAATGAATAGGAAAGGGGGCAGAATGTGCTCACCTGATAGCATCTTGCCTATTCATCCGACTTAAGCTCTGCGTGCCCCTCGACATTAACATGGCATCGGATGGCGAGCTAGATCTTGCTGGACCTGTGACTAACGGTTCTCCATTAACCGCAGATAGGGACATAATTCCCCCATTGGCCTCCCTCTGATGCATGTCTGATGACCATATCTTGGGAACTGGAAGCTCGGCGCGCTCGATCTGAGTTTCAAGTGAAGGTGGATCGGAAGTCGTACTGTTGGGTTGGATCCCCCCAACAGTGGACATTGACGAGATCCTTGAATGAGATAACGATGTTGAGGATGATGCATACGAAGACAAGCTGCTGTGACTGCCAGAGAACTTATGCCTTGGTGACTTGGGGCTTCCGGATTCTGCGGGCGACGTGCTGTTGGAAGCTGGCCGATCTGGTGGTTGGATTGACTTGGTGTCCACTGTTAGTGGTAGCGCATATCCATTGGCGTCCCATGGTGTCCTGTTTCGACTGGGTACTTTTGTTTCGCTCGTCCGCCGGGATGGCGTCTTCTCATGGGATGAGTTGCATGAAATGGATGAACATTTCGTAACCCCTTCTGTTGCTGAGGATGCCGCGTTAACGAGGTGATTTACCATCTCCCGTGCGTCCATTTTTAAAGCTGTCTCTCTCTTTCCTAACGAGGACGAATTCAATAATGATGTGACATCCATACTGCCAGCAAGCTAGACGTCTGGTAAATAAATAGTCGGTTGATGTACTGATATAAATTTGATAGGTGAGATGGGTATGATATCCCAATATATCTCCGATGAAGCTGTCAGATATATATTTGATGTCGGGAAGGGTAATATCGTGGACGTCTAGAGGGACGTATTTCGAGATTCAAATATCTTGATGTTTGTTCCACCTGAATGTATATGCACACAAACCGATAGCATCAAGAGTCATTCCAGCCAAAAGTTGAGAGGGCAACTTGGAAGGAAAGGGCCCGCAAAGGCGGTCAAACTAGAAACCAGCCTAGAGGAGCAAAATGATACTTGATAGAAGCTGATTAGAAAACCGAGAGTCTAGGCAAAAGATGACGGGTCCACGTATTGGAGTCATCAAGCCCAGTTTCTTGCTCGCAGTTTGGGCAAAGTAAGGTGGTGGTTTATATCGCACAGCGAAGGTGTAGACAGCTCTGCTGCATACACATATGTGTGATTACTTCCTGGGTTATCCGGATGTTCGTTAGGAAATTCAAGGAAAGGACAGCCGGGTCCCCCACTATCGAGCCGCTCGCGCGTTGGTTCAGTCCAGCCCTTTATGTGGTGAAATAAGAACGTAACTCCGTCTGGTCAAAATCGGGAACTGAGTATTATTATTCTTCTTTCTCCCAACGCACCCTCTAGTCGACAGAGAGTTCCCAATGCCTAGCATACAAAGCCCAGTTTGTATGCCAGATGAATGTCCTCCGTTCGTCCTTCTGCTCACTTATGAGCTAGAGTTTCTTTGCTTTAATGGAAACGAAACGACCCACGTAATGTGCTTCAGTCAACCAAGACTGACAACTCCAACGACAGGATAGGTGCTGTGCGAGCCAGTTCCCTCCTCCGTACTCATAGCCTAGTAGCAATTACCCACTAGAATAGCACGATATGGGCGAGCTAAACAGAAGGGCCGTTAGTTCTCCACGTCTTCGTATAATACTAGAGTAGCTCCCTTTTCTGATCCTTACATAAAGAGGGAGGGAGCTCACGATAAGGCCGCGAGTCAGCTCCTCACCGTAGATAGAATCGTATGATAGTAAGAAGGAAGATTAGAAGGAGTCCAGGTGGACTGCGTGTGACGTGGGAGGTTCTTAAGCTTTTGTCGGCTGTGAAAGTGTAACCAGGATCAGGTACGAGGAGTATTAGAGTTATCAACACTGATCAACGCTAAAGGAACTGATGGGCACCACAAGATTGGAACGATCAGCGTAGGTTGTCTGCTTGCACGGCCGCTACTTAGAGTAATTCTGTCGGCCAGGCGAATGGGGGCTTCTGGGGGAACCGATGGGGAAACAGCAAGAAGAGCACTAGGCCCCTTGATATTTAACGGGGTTTGCCTGGAATGTGAAACTGGCCGTAGATCTGGTTTGTTCTCTATAACCAATTGTCAGCCGTAGAGGAATATGAGGAAGCTTCTTGATCGGGGAGCCCAGAGCTTGTCAAAGATTAGACGCAGCAGGCTACGAAGGGGAAGTGTTCGCTTCGGCTGTGTTAAGAACGAGACGGTAGCAAGTGATACCAGGGGGGTCGCAGGGGAGTAGGATAGGAGCATAGAAAGAGAAGATAAGACGACGTTGACGGACAGGATGGTTGTTCCAGAGGCAAAAGAGTCAGGCTGTGTGCCAGTGTTGCATGAGAACAGAGGGAGTGTCTGAATACAGCGGCTGCTTGGGAGGATCTCGGGGAAAAGTGTAACTTGGGGTATCCGAAAAGAAACGGATACTCGATTCCAGGTTTGAGCCCAATCTCTTGGAGGGCTAAAACAAAAACTTTGATCTGAGTGACAGAGTCCGACCCGGAGACCGATCAGAATCTGTCGAGGTATCAATGAATAAACGAGCCGGGGGACATGTCGGTCATGGCTAACAGACGGTCACTATAGGATGAAAGGGTAATATTCTAGAGTAGAGCCACTGCCTCCAAAGGCAGATGTGGATACTTTGCATTATGCATTGCGCCGTGAGCTGGCAAGGGTCGTTCATTCCCTACAGCAAGGCCATGGATAGTCGGTTTGGGGAGGTTTGGGAGGCTTAGGAGGGTCTCCATAGGTATGTTGATTCTGGAATAAACAGGACCCCATATCGTTGCCAAGGATCGCAGTTGCTCTTCTCAAGAGCTGTAAACTATAAGCCATATAGGAAGGTGGGGCTCGCGTGATAGCAGTATGGATAGCAATATGGATAGCAATATGTAGTGTATAGCAGGAAGTCCCTGGATGTTGGAAACGAGGAAGCCACCCGTGTGTGTGTCAGATCGACGTCTGGTAGATCATGGCGTTAAACGTTCCATCTGAATAGCTCCCCCGTGATCTTCACAAGGTATAGACAGGCTTAGGGACATATTTCTACTTTGAGTTGTTGATAGCGAATAGGTTGTCGGACCTATATGGGTAATCAAGTCCAATGACTTGCAAAATGGCACCACCATTATTGGAGGGGAAGGGTGGTATAATAATATAGCAGGTTAGGTAGGTGTTGCAATTCAGTGAGGGAGGGGAAAAAAAGGCCTAGGAGTAGCTCTGTTAACCATTTTCTTGCCTTGTTAGCTGAATCCGTATGGGACTATAGCTCTCAGTAGACCAATATGACCATGTGTAAAAGACGCTAGACATTCAACTTCCTGATTCAGTGCGTCGTCGTAAGGGGTTGCGACGTTCACGTTGTATTATGTACCTAATCCATCCCCACAGTTGAGGCTCCAGAGCGTGGCTAAAATAATAGTGTTAATAGGTACAGAGTAATATATGGCATCAAGGTGGGGCAAGCGTCCAAGGCTGCCTCTCCCCTTGCAAATGTTAACTTTTCTGTATGGGCAGATCTAGCCGAGCCGATAGACGAACATGTACGTACATAGTACGGTAGCATGGGAATTACCGTAGCTCTAAAGTCGAGATGATCTCCAAGCTGAGACCTGGCGGCGGGTCTGAAACTCTTATGCGGTGTTTAACGCTAAAAGCTTGTTGGCCTGGAGCTGCGGTCTGTGACCGGATTAGCACCAGACCGGTACAGGACACTATATGCAGCTAACCCCGTCGGGATGTACCGAGCCTGGCAGGGCGAGACCTCTTCTCGCTACCCTAACGTATCAACGGGGGTTGCATATTACGGCCAATAGGGAGGTAGCACAGCGGCCCTCCTTGTGTTGAGTACGACCATGCCATACATGTCTTGCGGCTGTGCGAGGACCAAGATGCCACTCCTTACCTCCTTTCAATCCTTTACATACATCACTCCCGCGAGCGCCGCCAGGTTCAAGCTAGCTAGGTACCTATTAGTTAGAGAATGGTTGCATGCGCAATGAGGGACCGGTAATCGTATCTCTCAATATGTTAGGAGGTAGCTATGTTACTTCGAACGTATTATGATAGACTCATTTCTCCGTCCGATTACAATCGACAATTGACAGTCGTGGGTCACGACAAGGGCATTATTTATGGGGTATGAATCTGTCCGATTTGAAAAATTGCAGTTACCGCAGTGAAAGAGGGGATTAACCGATGACACGTCCATACGGTTGATATTAAGTTAAGCTAGAGCTCTTGTCAATGAGGAACAGACAGGGACGTTTGTCCGTCCGATGACGAGTCAAGATCGTTGTGTCGATTGCTGTTCCGGGCGGGTGGATGCGATTGGTTCGTGGTCACGCAACTTGATCGTTTCAACCCGGGCTCACTATCGTTCGGAGTCAAATTACCTGGGAAAGCTGGATCCCAACCAATTTTCTGGGTCGAAACCTGAAATTGAGACTTGTGACTTGTTTGAGGGTTGGTAAAGGACCCTTTAAGGTCGGAGGGCTGAATTGTATTCGGGATTATTGGGATGCTAAGACAGCCTATTGAAGAATGATGTTTCAGCCCCGGGATATGAGTCTAGCTAGGGTCTTAGGTATTAGTGATCAGCCCCGTACCTGACGATATGTACATACATAGTATCGCGTAAAGTTTTTAAGCGGCGTGCGCAGAAATGATCAGAGAGATCTTGGCTGCGCCCGCATTCGACCTTTCTTTCTGTGAAGTTCGCTAAAGACCCTCATTACCATCCCCGTAATATCTTGGAGTACTGATCAAGATCTGATTCAGTTTAACGTGAGCTTCACCAAAAACTTGGCCCAAACCCCCTTGCGTGGATCTCAAACGTCTCCACTGCATTCAAATAATGCTACGAACGCCGAGGCTCACGAAGCGAGCAACCGAATCAAGAGTCTCTGTTTCATCTTATGCTGCGCTGTCAAATGCAGCCACAGTGTTGATTAGGGCGTGTCTCCGCATCCGCTGTTTTATATGAACCACTGCAGTACCTACGTTTTGATTTATGTCCGCTACTTGCTTCTCGTCCACGGAGAGCTTCTGTCGTTCATTATTACGAGCAGAGCCTCGCTCGTAATAAGCTTAAAGTTGGATGCAACGGGGTCAATGCAAGGGGTAGAACCTTATCTTTAACGCGACACGATGACGAGTAAGGTGCTTGGACGAGCTTGCGAAGCAAGACCTCTGCGTCTATTTCAAATCACCAGGTGTTACGAGACTTCCATACGGGAATCTCATTTCTTCTTCATAGACGTGAACAGCGGGCTTGTCGGTTGTACATGATTGAGCCCTAATGAAGTATCTACCGAAGTCTCCCCCTAGCATCGTGAATAAGGCATCTCTATGTCAGCATCCAAATTCGACCAGCAGCATAAATGGCCATCTACTCTATTCGCTTGCGCAACGGAGGTGCAGACGCACCATAGTAAACAGGCTCATGTTTGAGAACAAGATTTCTTGGGGGTTTTATAAAGTAACTGCATACGTGTCTCCTAAACGTTCTGATCTGTGATCAGAGTCTTGCGCGTCCTTGAGGGTGTCTGCGTCCCAAAAACTGGCATAAGAGTTTTCTAGTTGTATCAGCCAAACCCAGACTCTACGCAACACCCCCCTCCCATCAGCATAAATTGGCCACAATCGCCACGAGAATTATGGATCAGAAAACCATTGCAGCAGGTAACCGAATCTAATAAGAAGCCTTTTGCTGGTCTCCAGATGCAGCCATCCTACTCACATAGAGGAAATTCACCGAGGCATGCTTGATTGGACGGACCGTCTGACAAGCCGCCGACGTCCGCACCATCCCGTACAGTCCAGTCCGAACGAGGCCCGCACTTCAGCCACGTCATCCCATGTTTGATCCCGTTGTAATGTTCATGATCAAAAGACAAGCTGTCGTCTTGTAATACACTGCCTCTCCACTAAACCGAGTATGCCTAAGCGTCTCCTCGTGGGGGGTGCCTCGGTGCCGACTATTGGCATCAATATATCTACCTGTGGGCCTAATCTACTATACCTTCTATACGTTGCCGATGCCTACCTGGGTTGCGATCAGCAAATGTTGTGAATGCAACGAGGGCATGTGTCGTTATAGGAACGGCATTGCTATACCACTAGGTGGTTGTGACCGGAAGGGGTGGGAGGTTGAAATCGGGCCTCGCTCTGCAACCACCCTCGTCGGAGATTTCGTGACACATGGTCCGGCTGGTTACAGACGAAATATCGGTCGGTTGTTGAGTTGTGTGCCACCATTCCTTGGTCGCTGCTGTCTCACTTAACATCAGTACCTCCCTAGAGACTGCTGCTGCTTTCCGTGTTATGAGCTACCTAGCGCCACTCTTCAACCTCATGGTGATACAGATAAAGAAGGCTTCCTAAGCGGGGGGTACACGCCAGAGAGAAGGCATTCAGCGAAGCGATGGCATGCACTAGGTAGTTGTAAGGCGTCGTATCTGGGCGATACATTATAAGGTTTGACAGTCTGGGTTGCCCATGCCGCCCCACTAGAGAATAGAGGTTGCGATCTAGTAAGCACCCAATTGAGGATCGCTGACAAATATGTTCGTCCGCCATTTCGGCCGAATTTTCTTGGTATCAACTTGAGATTTCGAAAGGGAACTCGTCCAAGTGGATGAGCAATGTAAGGTAGTCTAAAGCTTCTCATTCGAATATGACATATTTATTAGTGGTATGCTACGCCGAGGCTTGTGCGACTAATTTTGCTTCCTGTTCAACGGCCGACTCCCTACATCTCTATCACGAGTCTTCATTATTTTAGGTAAGCAGTGTAATTATACCTAGTTGTTAGTCGAACACATGAAGAATGAGATAGAATGCCCAAGACATTAACTTTTACTACTAGATTAATTATAATACCGTTTCATTCATTAAATATTGTAGATATGTCTCAACTCCCCATGCGAAACCCAAGTAGAGGCGATTCAGAGGCGAAGAGGAGAAAGATCCGTAAGGGGACACATAGTTGTTGGGAATGTAAGTCTTTCCCCTATTGCTCTAGCCACTACTTAACGCTGAACCTACTGTTGGTTGCCAGGTAGAAGGAGGAAGACCCGTTGTCAATTCTCGTCCTCGACAGCGACTATCTGTATTGGCTGTGAGGCTCGAGGGACAACGTGCGTGAGCCAGGAGTTTGCCGAGGAGCAGCCACAGACGCCAGAAAGAGGACTTGCACAACGGTTGACTAGGGTAGAGGGTCTACTCGAGAAACTCGTCGAACGAATTGCACCTGATACTTATACTTCTAGCCGGTCACCCAACCAGGCTCTTCCTTCGTCCGCTTCGGTCGGAGATCAGCTTGATTCACCATCGGATATATTGCGTCCGTCTGCGGCGGACCATCACTCCGTTGTAAGCATGTTCGATGCCTTACGGGACGATTGCGGGACTTCGGCTTCAGCTCATACGTCGTTTGTGCCAACTCCAGCATCAACCCAAGCGGAAGCAGTTTCTGCCCTCCCTCCTAAGTATGCCCAGATCTCGAAAGCACTACATGCAGCCTTCCCATCCCAGCACGATATCGATACGATGCTGGCGGCGAGCGATGGCGCCTACTTTATTGTGATGTTTTTCAGCGGCATTGATGGCCCATTCGAGCCACCATCCTCTGTCTCGGAAGTTCCACCTGTGACAAGCCACCCTGCCTTACTGGCAAAAAGGCTGATGCAGCTGACAAGTTGCATGCAGAAGATGTCTTCCAGTGCAGTTCCACCAGAACTTATATCGAGAGAGACAATCCGTATGCAGGTAAGCAGAATTGCGAGCGTGGTATCAGATCTGGTGGTATCCAATGATGACCTCGTCGGCTCCATCGAAGGCCTTGAAACATTGGGCCTTATGGGCCTATACCAGTACGTAATATAACATGTTACTTTCTTTCCTTTAGAGTTTACTTAGGCTGGTGGAAAAGCTATGGCTAAGCCTAATTGTAAGTATGCTGTCCATAACCCTCTTTCGCCTTGGAATATGTCGCTAACCTCTCGATAGCCCCCTACCACCTCTTATATAGAAGTAGTCCCGATCGTTAACAAACATGATTTACTTAGTGCCAATGCTGGTAACTTGCGTAAATCCTGGCTCTCAAATCGCCGCGCCCTCTCCGTTGCGCAGCTAATGGGTGCGGATCGCTGGCCAGACGACAAGCCTCTCAAATCAGTTGATCCAAAATCAGATCCATCGACGCGCACGAGGGCAAGCGGCCTTTGGTACCGTCTTAACTTCTCCGACAGATATCTATCACTACTCCTCGGTCTCCCTGCCGCCTCCGATGATAACTCCTTCGCGGATCCCGAGCGCATGGTGCACCTCTCGCCGACCGAGCGTCTAGAGAGGATCCATACAGCCATCACGGAGGCTATCATTAAGCGGAACCTGAGCACTCAAAAAGCGGCCGGGGATTCCGCCTTTGGTACAACGCAGGCTATTGACTGCGACCTCGAAACGGCTGCCAAATCCATGGGTGCGGAGTGGTGGCAACAACTAGAGCTAATAGATACGTCGACAGCAACACCGTGCGAGCTCGTCCGCGCGCACCAGCACGTCATGATGCAGATGAATCACTATCACCTACTTATCTTGCTGCACCTCCCATACATGATGCGAGATCCCAAAGAAAGGCGATGGGACTATAGCAAGACAACATGTCTCCATTCTTCACGCGAGCTGCTCCGGGCCTATCTTTTCTTTCGACACTTGACCGACGCGGCCTCCGCCTGCCGACACACGGACTATGGAGCCCTTACGGCGGCGATGACACTTCTCTTAGGATATCTTGATCCGAAACTACGAGCGCGGGACGTCGCTACGAGTAGTCAGCGAGACGCTGATCGGAATCTTGTGCTCGCCGTGCGAGACACTGTGAAAGGCATGGCCGAGCGGGATGAGGACAAGCTAGCGCGAGAGACCTCGGACATCATTACACGTCTGCTACCCCTAACAGACGTTGACTTAACAATGGGAGGTAGTGGGGGCATAAGTAGTGCCCCCGTCCGCCTCGAGATCCCGTACTTGGGCACCATTAATATCAATCCGGTAAACAGGCGGTCGCCGCAGCAGCAACTCCAGCAAGATGGTAGCAGTATCACGCCTGAACCAGCCAGTTATGATGATAATAGAGGAGGATATACTGAGCAGCGTCAGCTCCGCAGCTCTACCACGTCCAGTAACACCTTCCAAACTGCGGATAATGCCAGCACCTCGACAATGGACCTGAGTCTACAGCAGCCTCCTCAGGCCTCTTCGAGCTTTTTGGCCTCGCTCGGAGGAGATGCCAATTTCTCCTTTATGCAATTCGAGCCGGATCTTTCCTCTCCGTACCAGTTCCCCGAGCTCGCAGCGGACGTGGATCAATGGACATTTCAAGGATTTGATGCCGCCTTCTTTGAAAACCTGTTTAAGTAATGATACGTCCCATATTAAGTCACCTCTGAGTAGGCTAGCCGTTCACACTACGGACGAGTATATGATTTGGTATAAGTATTCGCGCGTATATATGTAGATATAATTTTAGGAGTATCTTATCATGGACCCTCCGGAAGGAGAAACATATGTACAAGAATTCTGTCCAAGCATATTCAATTACCTCGAGTAGGGCGATTCGGGTTGGACTAGTCTAAGGCAGTGTTATGATCTGTCCGCCGGTGTTCTTTGTGACTTTCGGCGGAACACTTGGAGACAGAGCTAGGATCTTCTCAGCGGCGAATTCTGCTGCTGTCACTATCATGGCCGAAGGGTTTCCGGTGACCATGCCTGGGAAGATGGATCCGTCAACGACGAAGAGGTTGTCAGTACCATAGACCTTGGTATTGAGGTCGACGACAGCCGTGCCGTTCTCCTTGCGACCATCATCCGTGCCCAATTTAGCCGTTCCTACGGAGAGTTAGTTTAATTAGTATAGAAGCAGATGGAATTACTGACCCATCCAGTGGTTCGAGCGACGCTTGGCTGCCGTCACTTCAATGGCGTCAACATAGGATTGAGTGCTCTGGTTTGTGTGAGGGAGCTGGAACTCGAGATTCTCCACAGTGCTCAAAGCTTTTCGCAGATTCTCGATACCCTGGATGACAGCCGCTTTGTCATTCTCGTCTCGAAGATAAGGTGGGATTGAGACAACGGTGCTCAATCCAGAGTTGATAGTCATTCGGCCACGGGAGACCTGACCTCTACCGAGATACTGACTCATGATCATGGTATCTATATAAACTTTTAGTTCTACGATCGGGCATTAGTCACATGGAGACCTACTAGTGCTATTTGTTTGATCAGCACCTTCAACACGGGCTGTCCATTGTAGCTGGCGGACAATTCCATCTGCTCCCTTGATTTCGTCCCAGAACTAGCAGTCTCGTTAGCAGGATTAGGAAAGGACTAAGTCAATGTATACATACCACCGGCCCGATGTTAGGGGCAGATTGTGCGAGGATGCCAGTACGGTTTGCTGTGGAAGGTCAATTAATTATTCAAAGTCGCATTTTCTGGATATTTACCAAGGTACTTCTGCTTATCAGAAGGAATAGGGGTCGTCCATGCCTCGTAGAAGTCATAGAAGACAACATCCGGGTGAGTGAAGTAGGTATCAGTCTTTATGAAGCTAAGTTAGAGAGGTTCGATCACGTTTCACGCATTACTTACGTTGACGTGGTCCATCAGGTTGTAGCCGACAGGTAGGTTAATCCAGGATTCCTTTTCAATGAAAGACTTTCCATCGGAAGGCGAAGAGGCAACGATCTCAAGTTGGTCGGCCGGGCCAATACCACCTAAAACTATTAATATATTGTACCAAATATTAACATCATATCGCCGGGACTTACTTCGCAGAAGGAACTTCGCTGAGCCGAAAGTTCCAGAAGAAACAATAACGCGACCAGTGTTGGCGGTAACGTTGACAATGCCGAACCCGCCATCTTCTACCGTACAGTCAAGCTCAACTCCGGTAATACGGCTGCCTGTCCTCAAAGCTCGTCTAACAGGTGTGTTCATCCAAAGTGCGAAGTTGTCACGCTTAGCTGCCGTAGCAAGGTAGGTAGTCATGGGACCACCTCTCTCGCCACCAGAGAACATATATGTTGTGGCACCGAAAGTACGGTTCTTCTGAGTCGGATCATTGTTCGGGACAGGTATGTTCTTCCATCCGGCCTTCGATAATCCGTTAGCGATAACGTCGAATCCTTGGTGCATATACAGTTCACCGTCCGTGGATGGCCGAGTAGTTCCTGGAATGCGTCGGAATGTTCTGTCTGTAGCTGATCTAAGATCCGTGTTGTGCCATCCGGCGGGGAAGTTCTCATCCCAATCCTTCGGGTTCGCCTAGAGCACATCAATATCCAGGCTTAAGGACACGATCAGGAAATGTTACCTTCCACCACAAACCAGCATTAACAGCCGTGCCTCCACCAAGGATACATCCAGCCATCTGGTCGGTATCTAAGCAAGCAACACCGTTCGAATCAACCCAGATCTGATTGCACAGACCGGGCACATCAAATCGCGTGAGATCTGTCTTCTCGAGCCAGAGCGGCTTCATATTTCCACCCCACATTCCCGCTGACGGCGGCCCCTTCTCGACTAGCAAGACGCTGTGACCCTTTTCACTTAGCCGATCCGCAACGGGAATACCGCCGGCACCGGCACCGACAACAATGTAGTCAAATGTCTGACCGGCCATCTCCTTAGCACAAGCGCGAGTCGCTGGCGGCGGTGTAGTAGAGCCACCACAATCACCGGTGACGATTCCCGTTGCTAATGCAGTCCAGTCGACGTACTTGGTTTTTGCAAGACCATCTAGGGGAGCACCAAATTGGCCGAAGCTTTCATGCTGCACAAAGCTAATGTCGGTGGGACACTCGGGGTGAGAAGGAATAGTCTTCGCTGAAGCCCGTCCCAGGACAAGCAGTCCGCCGCTAGTTTCGACGTGACCGCTGGTACCATCTTGATCCCACGAGAAGCAGTTCTGGCATCGATAAATGAGCTCAAAGCCAGTGTCTGTAACTTTGGACGAGATCTGCGTCAAGGTTGCGTTTCCAGTATACACACCCGGCAGGTTGTATCCAGTCGCGAATCGGAAAGATGTTAGGACTTGGTCTTTGTAGGGCCAGGCAACGAGCAGCAAGGCCTGCGTCATCTGTCCGGACTCTCCATGGGATATACCGCACCAGCCCGTAGAGCATTGCTAGAAAGGTATCTCAGCCATGTTCCCGCCAAGTCGGCCGTGTCTACATACCAGTATACCGATGTACTCCGTAGCATCCTTAGTCAAGGCATCCCCCGGCAGTGCCAGACCAATCGTCTGTTCGCCTTGAGTCCACGTTCCAAACTCTATCCCCGTATCCGGGTCGGTGTACGGAGTCGCATCTTGGGCGAGACAAGTCCGGAGAGCTGGATGTATTTAGCGCTCGTCCTCGCGTATTGAGGATACCCTAGGGCTTACTGGTAGCAGCTGCTATGACAGCAGTCGCAATACGTGAGAAGGATGGCATCTTGAAGTCACCGGCCAAGCATCCAAGACCTGTGGTGGCGTGGCTAGGAGACTACAAAAAAGGGATCTGGTTCGATTAATAAATGGCATCACGTCGTGGTATCAACGAAGGCAAGAAATCCCATCCTCGCCCGGTTTTCCGGGAAGAGAACCTGATAGGACATGATCTGCAGCATAGGTATAGTATAGCTACTGTTAAAGTTGTAGGACCCTGGCTAAAGTACGGCCTGGGTTGCGGAGGACGGTGCCGGAGAAGACTCGTATGGAAAAGGCTTAGTACGGATGATGCTAGTATCCTATAATAAAAGCTGGTATATTACTTCAAATCCGGAAAGAGAATCGCCTCGCGAGCCGACTGGGCGAAATAGGCGATAGACGCCCATGGTTGTGAACCAAAAAAACGCGCCTAGTAATAATCCTGGTAATATTGATTCACGGAGGTAAAGAAAAAGTTATATGTATAATTCAGCAATTCCATTGAGCCTGGGACTGGGATATCTGCTCTGGCATAATATTGTCATAATATTATCATTGAACTAGGTAAGCAAGGTGCCTAGGCTAAGGTATATTTGCATATGTCGTATGGGAAATGTCGGCCAAGCCGAGTCAGATGTGTAACGGGGAGCATAGGTGATCGACAAGAACTAAACAAGACAGGGGTCCATTGCTGTCAGGAACAGATGAGCTTCAGGAATCCGAAGCCGTCATCCAATAGCAAAACACGGAATGGACAGATATTGGAGTGGCGCACCAGTGAAGTTGGAGATAAAGAAGATGGGTTGTTCAGCGCACGGTATTAACCCCCAATTTGAGCAGATTTTGGTTTGCTGATTTGGGCTGTTGACCCCCGTCTTGGCGGCGCTACGGAGTAATTAGCTGCGAAAGGGCTGAGGATTCCCCACATTCTGGAGTTCTGCAGGGCCGTGATTCCAGCAAGATTACGGGTAGGTCCGCTTACCTAACCTGCTAACTTCCCCCACAGTTGCCCTCCCCGCTCCATCGATGTTCTCCGGGGCTCCTCTCCCCAGTCTATATTCCACTTATTAGTCGTTCTTTAGATCTTTACATTTAGCTTCTGTTTGACTCCTTCATGCCTCCACGGCTTACCTGTCTTTGGCATCGCGATTCAACAGGGGTTCGACTAGCGGTCTATCCCCAACCAAGTATAAGGTTAATTGAAGATTGATTTGGATAAATCTATGTCGATGAGACACTTTCCCGGTTTGTCATCGGCGATTCCATTGTTTACCATTTCCCGCCTCTCAGCCTATATTGTGCTTCTGCTTTACAATATTCCTTCCCATGTTCTCGTAAGCAACAATTCCAGCACCTATCGCTTCTCGCCCCGAAATCTCCCAGATCCGGTCAGCTCTACCCGAACCCAACCCACGCGAGAGGCCTACCGGTTGTAAGGGCCGATTGAGGCTGTAGTCACGAGATCACAAGAGATCGCAATTCGTTCCAGGGTCTTAAACATCCTCTATTACTCTCATCTTTCGTTACATACCTAGGTACCTGCCAATTCACATGTTGACTAGGTAAGCAGTCTAACGGTTCGCGAGTAAGAAAAGACCGACCCGGCTGTCTCCTCTCCGTTTTCGGCAAGATGGCCTCGGAGCCCAAGCCCCGTTTATGCCTGGCCCCTGTCCCCGGGCGATTTCTAGAAGGGAAAGCCACCAATATGTTCGACACTATAGATGAAGATAATGCTTGAGCAACGTCCCGATACGACTATTTACCTTCGTCTATCTGGCTTGAGTCGATATGTGACAATAAGAAATTAGATACACATCAAGATTCACCCCACCACCCATACAAGGATATAAGTGTATCATGATTTCTTGATCTACTATACACCATATCAAAATCTACACGTTGGCAAGAGGCTACATTCTAAAGCTACGAGAAGGGAGGTTCGAAATATTCAAGCCATGAAGACTATTACCGCGCTTTTATCAACTACCTCATTACAAGCAGTTCCAGCTAGTGGATAATGGATACAATATGAATTTTCCACAGCAAGTACTTAAGTTGGTAGAGATTCTCAGACTGAATACGGTGGACATTTGGACACAGCGACTATGTATAATCCTTTGGTATATTGGGGTTGATGAAGACTGTCTAAGATAGCCAACTTTTTAGACGGTATATGAGCCATGCTCGTGCCGACTTCGTTGTCTATTTGTCATGATTGTCGTGACTACCCTAAATCGAACAAAAAGGACCTTAGGAGTCGGGATTATCTTTTCTCGCGGTTAGAAGTTGTCACGAGACCTTTGAGTGGTGAGAGGGAGAGAGGCCTTATTTGATTATGAATACTTATGTGATCCTTGCTAGCCAGATCTCGCACCCGCTCCTCCGGAGATCCCAGTGCCGAACCACTGTTCGCGATGAGGACATTTTGCATTATAGAAATACCCATTTGGGACATAAATTTCTCGGCACCACGAAATGCGCCAGTTCAGATAGTGGTAGCCAACCACTCGTGGTGTTTTATGTACTTCATTTAATCTAACTCATTAACAACTTCTCTATGACGCCTTGCTTGCAACCCGATCCCAGTTCCTCGACCTGGCCAGCCCATCCCAAACCTCAGATATGAGGTTGCTTAGCCATTATTCCGCCTCAAGGACTGGAGCCGCGGCCCGCTTCATATACAGAATCTGGGGCTCGAGACTCACGGACGTCAGCCAGATGGAGGTGAGAAGTGCCGAAGAGGGAGGTCATGTGTTATTTGGTTTTTAAGGATGACGCAGAGCACCTACGTAGCTAGCAGAGCCTGCTATTTACCTAAACTAACACCACATCGCCAGCTTGAACTTCAGGGAAAGAACGGCTTCAGATCAGTGCTCCTTGACCACAATGAAGAACATCGTCGCTCTCGTCGCTACAGCGGCTCTGGCTGCCCAGGGTGCTACTGCCCACTATATCTTTCAGTCGTTGGCAAAGGTAATCTGAAGCAGATATTCGATTTATTAGTGTTGGTTCTCTAACAATGCAATCCAGGGCACTGCCAAGGGCGTTCAGTATGAGTACGTCCGACGAAACACGAACTACAATTCTCCTGTTACCGGTATGCGACTCCTGTTCAAAAAGATAGTGATGCCACGCTAAGATGTGAAAATAGACCTGTCTTCTAAAGACCTCCGATGCAATGTCGGCGGTGCTACCGGAAGCAATACCAGCACTCTTGAACTCAACGCTGGCGATACGTTCACGTTTAGCTTAGATACAGCGGTCTATCACCAGGGCCCTATTTCCCTGTATATGTCGAAGGCGCCGAGCACCGCTGTAGAGTACGACGGCAGTGGAGACTGGTTTAAGATCAATGACTGGGCACCACAATTCAACGGCGGCCAGGCCTCGTGGACCATGAAGGACAGTTACTCGTACAACATTCCCAAGTGCATCCCGAGCGGCGAGTACCTCCTCCGAATCCAGTCTCTCGCCATTCACAACCCTGGTGGCGTTCCGCAGTTCTACATCAGCTGTGGTCAGGTCAAGGTCAACGGTGGCGGTAGCGCCTCGCCGACGCCCACTGCTAAGATCCCCGGTGCTTTCAAGGCTACTGACCCAGGCTGTGAGTTCCCTGACTCTTAGCAAGGAAGGGCAAGTTTTACTGACCAATATTGCAGACACTGCTAATATCTACAACAACTTCCACTCCTACATCGTCCCTGGACCATCCGTCTTCACCTGCTAAACGGGTGCTGTGGTCTTTGCGATGCCAGAGTATAGTCGTTGGATAATTCAGAAGGAGTAATGTAGGAACTTGTTTTATTTGATGTATCATCTTGAGATAGGTCATGACGAAGCGCACTCTTTTACTAGCATTGTATATCATTTGATTCAGCAAGCGTTCATTTAGTCAATTAATTTCATTTCCTTAGCTCTCGTAATAGTCATAGTTATCCCTTTGTGAGATATTCCATAAGCTACAGTTTGCCAACATCCGAGTAGATGACATCTGAGCCTCAATGTGACGTAGCTCATTCCATAGCTCAGATATCTCAAGTTACACTACCTCTTCTCGAGGACAGTAAGCCATATTCCCTTCCAATTTATATCCCCCCGAGAAACCCCATTAATTGTGCTCGTAAGCTAAACCACATCCTCAATGCATAAGTAGACATACCAGCGACCGTATAGCATTGGTAGAAGCCAACAAAACCATGTCAGAATCGACAGTGCTTCTTAAACTAATCTTTCTCGAGTTTTTCTGCTTTTCAGTATGATGCATACGCTGACTTTGGTTGTACGCAATATCTCATGCAGCCCAAAGACTTTTTGGGCCTCGTGGAGAGGTCGCAGTGTAGGACATTAGTAGCTAACCTTAAATATACTCTTCAATGCTCTGTCAAGAGCTATTTCCGAAGAACTTCGTTATCTTCTGCGTGCCAGGCTGCTTCGACTTAGTCGGGCTCTTAGTGCGATTGCTAGTAGCGCTGATCTTTTTCCTGCCGCCCTTCTGTGGAGATGGTGACTTATTCGACGCCTTAGACCTCGTTGCCGGGACCTTCTTCGGAGGCTCCTCCTCAAAGTGCTCGTCCTCGGCTTCTCTCTTCACCCCTTTCGAAGTCTTGCTCTCTTCCTTTGCTTCCTTTGAGTCTTCAGCGACGAAACCCTCTTCTTTCTTGACTTCGACTTCCGGCTGCCGCTCTTTCTTCACATTCTTCTTCGCGGCGCCTTTTGACTTTGAGAAGAAGTTTGCAATGTTGGATTTGTTCTCCTTGCTGTCGATGGGGATGATAAAACTAGGCGAGTTGTTACCAACTTTGCCCACGTCTTTGCTGACGGGATAAACTTCTAGTTCCCCTTCGAAGGGTTTCAAGACATCCTGCAGCTCTTTCGACCATTCGTGGCGTTTAGGATCTAACCACTTGCGTAAATCTTCCGATCCATTTTCTAGGATGACGGGCATGCGATCATGTAGGAATCTGAGCTGATCGTTTGACTCCGTGGTGATAATCGTATATGTATAGTGCTTCCGGTCGTCGTCTGTAACAGGTTAGTTGTGACATCCTCGACATTTAGATAGCTAAGAACTTACTCTCATATTTCACAACATCCCACAATCCAGCGAAGCACATCAGTTTACCATCCTTCCGCTTGACAAAGTACGGAATCTTCTCCTTGCCTCCATCCTTCTTCAACCACTCGTAGAAGCCCTGCGCAACGACAATGCATCGTTTCCTACCCTTCATACTACTCCACATACCACCACTCTGCGCAAGCGAGTCGTCCCTACAGTTGATAGTCTTCATCATGGAACCATAGCCCGGGTTGCGCTTAGTCCAGAACGGGATCAGACCCCATTTCATGCTTTGAAGCTTATATGTAACCGGCCGGGACTCGGGCACATCGTGCGCAGTTTCGTCTTGAGCCTGGTCCTCTGCCGGTGCTTCATCATGAGCCTTTCCATGCCGCCGTCGGGGCCCAGCTCCCCAATCCGGCACATCGGCGCGGTAGACAATGCCGTGGTAGCCGGGGGCGAAATTATAGCTCTGTCTGGGTGCATCATCACCCTCCTCATCCGGCAGATCATCTACGGCCAAATTGTCATCTTGCAACATTTGGCGAATTTGCGCCGGCCGCTGCGGGTTCGGTCGCAGTCAGTCTTCATGGATCCTAGACGTATTAGAAGGATGAAAAGCGTACCAAAGCCAATGAGTAGCGCCCGCACATTCTGTAATAGAATGGTCGCTCAATGAACAAAGCCGGGAAAAACTACTAGATGACTCGGCAATCAAATCAGAAATGTATCTGAAGGCACGAGGAATTGGCTCAGTTAGACTTTTGACTACAAGTGGAAGGTAAGGTATGGACAGAATATACAAGGTAAAGTTTGAAGTTGGTTATGACGAAATCATTCTAGCACCACGCTTGGGACGCGGAGTCAGGTGACAACCTTCCGTAGAATTCTACGACGAGTTTAGCATCTTAATACTTGGACGATTTCCTTCCTTTGCATTGAAAGACCGCCTAGAAACTGAAAGACTTGGTGTTTAGAATCTGTAGATTGTGGGTTTGGGGTCTCATTAAACTACCATGCAAGCATCCATCGGTCACGAAGTCGCATGCAACAAGACTTGACTGGCGTTGTCAGGAGAAGCAGCATTGCATCTTATTCTGTAAGAACTGATTTTATGATCCCGTATCACGCCAAACCATGCAGAAACCACTCCTGAAGCAGCACAACTCTCTTCCACTTGAGAATTGTTTTCATGGTATATCCGAAGAGACGCAACGCAAGACCCAACCCATCCCGAGCATTCCTTAGACCTTGAAACCACGCGACCGTCTGCGACCACGAGCACGCTCGAACTTGCGGCCCTTGGACTGGACGTAGGGTTTCTATACACGGTAAGCATATCGGAAGACACGGCTAGAATGCGAAATTGTAAACATACCTTGTGCTTGTGTGGGCCGAAACCGAAGTGCTTGACAGCCTCACGGGCGTTCTTGGGGCCGCGGAGCAGCAGGGTGTTGCTGCCAGTAGGGGCGCGGAGAGCCAGTTGATCCAGAGTCAATGCCTCACCACCAGCAGCGACAATGCGGGCACGGGCGGTGGCGGTGAATCGCAGGGCAGCGATGGAGACCTTGGGGACCTCGAGCAGACGGTTGTCATCGGTAACGGTGCCGACAACGACGACGGTCTTTCCCTCCTGCTCCTTGTTGAGGTTGCTCTTGACGCGAGAGAGAGAGACGGGAGGTCGGTTAATGCGGGACATGAAGAGGCGGCGGAGGACAACCTTGTTGAAGTTGGAGTCCGTTCGACCTGAACAAAACGAAGTCGAATCAGTGTTTCGGTTCCTTCTCTAGAAATACACGATGGGTATCTATGGATTGAATTCTCGAAGAATCACTTACGGGCCAGGAAGCGGTACAGCTTCACCAAGAGCTTGAGGTAGACATTGTCGCTCTTGGGAGCCTTGCGGTGGGTGCTGCGCACGTGGTGGCGGTCGAGATCAATACCTATTCAGAGAAAAAAAGCTATCGTTAGCTTTTTGATTCAAATATGCTCTATCGGGCGCATCCCCAAGGATGGTTGCCTTGTGTTCGCAGAGAACGAGAGAGACAAGCGACGACATGGTAGCTCATCTCTCAAGTTTCCACTCGCATAGAAATCTCCAAATAAATAATGAACGTACCCATCTTGACGGTGACTCTTTGCAATTGAAAGAAAGAGAGTCGATGGGAGGGAAAAGCTGTTGTGCTGCGGGTTAGTAGTGACTGAGAAATGGGAAAATCTTAGGCGGGCCACAGAAAAGTTCGAAATGCCAAATGATGGAGGGAATTGTGTGGGTGAGCGGTGACCACCGGCAGTTAGGGCTGATACGTACCTAGGTACATTTTCCATTGATCTGTGCTGTGCTTGGCGACACGCCGATTATGTAATATAATAATATGCTTTAGCTGGCAATCCCATTAAGTGCATACACATACATGCAAATGCACAGTGCTGGAAGTGAGTTTACTATCAAAGCTCACACTGTCTATTGACCATTTGGAATAACTCCCTATTTCTACCTACATTTATATATACCTTACCTACATAGGTAATAGGTAGTCTAGATAGGCGGTAGAGGATTACAAGCATTCGCTCAGCTTCATTTGAAATTCGAGTACATGATCAAGTAGCAGCAGCAGCTAGGTACTTTAAATGATTTCCGATCTGTTGTCAGTATTCTATACAAAACGCTGCCTTGAAGTTATACTTCCATCGGGAGGATGAGCTCCTCACCGGCCATCTCCGGCAATATATGTCTGTTTGACATAGCGTCGTCAGGCCATATTTCTGTAGTTTGTAGCCATCTCTGTGAGCTAAACCAGAATCTTCCAATTCTATGTCTGTGTTTGTCTACCATTCCCCGTTTATTGCGTTTGATCCGTTGTCCCGCTGCACCATCCCTTTCTGTGGTGCATCAACGCCATCCCACCAGGTATTCTGAGCCATCGTAGTGGGTGTCTAAACGTAATCGAGTACGATCTGGATATAATCCAGGGTTAAAACGTGTATCCAGCTAATCCAGCTACCTTTTTATAAAACCACCGGCTCCGGCTTCAAGCCGACCAAAAAGTCCCGAGTGACCTCAAAGCTAAGCCAGTTGGCGGCCATACTAGGAGCGACCTTAAGAAGGTTCGGAATGAGGCCCTTGTATAGACCCCGTAGACCTTCCTGGGCTATTATCACTCTGACCGCATCTCCTATGGACTTGTATTTATAACCCATGCCGGACATGGTATTGATTTGGAACCTCCGCCGCAAGACGTCGCTATTGGCGTATTAGCTAACTAATGAATAAATCTAATGAATAAATTCAAAAAGGACACACTTACAATGGGTATGTGCAAGTCTGAGCAACGGCTCCAGATATAGCACCAGCAAGGAGCTTACGCCCCGCATTTGGGTTTTGATCACCTTCAGGAGTAAGAACTTTGCGGACAAATTCATACGTCATGAAGTTTAATCCAACCTACGTGATCATTAGTATGCATTGGCTATCTACGGTATAAGCCTTGGATGCAGAGCCAGAACTTACGTATGGGGCTACTCCTGCAACTGTAGGTATTATGCCACGGTACAATGCAGGTAGGCCGCCCTCCTGCTTATACATCATAATCATCGTAGTCCACATACCCGGGAGTTTGTCCTTCGGCGTATTGCCGAGCGCAGCAAATGATGCCGATTGTATGGACAGTCGGGTTCGTACAATATCGAGCGGATACGTGAAGAAGACCGACGTGATTCCCGCTATGCCACCACATATAAGTCTCTCGAGAGGAGACAAAGGGGCGCCCGGATATTTCTCGAAGAAGTGCTACGACCGGGTCAGTCAAATCGACTCACGATTGTTTTTTTAAAGCCATCAGCTGCACTAGATCCACAAGGCCCGACCCGAGCTGTAGTAGATATAGCAGCTTTTGTAATAGACGTACCCTTTTGTAGAGGTTATAGCTGCCGAACTGCACCGCCGAATAAGGGACGATGCGGATGCAATTGGTACCGTTACCAGCCATGAAGCCTCTCCAGCCTTCCTCTTTCCACATCTTGGCAAGTGCCTTGCCAACTGACAACTTGTATTCATTGTGACCGGCGCTTTGCACTTGCAAGAGAATTTTGAGACGTTCGAGAGGGGATACGACTGTTCGCGATACGGCACCAGCGACACCGCCGGCGCAGAAAGCAGCGACTACCGGCTGAGAGAAAAAATCTCTAAAGGGCTGCGAACCATTATTTCCATTGGCGTACTTGGCCTTGATGTCTTCGGAGCTCTATAGGGTCTGGTCAGCTATTGCTGCGAAGGCATGTCCTGGTTTAGAGGCGAGCCACTATAGAAGAGGAGCAGACGTACAGCAGCCATTCTGATACTTCAGCTGTGCGAACGTTAGGGAGATCGATCGGCGCGACTGGAAGGGACAAGCGACGGTCGACTCGCACGGGGTCGAAGTAGGCAGCCAACAATTTCGCACGCGGCTGACACTTTGGCATGTATATCGAGAGGTAGAGATATTTTTTAGATACGGCTAGGGCGACAATGCAATTTTTATCGAAATGTTCTTGCCGACACGGGCGACATAGTTGAACTCATAGGATGGGTTATCCAGGGCAAACATAGGTAATGGCGGTAACTGCGCAGTATTTCCAAGTACGCTTTGGTTTGCTCAAGCGCGTCGCTCTACGTTCTGAACGGTCAGATCATCGAATTGATCAATGTATATAGAAGACTCATAGTCGTCTGCCTCCTCAATGTATGCACCAAGTATTACAGGAGGAACAAAGCGAGTGTAAAAGACGTGTTGCTTAAAATGCAAGATGAGAAAATACGCAAAGGGGGGAGAAGGGAAAAAGCAGAGCTAGAAAAAATTAAGATGGAAGAACGAAGCTGGTAGGCTCGAAGGTTGAAGTCGGGAAGTCGGCCAGTCGGAGCTTTGAAAAAAATTTGGGTTTTGGGGGGGAAGTCACTTGTTGGACTCACCTGAGATTTCACTACTGCCAGTAAACTACAAGTGACCGTATCACAGACTACTACGTATTAGAAAAGTACGTACGGAAGGATACATAGGTATCAAGAACGCAGACAGGTAAGGAAGGGGGGAAAAATAAGAAAGATATCCATATTCAAATTAGTTAATATTCTTGTGGAGACTAAGGGGATATCCAACTAATATTTCTCCATACACTAGAATACTAAGCGTAGAGCTGTCAGGCAATATCAAACAGGATGAATGTTGAAGGAGGTATTTTATTCTAACAAACGCATGATACCCCGTACATTACAGCATTACAGAAGGAAAAGCTACCTAGAAAAACCTAGCAGTTGTTGAAAAGAACGTTTTGCTTTGTTCAGCTGCAACTCGATCCCCCGATATGCGGCCTATCAAGTCTACCTAGGGAGATATGACGGAAGCATCAAGCAGACCAATATAATGTTGGGGGGGTTACAAGATAAACCTCAGATTTGGAGATTCTCTGCATGAACTCTGACAGTGTACGGTACCATAGAGAGGACACATTCATCATTAGATCCTTGTACTAATATGACGTGACTAGGCATGGAGAATTTGCGACTGTCATTCGACTTTAAAACGATATCCATAGGATCTTCATATGATTACCCGTCATCTGGTTGGCTGTCCTTCTCCCATTCTCCAATAGCTATTGATGAGCTCCTCGGCGGTCTTATACATGTACGTGCTAGCGCCGACGGCTATTGATGGAGCTCTAGACTGGTTAGATTTACACTAGATCCAACGCAAAGCAGTTCTATCGCTTCTACCTCCTATGTAGTCTTCAATATACCCAGGTAACAATCGACCTTTAATGATCTGTTTGGAATGTGCTATTTATTTTTATTATTGTATGATAAAAGCAGAGTTGAACGCCATTAGGGCTTAGCATTGTATACAATTGCTGCTTGCTGACTACATGTGCCTGGTCGAATACGGTCGTGTGACCCTCCGAGGCACGTACTTAATAAAACTAGAGGCAGCACGAGTTCTGCAAGTGACAACTTTTAGGCTACTAGCTACGAACGATTCGAGATTTTATAGTTGATTTGCTCTAAATTAAAGTCGGATTAAGCTGATCAGGAGTTCATCGTCTAGGTACACCTCTGGCTACCTAGCTGCATTAAGCTCACCGACTTTTGGCCCTCAAATAGAAAATCCTAGCAATCTCAATGGCTTCGTCTCCGAATTCAGCCTCCCCATCAATTGAAGGTCACGCACGTCGGCTTAGTGAAATCGAAACTAGAAGATGAGTAACAGCCCAGTGTAGAAATGAAAACCAAACACCCGTGCGACAAAGGAGAATGTTTTCACACGTTGCGAATGCAACCCACTGCCGAAGAGTAAGATAGCCAAGTATACTTATCACTCTGCAACATCCAAGTCGTCGTGCTGGGGAGGGGGGCTGTCGACAGCTAGATTCGGCGTCAGCAAGACAATTCGTTCTGGGTAGGAGCCATCACCACGCACCTTTTCGGTCGTCGCCATTAGTACCATTGTCACGGCGATCGCGGTCGTCACGGTCTTCACGGTCGCGGTCACTATAGTCCGGGGGTGTAAGCTCCGACTTGACACGGGTCTTGGTTGAGTTAGGAGACTGGGATTTATACCGAGGATCCGGGCTGCGAGATCGGTCGCGGGTGTCACGACGCTCACGGTCGTAATCGCGATCCCGGTCTCGGTCACGGCGGTCATCCTTGCGAGGAGAATAATCGCGAGTGCTGCGGCGGGGAGAGGGAGAGCGACCGCGGCGAGGGGATCGACCTCCACGGTCACGTCTGTCACGGTCACGACCACTATCGAAACGCCAAGACGCAGAGGGAGGTGTGCGAGCCCACTGCAGAAGTCAGTTAATCATGAACACCAACGAAGCAGATGATGGTCATTAGGGATAACTTACCTCGATCTTCAGAAGATCGTCACGGCCGATGCGCTTGTTATGCATCTCGTGGTACGCATCATCGGCATCACGACGATCCTCGTACTCCACGAAGGCAAACCTATAAACAAGTTAGATGGTGTAATAAAGCATGAGTTGACGTTGAACTTACAATCTACTAGATGCAGATCGAGGAGCGGGGATGTCGCAGCGGACAAGGCGACCATAGCTAAATAAATGTCATGTCAGCAATCACCGCAAAATAATGTGACTTTCCCAATGATTTGCATCGACTGCATGAGGCTTCGAACTTCCATCGCGATGGTCAAGGGGACGTGGAACGATGAATCTTTTGACGTTATACGACCGCTCGATCGAAAGAGATGGGATGCTGAGATGGATTACGGAGGGCGTGGAAGGCAGAAGCGTGGAGTAAGAAGACGGATCGAGGACTCGAACGAAGCCGAGAACGACGAAGCGAGGTCGGGGTGAGGACGAGAAAGCAGGTGACATCGGACACCGCATCCGTAGGACGGTCGATCGATTCACCGACGAGGATAATGGACATACCGTTCGAATTCGTAGGCGAGGTCGCGAGCACGCGTGCCATGGCTGAAGCCAGTCACGTAGAGAGTAGTACCTCCTCGCGACATGATGGCTGTTTAAGAATTGGCGACAAGAGAATGGAGAGAAAAGTGTACTTAGCAAGGGATGATAACCCCGATGATGAAAATGTAGGAATTAATTGAAAAGGTCGCGTGTCAGGGGCAATTTGACGATGAAATGGTTCCCCAAGAAACAGGTAAAAGACGAAGTTCGTCAGGGCGGATTGAGGTTGTCCGGTGGTTGGCTGAAACCATAAAATTTGATTTGAGAAGGAGCGGCAAATCTTCGGTGGAACCACTTGATCCTTGTGACACAGTGTCAGTTTCCATATGTTTCTGCAGGGTGCAGCAACCATCTGTGGCGCTATGACGTATTAGCTGCCTACCTTTACGTCCAAGCTTGCGCGAACCTGCCGTGTTCTGGCCAATAACCTGTACCTAGAAGATGTAGGTAGGCGTTAGCTACACCAAATCACAATTGTAAGGAAAGCGCTACCAAGCTGACACACACACACATACTTCCCGATTGGTAATGCAAACATTCAAGGTTCCAATAGGTGTGTAAGATATCTCTCGTTGTGTCCAATCGCTAAGAACGTTCATGTGTTGAGTTGGTTCAGTTTTGGCAATTGGCTTGAATATGTAGCTCCAAACACGTACCGTTGAAGCAAACACCCATCCATTTAACAACGTATATACATGTACCTTTTGAAGGTCTTCTAGGTCTAGGTACATTAAACATCGAACCGCTTATTATACCTATTGTGATGTAGCTGATAGAACAAAGGCTCGATGGCGGCTTGTGGCGTGCTGATATCACATTGCAAAACTTGATGTGGCTGCATACGAGCTGCATAATCCCAGAGAATAAGCACAAAAAGTGAGACCATCCACATGTCTCGTCTATTAGGAGGTTCCAACGCAGTGCTCACATAATTCTGTCATATTAAATCCCACCCTTTGAATCCTACAACTCAGCTGCTAATTATGAGGTAATTTTCGAAAATCTCGATCTATTATACCTGAGTAGTCTTGATTATTACTCGTGTATGATAGAAAAGAAATAGATTGTATGGTTGGTTAGGTGTTACACGAGTTAGTCGTGAGATTTTAGCTCCCGCTGCTAGCTAACGGATTACATGCATTTTCAAAAAGCAGAAAAGAACGGTCATGAGGAAGATGTTGGGGTTCTAAGAGAGCTTGTGAAAGTGAGAAAGAGGTTGGTTGTGACTAGATGCATCCCGATTCCCACACCATTAGATAGCCCCGTGCCTTCATAGTTAGTTCGATAAGCAACGCCTTCAACTCCATGAGCCCCGAAACGTTTCCTCGTGTATTCAATCCTGTACAATCATGACCCCATTGGATAGATATCCTTGCATTAGATACCCGCCAAACACCAAGCACACCAGTTCGAAACCTATCATAGGATCAAATACAAGCTACATAGCAAACTCGGCCCCGTGAATATGCCAATCCAGAAGAATATATTGCCAAGTGTCTTCTGGTTGCGGAGCCATTTCGTCCGGCTCATCTTGACGAGTGGGAGTTGGCACATTTGTAGAATAAGCAGATAGCCGCGAAGTTTCTTGAATATACACCACATGATAAGCTCATGGACGCAGGCTGAGAGGAAGAAGGTGATGAGCGTTGCGGTATGCTTGTTGACTCGCATAGATGATATTGAACTGTGATATACGTGTCGCAAGAGGAAGTTGTGAACTGGACGGTTCCAATCGCGGGCGTATTGATCCCATGAAACTAGGTACACTAATTAGCTTCGGCGAAATCGAATGCTATAACTTCAAAACGAATGGTGAGACAGAAACATACCGCTATTCCACCATGCATCGTAGAAACTTCGATCCGCAAAATAAGTGAGCTCAGCGAGTATGTTTAGCACGGTCTCCCAGATGAGGTACCAAGCCAACTAGGTAATAAGAATAGTTAGCGAGAAGAGCCCAACCCCAGTTAGAAGTGAGCCGTAGTCACAATACTCACCAGATATTCCATCATGAAAGGAAAAATGAGATCACTCAGCATCCATGGAAATTCTTGAAACCTTTCCACGACTGTCCAACCTGCCTCCTTCATATAAACAGTTCTCATTACCACAGGATATATAAAGGCTTGAGAGATCATTATCATAACAAATATGACGCCGACAAGAGCACATATCTTCTCGGCTACGTAAAACCAGTCGATGGTCTCGGACCTGGGATACTGCAATTCATAGACAACGGTTGGCAGTACGATATATTCGTAATGATTGAGCCATGTCAAATTATTGGGATAGTAGTTTGCAGGGTCTGTTGCTTTGCCTCGAAGCTCGTCTGTAAGTGCGTCGACTTCCCACTTGATTAACCTCTCGAACACATGCAGCTGCTCAATATCGAGTGGTTCTGCTGCTTCGATGGCACGAGAGATGCTCTCAATGTCATTTTGGTCAGCAGATCGGGATTTCGACAATGAATGTCGTCTCTCACGATACCCATCTGCTGATGGTGGGTGCGCGAGATGCGATGTAGAAAGAGCAGAGACCTTTGGGTTGGTCAACGACGGCGACATCACTGGCGATATACTCTCCAGCTGTTTCAATTTAAGGAGGAGGCTCTGAGGTAGGGTTAGATGTTAGTATCTTGATCCCTGGTCCTTTGTTTGGGAGAATCGTCAAGTGAGTAGGGGGGGAAATGAGGCGATTTGATTATAGTGGTTTATAAAAGTCACTGTTGGGCGAGAATGGAAACATGGATACTAACCTGCCGTTTCTTATAGACAGAAGAAAGGTGACCGTTGTAAAACGCATAAGAATGCTGCTTCATCAACATGACAAGACCATGGAGTACAAAGAAGACAGTATCTTTTAACCATAATGATTAGCTTATGACCTTAGTTTAGATGGTCGTGAGAAATGTGTGCTTGGTTCTAGGAGTCGATATCAATAGGGTCAGAGAGAAGAAAATAGCAAGTAGGAAATGAACTTACGTGTCCATGGCCAATCTCTCACAAGGGTGAGACCAACTACACTAGCGATGAAAATGGTCTGCCAGATCTATAATCACATAAGTCAATGAGGTTTAGTCGCGCATGCTGTTTTGGGAGCTTACATTCTGTAATATCCAACCCGATCTTTCCCAATCGATGTACTGAAGAAAAACGAGACGTTGAATAATCCAACTCACTCCAGTCATGCCGCACATGATTCCGTCAGAGAGTAGAAGCACGACCACTATCCCAGGAGTCAACAATTCTGTCCGAAACTGCCAGAGTGTCCTTCGTCAATGCTGGATAATCAGACTTACCATCTCTTCGAAACATGGTTTTCATAATCTCGTTTGTGCCGAGGGGGTTCCCGGTATCCCTCCAATTCTCAGCGGCCATCTTGATAATAGAGATGGCCACTGCGATCCAGAAAAGAACATAAAAGCCGTGAAATGGACTATTTGCGGCATCTTGATTTTGCCTATCGAACGCTGAAAACTGCCTGGTGAAGACCATGTCCCGAAGCTTCTCACGCCGAATAGGTGATCGCTTGTCTCTCTCCTATACTTCCGTTAGTGCCATTTCGAGGTACGAGAAATGAGGCATGAATAGGATGGCTTGCTCTTTCTAGACCCCTTCTTAATATCTCGCGAAGCTCGGCATCGTCGCTAGCCACCACGTATGTCTTCTTCCCCTTGCTAGCGGAACGGAATTCAGGAGTAGACAAACATTGGTGGAGCCCCTCGGAACTCGACTTCTTATTAAGCCCTGAGCTCTGAAAGGGTAAAATCTCAGGTGTATCAGAGGCCGAATTGTCGTATGAATCGGTTCCCGATCTCCGTCGTAGTAGAACTGACTGTAGAGTGTCCCTGGCTTCGTAGCCCGATTCACTATTACTGTCTGATGGGGTGTCCGGAGTACGATGTACAGCCTTCAAAGCTTCAGCTAAAGCAGCGGGGTAATGTGCTTCATGTCTTGAATGTCCATCGTAAGTATCGAGGCCCTCTGCGTGATGATCTCGGTCGCGCGCGGCCGGACGGGGTTCATCTGCTGTAGACATGCTTCTAGAAATGAAGAGGATGTCGGACTACAGCTAGGTTGCTCTCCGGGAACAGGCAGAGGTTGATTAATACCAATAGACCGGAACTCCCGGGGACTTAGTGTGGTGTTATCAAGGGGATGCTTGTTTTAATAGGTCGGAAGCTGAATAAGATTATCAAATTTTCTATTGTAAATGGACAATCGGAATGCGACAATTATGAATAGGGCTAGGCATAGCGACTGTATTTTCCTAAGTGGCTATCTCGCTCATTCGGATCAGTCGTATCGAGCCTTGCCACCAGACCTCTAGCACGGCCGGCGTAACCGGGCGAGTCCTAGCGGTTTCCAGGTAACAAAGCTTCCGCTGAACCCGGTTCGACCCCTAATTGCATAAAGTTTGCGCGCCGTTTCCGTCCGGGGACAAACCTTGGAACTTACTTAACTGAAGTTGTTCTCTTCCCTTGCCGGCCCGGGCAATGTGGATCTGGCAGGTAGGTTCAGAGCACGAGATGGGGCTTGAATGGGTTATGCTTCTAGCCTTTGTACCCGACAATGCCGGAGGAACTAGATTCTAAAATCGAGTTAGTGTCTTACTTCCAATACACTTGTAACAAACCTCGGCGAAAATACATAAGCCTCGGATGGCAGAAACATTCGACGTAATACGACTATCATGTTCCCAAAATTGATGAACTCCGGCCGCAAATGGTGGGGCAACGGCGCTGTTACACTGCATGCCTTTACATAAGATATACATATATCTATCCGGCCATACGGAATATACTACTCGAAGCACTACATTCATTTTTTGGTCTATCAACAGTGCTGGAGTGAAGTCTGAATTTATAATTTGATCAAGGCTAATGGGCAACGCAATAAGCTCAAACGTATCATCGTCAAATTCACCAACTTTTCCAGTAACCTAGGGCCTATCACCCATTTGCTGCGTTGTGAGGAATTGAAAAGGAGAAAAACCTATCTACTGCATCTTCTCATAAGTCGCCATAAGAGAACCTAATATGTCTAGTTAGCAATCATTTCCGGTTCTAAGTTTCAAGGGGCGAGCGTCTTACCGATGAAAGTGGTAACTAGTCTGCTGCGAACCTGGCAAATATCCTCGGGGACTAGCCAGATAGTTGCGCCCATCTTTCTAGCAATGCTGATGCTAAGCTTGGCATTCAAGTATGCTTCCTCCTCTGTTCGTCCAGGGGTGACGAGGTCGTAGTCAACGTAGCTACTCTTCATGCCGTTCAGCACGTCTAGGAAGAAGACACCGCTGCCAATAGCGGGATCCTTGAAGGACCGAACAGACGAGTTTCGGCCCCCCTTTCGAGACATGTCGTTAGCCCATCTTACCATCTCGGCATCAGTGATCTCCCGTTTTCCTAATCGCTGTGCCAAAGCTGACAGCGTTAGGGTTATATCCTTCCGCATCAGTTGCCATACGAGACCTAGCGTGAGCAACTTGTTTCCATCCGTGATATCTGCACCTTGAATTCCAACTAGCGAAAATCCATTCTGTTTACCAAGCTCAACGGCGTAGTTTGTGTTCTCCACAGCTTTGAACCTCATCAACTCGCCGCCATGAGCCGGTCTCTTGTTCACGTGTCTCCAGTTAACCGACCCCTTAATAACCTTGTCATAGGCCTGCAATAGAATGGTACCGTCACGAAGATCATCAAAGAAAGAGACGACAGGGGGCTGGACGTCGAGACTGTTGAGCCACAGTGTGAACACTCTGGCTTCTCGTTCGCCCTCGGCATCAAAGTCTTCCACTTCTTGTTTCTCTTCCTCAGTGATCGGGTCTAGTGCCGGATGAGTATTGAACAAATTAGCGACAAAGGCCAGGTTGAGCTTAGGGTTTCCTGCTACAAGGGAGGACGGGGTTAGGAACTTTCGGCAACCAAGCTTGTCGGCGTCGACCAACACCTCTTCTGCCCGCTGTAATAGATCGCGTGTCTGAAGAGGAGCTCTGCTGCAGCCATAATCTCGTCCAATTTGTGCTAATAGGACTGCGTAATTCTCTCCATCCTTTACGTCGCTGGAGAAGTTACTAACTCGACGATGCCAACCGGCTGCCTTGAGATGATAGTTGAACCATCTTAGAAGAATCTGCTCTGGAGGCAAGCGCAAAAATTGCTCTAGGGTCTCATCTTCTTCGAGTAGTCTATAGAGCTCGGGGTGAAGCTTGATGTCGATTTTGCCCAAGAGACCCCTTCGAATGATTTGCCAGATCAGACCTAGAATCAGATGCTCTCGAACCTCAATGATATCGCCAGCACCGATATTGACAACGGAGCATCCAATACCTTTCGCAGACTCGATGACAATGTTGTTATTCTCTGTCATCTGGAATGCGTTCAATTTCTTGACTTTCTTGCCAGGAACGTTCAACACACGTTCGTCAATCGTGTCTGGGACGCTATCATTGATGAGTTTGGCGAGCACAAGACCGTCTTTACATTCATCGAACATCTCGAAGGTATCGGTCGGGAAGGGCAATCGATTTCCAATGTCAGGATCGCCAGCCAATACGGCATTGATATGGCGGGTAAACTCGGTTCGTTCATCTTCATTGATAGTATGGGTGATATTGGCATTGGAGCCTTGAACATGGATCTTGCCGACGCTTCCCTTGGAGGAGTGTCCGCCTGTCCTTTGAGCCACAACGCCAGCGGGCGAAGACGGCGCGGCACCACCAGTGTTCATACGTCGTTGCGCAGGGGACGAGTCGCGTAGCTTAGCGATTAACTGGGCCGACATTAGCTTCAAAATCTGGCATTTCCCGTGTAACATTGGGCAACTTACGCCAACGTAGTCCTCGAGTTCGACCCTTCTCGAAGAGTCAAGGTCAACTTCTTTTAGGGCCTGCCTAACAACATCGTATGGCTGTCGCTCGCTTTGCTGAGTAGCCTTGATGGCGGTAGCTTCGTCAATGTAGCCCTTGTCGTCGACATCGAGTTTGCGAAAGGCATCGGTGAGGGCGAAGATGTCGCCTTGTTCAAATTGAGGATATTTCCTGATCGCAACCGTTAGCTCAATTAGCTATTAAGTGGAAATAGCTATAAGGGGTTACCTCTGAAGCTTGATAACATTCATGACCAATAAACCTCAATTTGGAAAGCTGGTGATGGCGGTTAATTGGACCAAAGGATCAAATAACAGATCGCGGTATCTTGATTATCGGCCGTGTCGGGATTCCTAACCTGACCGGTTGAGAACACTTGGTAAGAAACAGCTGGCTTGTGGACGAGGCTTAACTTATGTAGGTAAATATTGATAAAAACGACTCGACTTTCTAAATGTCTTGCCTAGATCAGGCTGCCTTCAGCTGTTGCTGTAAAGGTAGGAAGTTTGAAAATCTGGGCTGGAGCTGCTTGTAAGGGGGTTTAGCGGGGGAGGGGGGAAGCGCCAAATGCTGCTTTCTGCGACACCGACGTAATTTCATTCATGCCCCCTTGGACCTTCGCCTTGGCGCCTTGGCAAATCCACCAGCCACACTTAGTTGCGTAAGGCTCAACGCAAACACAATTAGGTAACCAGATACATGTACTTATACATTTGTAGGCAGCACTCATTTTTGAAGAATCGAAGTTATCTTGTATTGCCACCTATTATAGCGTGCTTATGTTTTGAGATTGGTTCAAGAAATCATGCATATTAATTCATATATGATATTTCAACTTGACACTGATTACCAGTACTGTTCGATTAATATTCATTTAAATAAGATACCAAGGTATTCAAGCTGTCAGATTGGCTGCGTACCCAATATAACAGGAGTTGCCGTGTTCAAACACTGCTGAAAAATACCAAAAGAGAACGAGTAATATTTCATATTATCAATTATAATTAGGTAGGTACTTAATAAACTGACACCCTCGGTGGCCGAGTCTCTGTGGCGTCGAGAGTCCCAAATCCCCCGTTCATTCACGGATACAGCCTTGTTTGATGTTGGCCGACATGCACTCGTGTAGGGCATAATTCAGGAGAGCCATGTATAAATAAATGTATCATATGTAATCCCTAGCGTTGGATGCCCAACCACAGATAATAGAATATTAATAGAGTGCCGAACGGCTCCGCATCGAGACTTGGGTTTTGAAAGTCGAATTTTGGAATGATCTGCATTGGGAAAGTAGTCGGATAAACCTCGTTCTTGACAACTCATTCCAGCATCCAAAAGCTAAGTAAACGTGTCTCTACGCAGGGAGACTTCAATAAAGCATTGGCCAATATAGCCACTAGGTCGTGTTGCCATTGTTATGGTAAATGATTCGATCCGTGACACAATGTGGCCCTCTGCACACGCGGACAGCCCAACCCCTTGTGCAATATATAGGTCGCACTTGATGAATCATGTGTCGTCCTTCAATCCCCCGTTCTTAGGCTACACCAAAAACCTCATCGGGGACGATCGTGAAGTTCATGGGCGGTGCGACATGTTGGTTGAACCTAGCCTCGGCCTTTCCAGTGTAGTTCCACCACGTCGTCGAAGTATCCAGGTCAGTGAACTTTATGCTAACTTGGATGTGAGGCTGAGGTAAAGTGCCGTTGGTTACGTTTGTTCTCGGGAGTAGCTTCGCAACGACCACATAATCGGTTTCAGACTCTCCAGTCGCTTGGCAAGCCTTATAGTCGGCACCTTCGCCTTGACCACTACAGTGGGCCTTGAATGATGGCTTAGCGGGTTTGGCAGTACTATTCCCAACTCCTGTGACGTTGAAATCTAAAACCGATAAGTGAGTAAAGCGAAGATATATAAAATACCTAGCACCTTACCGTAGTGGCATGCTCCCACACAGCCAGCAGTCCATTCTGTCACCGTCCAACTCCAAGATAAACTGTCGGCGGCAATCCGCATTACTGCCGCAGATGAAATGTTGGCACCAGCTATGGTAGCCAAGAGAGAAGAAACGCGCATTTTGAGGATGATGTTCGTGCTATGTCGTGGAGACTCAGGGAAAACGTCGATAGGCTTGACTGATATAAGACGACTGATGCCGTAGCTTTTCTCAACGAAAACACCTGCAATATGACGGAATCCCCGAGCTATTTAAATATCAAACTGAGAATCTAACGCGGTTGCTATGTTTTATTGAAAGAAACGTGAGTAACATTGTTAACTGCTTAGTTCCTGTTGATTGTCACTTGAAAGGAACAATGTGGACCTAATCACTCGTGCGATGATGTAGGTAAATGGAGAATGCCCGTCAATATCCCTGCGGTTCCTGGTCGATCAAAGAGATTTCGGCGCGCATTATTGGCGGAGCAGAAAGCCAAGCGCGATGGCGCTAGGTTATTCTTAAATCTTGGCCGTCGATCTGTTCGTATGGGGAATTAATGTTGAAAGACGAAATAAAAGGGGTAGCCTCTAACTCCTGCAGGATAAAGGTACTTTGAGATATGCAAAGGAGCCAGGTACAAGAAGGTACCCCCCCTTGCTGATCACCCCCGCAGAGGCCAAGAAGTTACAATACAGATACCCACATGCATGTACTTGAATTTAACACCACCTTATCCAATGGATCAATTTCATTGTATTCTTGGATTCATGCGCCCCTTTTGAATTTGAATGTTTCTATTATCATCAACTCCTAACTGTGGATTATTTCTGCGAAACTTACTAATATGCATAGGTACCTACAAATCCTACCACCAATAGTAGTAGATCTGCGAGCATTTATCTAAACGGCATATATATGTGACCTTTTATATTTCTAGTTCCTACATGTAAATAACTTCTAAGCTTAGAGTTGTGAGGAAATATACCTCAGGCTGTACTACCTCTATTTGCTGTGTTAGTTGCTCGACTCCAGTGACGGTATACAAAAGGCAAAACTCCGATAGGTCATTGATGCTTATCAAAGCAAACATCGTGAGCTACGTCTCTAGGAGACCACACCGAAGTATCTGACAAGACCTGTTGGCACGAGTTTACTCGCTTGTGATTCCTCCCAACAACATCAATTCGTAATCCCAACAGTGAATCCGCATGATTGTTTGCTCAAGTTCTAACACCCTCGAATCTTGAACCATACCCATTTCGACGCGAATATTTTAATCAGCTTCTTGACAAAGCCGAGGGGTTCGTGGGCACGTTGGACAGCCTCATACTCGGGTAGCTCGTTCGAAATATGTGAATGCATACATATATCTATACACCCTCTCACAGAGAGGGCTAAACATGAGATGACGCAATCAACTGGATTTGCTCTGGACACATAGAGCAATGCCGCAAATTGATAAGACCATCCCTATCCACGTGTCTAATATCCAATTAGCAACCATTCACATTAACGCAGTAGCGGACAGAACTCACCCCTACTTATGACCTTCTTATCAACCCACCAATCGCCAAGTACAGTGAATAAGAACGCCAAGGTGTTTACGATTGGGACCGTCAGACTCAGTTCTAAGGTGTCATGTTAATGATTTGCGCAATTAGTAGCTGTGAGAGAAGAGTCAATTAGGTAACCCACCTGCTTGACCAATGAGTAAAAAGAACCAAACACTCCCAGTCAAATTAATGAGGAGTGGAATGGCATATCTCGGGTTCCGCAGTAAATCAACTACAGCAAAAAAGGCGCCGTAAAACTTGCTCTTCAGCCAGCTTGCCTTCACGTCGTCCCTTGCAAGTAATGGATGGGCCGGAGGGTTGTGATCTCGGGCCGCCCGGCGAATGAAAGGTGTCGTTAGCCCCCAGGCAAGCCCGACAAGCAAGAAACCCGCTACGTAGTTAATAGCCGGCGGCTGAGGTGAGTTCTGTGACGACATCTCCGAAGATTGATTATCGTCAAGGCGTTGGATGCTCTGGAGGTACTTGTCCGATGAGCAATGTTAAGAAGACAATCGGGTCTTAGGTGACGCTAAGCAAAATGCGGAATTCCACAATAGGATAAGCCACAATGTGGCACACTGTATTTGCTTACATAAAACACGCGACACCTTCATCTTTATTGTCTTGAAGTATTGTCCTTGGTCTCGGATATATGATCTTATATCGATCATATATTGATCAGTGCTTCATTTACTCTCAAATCACGATGTCTTTATCCCTTTCATTTCTGAATACTTGGAAAGTTATTTGTTGGACCATAAAATAGTCTATCTATATTTGTTTGCCTTTGAATTGACATCATAATTCGTCATCGTCCTTGTGAACGCGTCCGAGAGCATCGCTATCCTTACTGTTTGGCTTTACCCTACCAACATAACGGTATGAGGATAAATTAAAGCCCCCATTGATAGTAGTGAGATCTAGCTCGTATTAGCTATTCATTAGTTCACGATCTTTCCGCCGATCAGGGGTTTCTCGACATCGTAATCGGGCTTGTCAAAAGCTTTGCGAGAATCTAACCTGTAAATTTCCTGAAACGAGATTGGTGTAGCTTGTAGTTCTATTATTGTTGCTTGGTTCACCGGCGTCACACCATGCAAGGCTTGTTAGGCATTCACCTACATCCCATGATCGTGCATTAGTGTAGATACGATTAATGGTTGACAGTCCCTAACCCCTTTTCCTCTATTGTAGAGGTGGAATGGTCCCATCAAGGCCGTAATTAGCGTGATTGGGAGGTGAAAATGATGCTGTCACCACTCATTTTAGGGCTGAATCGTTGAAGGGGTCCTGTGGGCCTACCCGGCAGCTACGTTTCTTAGTATGATTGCCTCATAGCCAATCATTCCGTTAGCCTTGGCGATCCCGTCTCGAGGCAGATACATCTCACATCGTAATCAGCGTCACTGCTGCTGTTCAGTCCGTTATGTTACTAGACTACCAGACTAGGTGACGAACCAGAGTCCTTGGTTTATATGTGCAGAACATTGGATTCAAGAGTTGACTACTTGTAAATAAGTTCACTGGTTCATAGAATCTTTCCCACATCGGCTCGAATGGTGATGATGAGACTTTTACTTCGCATCATCGTCGTCGTCATGACTCAACAATCCATACCATGATGGAAGAAGTGATCATCTACAGAGTGGGTAGGCGTTGGCGGCTTCAACATACCGCGGGATCTTCACAGGCAAGTGATAGTATTGTCCGAGGACTCATATATGGATAAATAGGAGCGAGATTCCTTCCAAACCAACATATCTCTTTCTCCATCTCATATCAACAGCAACAGTATTAACTGCGACGAAGTCCTAAGCTAGCAAAAAGCACTACACCATTTTGAATCTTAGTTTCTAAATATCTATCTACCTATTCACCATGCCTACTGAAGCTCAGATTGCCGGCGGCCACAAGGCCACTCTCAATAACCCCAATATTAGCCAGGAGGCCAAGGACCATTCCAAGCAAGTACTCGAGAATGAGTTTAACGGAGGCGATGGTAGACGTCCGGTACTATGTGAACGCTAGAGTCCGTTACTAACATATTCTGCAGTGCCTAAGGCTGGAGACGACAGCAACAAGAACCCCGGAAATATTGCCGGCGGCCTGAAAGCGTAGGGGCTCTCCGCTTGTCGGAACGCCTTTGGAAAGATATCAGCTGACTTGGTCATTAGCACCCTCAAGAACCCAAATGTCTCTGACGAGGCGAAGGAGAGCGCCAAGCAGCGTCTCGACAATATGTAGAGAGTATATCAAGGTTATACTTAGTATGGAACTGTCGGTTAGTGGGAGATCTGCCGTGTATTAAATTGGCGGGCTGGAATAAATATATATTGCTTTTAGGCACATAATTTCGCGTTACGTTGTTGAAGAATTTTGTGAGATTTAAGTTCTACCATTATGTGATAGCAGATATTCTCTGGATGAAATAATCGTCTGCCAGATACCTGAAATAGGGTCTGTTGTAAATCATGAGCGTTCTTAAAAGCCCGAACAATGATACCACATAATTAACGTCAGATTGGACTTAACGGTTGTAAGCCATTCGCGAAATGCTGTTGTAGGCTGGTTGAAATACATGGACTCTTCCTCGTAAATACCGAGAAACTTCTACGATTTTAGGTACAATTCGATTGTAGGCGATCGACGAAGTTCTAGACGGGTGAAATTCTGGCTTTGAATATGGTAGCTGCTGACCTATAGAATTACATGCAGATCATATCGACGACGAATTGGCTCTCACAGCGTGAACAATACTTTAAACGATAAGCGTGAACCTAACCGATAAGTTATAGTCCTCGGATATGCGCAAAGAGATGGTCAAGCTCGTTTTGTACTATGTGTGTAAATCTTGAAAAGAAATGGAGACGCGATCCAACTATTGCATTGATGGTTCATAAGATCAGCTGATATGGTGCTTAACCGATCAAGCGGGATCCATGATCTGAGCTCTTCGGAAAATATTCGTGGTCGCGTCATTTAGTTCATTTAGGAGTCTCGGCACGGTGCAGTGCCTCGTGGATTGCGCGTCTCGGCTGTGTAGCGGTAGGCATCTATATTTCTGAAAACGGACAATTATAATACAGAAAGCTGCAAATTAATTTCCACGGGAGAACTCGATGAAGAAAACTTCGAACGACATGATAACATGTTCAACCAAGTTTCACTACCTTGCAGAAACAATGTAGAAATATGTAACGAGGGAGAAACAAAATAATTGGAACCAAGCGGACACTATATCGATACGCGTTATTTCGATCTAGCGCGTCTATTGGCCGCAGCCCCACTAAACAAAGCCCCTGTCAGCTTAGCATCTCGTTTTTTGGGGAGGCGGGGTGCTGAACTTGTGGAGGTACCGAGCAGCTAGCCAGGCCTGCCAGGTCTAGCGCGGTTGCACCAGGAACCAACAGGGCAATTCAGCCAACCAAAGGCCCCAACCTCATTGTTTTCATCACCAGCCACTGAATTGCAACCCGCTGCCCGCCTCAATTAGGTATGGACATTCTCCTTGCGACCTGCAAACCTGCAAGTCATCGATTTCTCTTCTGCACTCTCCTGCGTCCGCGGGCATAGTCCAATTGGTCTCTACTTCATCCTATTGCATGTTTACGTGGTCCTCTCGTTCATTGGTTTCGTTAATTTTAATTTTCTTTCTCGTTCCAGTCGTTCAATACCTAAATCAAACCGACTCTCGCTTTGATCATCATATCAACTAAGCGTCCTGCAGCTTAGCGTACCTAGGTAATTGAGGCTGGCTGGAACTTGGAAAGTCAACAAAGCCGTCTCTGCCGTCCAATTCCAGCAACAAAGATAATTAACGCCCATCGCCTCTATTCTACCTCTCGGCATTATCGAGTCCATCCCTTGAGTGCCATGAGAGGTGGTGAATAACCTCAAGCAAGATGGCTACCAAAACGAAACTCCCCAACCCGCTAAACGGCATGCATACGGCCGGCATCTACTCCGATATGAGTATCGACGGTCCTGAGATTGGAACCCTCGTTCTTATTGTCGACAGAGCAAAGAATCTCCCAAATAGAAAGACAATTGGAAAGCAAGACCCTTACTGTGCTGCAAGGTTAGCCAAGGAAGCAAAGAAGACGACTACAGACATTAGAGGGGGGCAAACCCCGAAGTGGTGCGTATTCGATAAAACGGCAATTTCATGCAGCTTGTCTAACAATTGTATCCGTGTTATAGGGACCAAGAGCTTCGATTTACGGTTCACGACTCTCCCGACTATTATCAGCTGAAACTATCGGTGTTCAATGACGACAGGAAGACGGAATTAATAGGCGAAACATGGATCGACCTACGTGATATAGTTGTTCGAGGTGGTGGTCAAAGTGACCAGTGGCATAACCTCAATTGCAAGGGCAAATACGCCGGCGAAGTTAGAATTGAGATTACGTACTATGATAGTCGACCAAAGCCTGAGAAGCCAGCAGCAAAGCCGACCGCTGTGGCTTCGAGCACGGATGCAGATGCTGCCGGTGCCTCTCAGAAGACTGTGGTAAAGCGACGTCCGTTGCCATCCGATCCCGTCACTGGTCAGGCCCCTTCACCATCAGTGGCAGATCAAATCCACACACCACCGCGACCCCAACCAATCCCTCCAACTTCGCACATTCCAAGTCAACCTCCGCCACAGGCCGTCGAATATGGCACATCACCGTCAAGCAAACCCAGCACCCAACCTGATCAGTACCCTCCCTTGCACTCTAGTGGGAATCAGTACTCAACACCATCTCACCGTGCCGATCACCCGCAATATCGAACGTTGGATTGGAATTATAAGTTTTCTAGTCAGGAGAATGACCACCCACGCCATCCGGACCCCGCTTACGCTCGGACATATGAATCTGATCCTAGGACGCCTTTCAGTCATGGCCAGCCGGCCTATGAATCCCCTGCGCCGCTAGCTCATCACCCCCGGCAACCATCTGAGCACGATGATCGTCCCCCGCCCCCTCCAGCACATCGAGTTAGAAACTTGAGTGGGAGTTCGCATGAGCTGGTACCTCGTGGTAGCTTTGACACACCGCAGCATAAAGCTACGCCTCCTATGAGACACGACGTATTACGGAGCGAGGCTCATCGATACTCGGTGCCTTCCCCTTCATCGTCTTACCCAGGACGGCCAACATACCGTCCGTACGAGTCGGCACCTGACGTGCAGAATGCGATACAATATCACGAGAACGACATCAACCATCAGTCAGTTCCACGTCACTACTCTTATGATTCGGCATACGAGCCTCAACACCGATCTATGCAACCAACAGTGGAGGATGTGCCGGAATCATGGACGCCACCAACCGCGAGGTCCCGAGTCAGCGGGTCCCGAGCGCTGGAGTATGATGAACGAGAATATCATCAAGTTTCGAGTCCTGCACCATTAAACGTAGGCGGGCGTGGCAGTGCAGCTTCTGGACATTATAGTACTTCTCCTCTCCAATCTCAACAGCAATATGATCCCAACGGTCGCAGCCCTTCCCCATCGCCGATGGACTCCGAGGACTACTCCCAAGCACTTACTTTGGCATCTCGACCATATCGAAGACAGAGTGACTACGCGTTGGCCCATCCGAGTGAATTAGATGGCAACCAGGTCCACGCTTCGAACAGCTATGACCTAGTTCCAGTGCCCGCGACTTTAGTTCCAGGAGTTGACCCTACCTTGGCACGTGAGATTTCAGATCGATTCCACCAAGAAAGAAAGCAAGGACGTCGATATACACAGCCACCTCCTATGAACACTCCAACTCGTGGTAGACAGCAAAGCGAGCCTCCCTCGAACTATCTCGTTCAGTATTCACCTAATGGTCACCACCCGAATAACTCCAGAGCCTATGATAGAAGCCCGGTTGCATATTCTGGCGGGCCTACTACACCTTCAGGGCCGCCGGCAGCTTCGGCACCTCGGGGAGTCTCTCCTAACCCAAGTCCTAATCACACGATTAAACGCAAGTCGGTCAGCCCGGCTCCTCCCCCGTCTGATGGCCGGAGATTGTCTGGAGTGCCTTTCGGTCCTGATTCTTACGATGCTTTGAACCCTACTATAGCGTCAAGCAAGGAGGCACAGAAGTCTTCAGAATATACCAACGAGAATGGCAAAATAGTGACTCCGGATGGACGAGAAGTCGATCCCTCGGATCACTTGCCAATGGAAACCTGGGCGCCGGAACCAGAGCCGAGGAAGCCAGCCGAGCCTCCCCAGACAAGATCGCGCCCAGTGCCTGCGGGCGCTCAGCCGATGCCGCCTTCTGGTCGACGCCCCCCTCGTGAACTTCCTCGACCCCAGTCAATGGCTGGTTTATCACAATCATATATGCATTCCGAACCTGTGCCTTCTCCCCCGAGCACGGGACGTAACCGCCTGCAGAAGAAAACACATCGTCAGTCAGCACTACCAGCGCCAATCTCATCGGGACCTAATCCTCTCGGGCCTTCGACACCCCATCAGCGCAATAGCACTCCACCACGAGCTCTTGTCCGTGCTAGCACTTTCGATTATGAGAATCATGGCACTGGTTCTGCTCGATCAGGATATGGTAGTGGGCCACCGATTCCGGCTAAAATACCAATGATGAGCGGTGGCTTAGGTCCATCCCCTGTGCGAGGCGACGAAGATTGGGCGCTTATGGAAGAGATGAGTAGGATTGATATTGGCACGGGTAGAGCACGACGACACGGTGGCTATTAAGAACACGAATAATTACGAATTCAAGAGAAGGCGTTGTATAATATAATGTTTAGAAAAAAGGGGGCATGGGTTACTGAATGCGTTTGGTGTTTATCGCCCTCTTCGTCAGTTCTCACCCGGTCTATTAGGGAATTTCCTTGGGGCGTTGGGACGGACAATCGCATTTTGACCCTGTTCCTATAGAGAAGACGAAAGGAAAGGAATCTGGTATGAGGAAAATGCCGCGGAGGCACAAATGGAGACTCGTCTAAATCTCAAATTTAGACCTATTGTAAACACCTCGTTGAGTCGAGGCAATTAGAAGCTGGAAAATTTGGGCACAAGGCGGCTTCAGTTCTACCGCGGAACAGGTTTTGTAAGGTATCCTGGGAATAAACAAAGAATTCAAAAAACTTTTTCGCAATCGTCTTGATTTTTCAAAACCAGCTGTGCTTTACCAAGGGCTGAAATGTGTTACAATATCAACAGTCCATCGAAAGGGCGAGTCTCCATGACATGCTAAATGCGTTTTCCTCCTTCTTTCCTATGTGGCTGTTGGACACCCTGCGATGCAGTTGTGTTTGTACCCAGATATCAAGCCCAATCCTGAATTGACCTTACGAATACCCTTTAGTTTTCCGACCTAAAACGCCATCGCAATGCAAAAAGGCAACCAACGCGCGACTGTTCCTTGTGCCCCTTGATCTTCGACTTCAAAAGTACATCAGTCCATACCCACTAGCAAGCTCCCTAGCATCCCACCGGTCTGCGTCGCCATCTGCGCCCTCTCGACCTCGAGCCGTACTCGCCGGTGTAGTAGCTTGAAGCCGGCTTGGAGCTCTGCGCTACCGCCCACGAACTCGGAGTATAAATCTAATAGATGCATAGCGACGTCAACGCACACACCCACGTATCGCGGGTCCACGATGTGCGTCTGCACCCACTTGAGTATAGGCTGGACCGTATTCTCATCGCGGCCTTCGAGCGCGTCGCGGAGAGCGCTGCGGTGCCGAAGCGCAACTAAGAGGGTGAGCACGTTCAGGGGGCTGTGGTCCTTAGCGCTGGGGTCGAGCACGCGGTCGAGCGCGGACCCGTAGCGGCCGTGCCGCAGGTCCTTCTGCCAGGGGTTCTCGCGCTTCGGGCGGCTGAGGTCGTTGGCGATGACTACCTCGGGGCCCTCGCCGACCATGTCGAGGCGCTTGGCGGCGGCGTGGCGGCGCTTCCGCTTGTTCTTTATCTTGTCATGCGCGTCGATGGTGCCCGAGAGCAGAGCGGCCATTTCCTTCTCGCGCTCGCGCTCCCGCGTAGCCTCGGGGCCTGTGAGACGCGTGCGCAGCGAGAGCACGCCCGACTGCATGCCCACCGCTAGATGGCGGTCGTCGTTGCTAGCGCCGGCGGTGATGACGCGCACGGCGAGGATGGGCGAGGGATACTTTGCGCCCGCGACCACGTTCCATCCCGTCGTCTCGAAGATCTTGACGTGGCCGTCCAGCCCTCCGGATACTAGGCGCCGACCACTAGACGCGAGGGATAGAGACGTTACGGTCTTCTGGTGATTAGATATTACGTGCTGTGGCTTTGCGGCCACGAGATCGAGGACGGAGATTTGGTTTTCGGATGAGGCGAGGACGGTGGTGCCAGAGGGAAGAGGTAGGACGTCTTCTATGGGAGCGGCGTGCTTGAACGTCATGACGGCTGTGCCTGGCGTTCGCGGATCCCAGAGCTTGACTGTAGCGTCGTAACTTCCGGAGACTAGCATGTTCGACATAGTTCCTGGCATGAAACTACCGCTGCGCACGTAATCGGCATGGCCTACAAACGTTGATGTGCTCTCTTGACTGGGTAGATCCCATAATCGTACGGTCTTGTCGTCACTCGTGCTCATGAGAGTCGTGAGGTCAGCCGGTGAGAACTTGGTGGTCCATACCGGCTGCTTGTGATGCGCCCAGGTCTTGAGGATGGCTCGCGACCCAACGTCGAACACCTGAATCTTGCCCGTGTCATCTCCAGCCACTACTATACGACCATCTCGTCGTACGTCTCCGCTCCGCGCAATATCCCCAAAACGTGTAATTGTCTTTACCAATTTCCTCGTCCTTATGGAGTAGAGCTGGACGCGCGTTCCAGTTGTGACAGCGAAGTAGTCATTGTTGGAAGATCCAAGTGTAGCTGGGTTCGCCGCGGGGACTGTGATATGGGTGATAGGATATTGTGTTGGCGATGGAATTATAAGTTGGTTCTTGAACGACTTCCAGTAGCGTTGTTCTGCAGTAATTTGAGAAGGCCCCGACGGGAGCTTCAACTGCGGTAGTGGCGCGACTTCTGCCGCCATCGTGAATGGACTTGATGTCGCTGTCGTTTGCTTCTGTTAGAGAAACGAAGAGCTGAATTGAAACCAATCAACTTTTTTTTTTCCTTAGTCGGTCAATCAAGCAAATTTCCACCGACAATCTAAACTAGTTTTAGCTTAGCTTTGTCCAGTACGATAAGAAGCTTGATAAGACGAACAGGGATTTAACTCCAATATGTACAGTACCTGCGATGGGTCTGTATCCCGTCCACAGAAATATGCTTAAGTGAACCAGTCCCATCAAAGTTATAGTTCAATGTTACATGTAGATATGCATACAAGGGAAGCTGCAGCTTGATTCAAGTTGCACGAGTTACAACTAGTACACAGAGAGGTTAGAAAAAGGTTCAAGAGTTACAGAATTGCCTTTCTTCGTAACTGTATAATGGGTCTTTAGATAGGGAATCAGGGCTTGATCATAGCCAATCAGATAAGAGCTCTTAGGGTGCCAGTGCTTTCAACCCAGAATGTACCGTACTAGTTACAGGGAAGGGCGTCTGCTAGAGGTAATCAAGGGGATGGATGCCTCGGTAACTCCATGTCTAAGATCACATCACGAGCTGGAAAGTAATCAGAGAATGAAAGGTAATTATTCATATATTTTGATGCTTACAAGACATTCTATCATCTATATTGAATCATCAAAACCTTCATTGTACATTTCGAAGCCTCCAGTTTAAAGCCATGTCCCAATTAAGAGGATACTCCGATTTCAAACATTTTCTCATCTCGTCACCCTCCGAATATGTAGCTCATGTCGAGATCAACCGCCCATCCAAGCTGAACGCATTTACAGAAGAGATGTGGATCGAGCTTGGGAAAATATTTGCAAAATTATCTCACGATCCAGAGGTTCGCGCCGTAGTCTTTTCTGCAGCCGGCGACCGGGCGTTCACAGCTGGCCTAGATGTTCAAGCGGCCAGTCAAGGAGGTCTTGTAGGGGATAATGGCGAACAAGATGGTGCGAGACAGGCTACGAAGCACCGGCGTCTGATTGTCGAATTTCAGGACTGCATAAGCCAAATAGAGAAATGCGAAAAACGTGAGAAAATCATTATCCCGTAATATCGAAAGTCAACATTAATTAACAAAAATCTAGCTGTAATCCTTGTGATGCATGGTATATCCATTGGCTTGGCTATTGACATAGCTTGCTGCGCCGACGTGAGGATCTGCTCAAGAGACACGAAATTTGCTGTCAAAGAGGTGGACATTGGCATGGCTGCAGACATCGGAACTCTGAGTAGACTGCCAAAGATTGTCTCGAGCTTTTCTTGGGTGAAGGATGTCTGCTTGACAGCTCGGGGTTTTGGTGCCGACGAAGCTCTCGCTGTTGGTTTCGTGAGCCAAGTGCTAGAAACCAAAGCAAAAGCCGTCGAAGCCGCTACTAAGCTTGCATCTTTGATAGCTTCGAAGAGTCCAGTTGCCGTACAGGGCACGAAAGAATTACTGAACCACGCAAGGGACAACACAGTGGCAGATAGTAAGTCTGATTTTAATGCATCGACGGAGCGATTGCTAACCAATCCAGGTTTGAAATATACTAGCGTATGGAACTCGGCAATGCTCCAGTCTAATGATTTCAAAGTCGCACTCCTATCCGGACTGAAGAAGACAAAACCGAGGTTTGAGAAACTATAGAGAAATGTTGGTGGTGCTTGGGAATGTATATATCGTTGCGCATCGAATATAGACCTCTCCGTATCCCACTAGAAGAGACTCGATATCAATTCGCAGACAACCGTCTATTAAGCGTGATCCTAAGAAGCGTCTACCAATATCTCGTAAAGAAAATCTGGTGTTGATGGTATCGTTTTTATTGGACATCCCGATCTGAATCGGATTCGTCCTCTACATCGGGAACATTCTCTTTTAATCGCTACTAGATGTCAGTAGTTAAAGGTAAAAGTTTGAAGAGAACTAGATCATACCTTGTCTAACTCCGTCTTCAACTGGGCCACCATGTTATCTTTGACAACGAGATGAGTATCATCGAGGTCCTCAATTATGTACTCATTGTTCTCGTTATCAATGCTTATAATAATAGATTTGATTGAGGGGTCACATTCGACCAAAGTGCCTGGTGCTCTACGAGTCAGCGCCTAAAGAGCTTACACATGTATGTAGTAAGCCGGGGAAGAAGGAGATACCTTTAATAGCGCGGACCATCCTTCCTACGGTGTTGTTGATCTTCTGAATGCCCTTGCTTGTGGTGGCGTAATGCGGTGTGACTTGTGATCGGTAGTAAACGTGTATTCACCTTATGGGAAGCTGGGGATTACGGATTTCTCGGAAATTCCTGACTATGTCGTGTCTCCGAAAGCTCTCTTTACAGGTTATTGATGGTGTTGACGATAATGAGTGAGGTAGGTAGTAGGATATGCCAATGGGTACCTCGCGGCTGTGTAGGCCTTAAATGGAATGGGTAGAATGGGTCAGCAGCTGGTGAGACCTTCAGCTAGCTGAGTGACCCACACAAAAGATCTGAAAGGTTCCTTCAAATAAAGTTTAGCGTAAGTGCCAAGAAGTAGGTACTGTACGGTATGTATACATGCCCTTGGCTGCCTTGGGACGGATGTCAATTGTCAGCGTTTCAATGTTCAGACAGTTCGAATTGCTCCGACTCCATAAGAAGAGGAATGATGATATGGGCCTATGCTGACCATTTGTGGATACGAGACAGTAGGCATTGAAACAACAAAGAATTACTTGGATTTTGTTTCTTTTTTTTTTCACACGCACGCAGTTAACAACACACCTGGAAAAAGATGTACATGCTCGTGTACCTAGGAGAATTACGAAGTACGAGCTCGAACGCGATAAACCGGTATTGGGTACCAGGGTCGCGGGGCAGTGATAAATGTAGGTTAGTGCGGACCTGGGTCTCGACGTTTACGTACGCCGTCACCAACAGCCACCTGCGTCGCAAGACAAAGCTTGGTCAATTTAATCTTCCGAACTTACCGGATCGAATATCGAAATCCATCTACCGTCCATACAAATCATGTCCTACCTACCTACATAATAGTATTTCGTCGCAGAGCCACAGCATCCCGAACCGAAGTCGATTGGCCATCCTAGCATAGCCAAGAGGAAGTCACCCCTCCGCAACTTGCATCATCCCGCATCTTTGTTGGCCGATCAATACATTGTACTTCCTTCAACCTCACATGCCGTCGGGTTACCGTCAACGGTACTGGGAGCTCTTTTGTAGATCTCCTCCCATGTGATGTATTCGCGAGCATAGCGTTACAGGCCGACACCACACGATACGACACCCCCCATCGCTCCCTTAGTACCACAGAGCATCTCCGCTCTCTATGTCGCACTTGACACACCACATTTCGATAATACCAACTAAGCATTCGAACATCGACTCTGTGTGTCCCAACTGCGCTGCTTCGCCTAGGTTAATATCACATCCATCACTTCGACCTTGGAACTGAATAGGCTCTTGATTGCGGTCACGCGACTCGCGGCAACTAAGAGGTCCAGAAATGGATCCAGACGATAATGATTCAGGCAATATATTCGCAACATACCCCTTCTCATGGGTTCTTGTTCCTCTCCTCATATTCGTCGGCGCCGGGACCCTGCTTATGTGCTACCGTTATCGTCGACGTAAGAAGTTGCGCATGTTATATGGCACCAACGCTTTAGAACGGGACCTGGAAGCGATGGGTCATCGGCCTAGGCCGAGAGCGCCGAACGAGCGGCGGGCAAGAGAGGGACGAGGGCTGGGCTTCGGGCTCGGCAGTAGGGAGGAAGGCTTGAATGAGCTCGGTGAGGCTCCGCCGGCCTATACCGCGCCACAAAAGCAGCCAGAGGACACGGAGGGTGTTGAATTAGGACCTATCCAACAACCACCCAACGCGACAGTGACGGAGGGAGCCAGCACTAGCGGGCCTCCAGCGTACGAAGATCTCCAACGAGAACGAAATCAATCCCAATCTCCACCCCTGGCATCGTCGGATCTACCAGCACCGCCCCCGAGAGCAGTGTTAAGCTCAAATTGAATTTTATAGGGTTATAATAGGCTCAAGTGGAAAGGCATATGTGCACATGGCAATGGAGTTTCGGGTTAGCATATGGGTAAACTTTACAATTTTGATGGAGTTATTACGACCATTATCAAAAGAGATACTTTGGACGGCGGGTCCAACGTGATGATGGGTTAGGTTGTATAGAGTATTGGTCACCATGGGATATCAGCGCGGCTCCGTGTATTTGGAAAGGCTAGATATTTACGTTGGTATTCGCCTTCGATAGGCATGAGGCGTCTCGAAGGCGTCTCGAGGGTATTATAATTTGCTTTAAATGAATATTATTACTCTCTACCAGCCGAGCTGTGCAAAATAAGTTTTCATTTTGATCAATTTCGCCTAGGTCAGTATCTCCTCGATGTTTTCCATTTAGTCTATCGTATAGTCGCAGCTATACAGATCTTGATTTAGAATCTTTCAATGATAACGGGCGGCTTGTTCCCTAGAATTTCGTCGATTCTAGCGAGGATTTCCGGCGTCAGTTTATCCACAGCCTCGATGGCCTGCACGTTCTCATACACCTGCTCGGGACTACTCGCGCCGGTTATGGCAGAGCTCACGTTTGGGTTCTTCAAGACCCATGCTAGGGCTAGCTGACTTTGCTTTATGCCTAGCTCGTTCGCAATGGGCTCCAACTTATTCACCTGTTCGATAATACCCTCCCATTTCTCCTTACCCGTCCGCTTCCAGAAACCAGCAATAAACTCCACTGACTCCTGGGCGTAGCGCGAGTCGGGAGGAATTCCGTTCTTGTACTTGCCGGATAGGATACCAGATTTCATCGGCGAGAAAACCGTCAGCCCTAACCCGACTTCTCGGTATAGGTGTGCATATTCTCTCTCCACCTTCTCGCGATCCAGCATGTTGTACAGCGGTTGCTCCATGACGGGTCCAATGAGGCCTAACTTATCGGCGTACCGCCACGCCTGCGCAATCTCGTCCGAATTCCATTCTGAAGTACCCCAGTATAACGCCTTTCCGGTGTTGATGAGATGGTTAAAGGCACGCACTGTCTCCTCCATCGGGGTAGACCTATCCGGACGATGCGCGTATATCAAGTCTACATATTCGAGCCCAAGACGAGCTAGTGAGGCGTTCGTGCCCTCGATGATATGCTTTCGACTTAAACCCTTATTGTTGACAGGATTGTCACCAAAAGCGCCACCCCAGTAGATCTTTGGAGTCTCGTCAGTGCCTAACTCGACGATTCGGAGATATCCCTCAGGATGTTGTCACAATACCTTGGTTGAGATGACAAGGTCATTGCGCTTCCAGCCAAATTTCCTGATCGCCTCACCCATCATCTCTTCCGACTTACCCCCTATGATTTCGCCGAGTTAGTTCCTAAACTTTAGCTTGACTGTAAAACCCTATGAGAAGGGCTTTTCACCTGTGTACTCCTCGGCACAATCGAAAAAGTTGACGCCGCTGTCATAGGCAGCTTTCATGCACGCAAAGGTGTTTTCTGCCACGCATTAATAACAATTTGCCCGTAGATTTGCGTATCCTACCAAACAAACTCACCAATGTCAACGTGTCCACCGTAGGTGAGCCAGCCGCCTAGGGAGATAGCTGAAACCTGGAGGCCAGATCGGCCTAGGAAACGGTAAGTCATTTTGGGGAGGTTAGGAGGGGCTGCCATTTTTGGAGAAATATCTCGGTGGTCGTCGCCAGAGTATTGTACAAAGGTGCACTGGTTCAAATTATCCCATGAGGGAAGGAGGACGATTTGGTTATGAGTTACTTGTTCGCACAGATAGAAGAGGCACTGGGTTACTGGAAGTCGTATACTCCTCGTTTATTTTCCTCGATGTACCTAGGTAATGCATATATGTCTCGTTAATATATCGGCAAATCATTTCCGTATACATAAGCCCCCCGCTTCAGCTACGGTCAGTATAATAAGGCAAGCTATGGCTCAAGCTGTTCCAGCACCCTGTTTGATCGAGTGTAACGTCACTAAATTCATGAGTTGCGAGCGGTAATTCAAGCACCACAGTTGGCTTCTATAACGATGCTTCGACGTCTAGAAACATTCTAGCTCCTGGTTATTACCAGGTGCTCAACAATACAAATTCCGAGCCAGGGCCTGGTCTCGCTAATTAGTACCTAGGCTGGCTAGTTTTAAAATATTCGGCATTTTAAAGTTGATATGCCAAATTAAACGCAACATTAATCTTACTGCATTGTATTATTGGTTATATCTGTAACTATACTTTCGACGTCCGACCTGACCTGCATCCCAGTGTCTTTCCGTAACCACCAAGTTTTTAATCGAATGCCATCCCATAGGAACCACGCGGCTATTTAATGACCTTTCCAACATTACGAAGGCACTATTTAATTACAGACACCCGAGTATGCTAAACTACATAGATATGTTAATGAGTATCCTAATATAACAACATAACTACTAGTTGTTCTAGTAACTCTGACTACCCCTAGATTAATATAGCCAGTTGCGCGTGTATAAATGAGTATTGTTTTGAAGAGCTTTGCCCCAAATTCGACCCATACCTGCTCAATCCCCTAAATATGGCACTGCTTATACGTACAACTTAGTTTACTACTAACTCTGTATGTATATAAATAATTAGATAGAATTATACCCAATTCATACTTTACTGCACTGTAAGAATATAGTTTGCAGACAACTACTTATGTATACACATTTAAATGTACGAGAGTTTCACTAGCAATTATCTTGGTGTAATTTCAATTTAGTTCCACTATCTTTCTATAGATGGCCGTGGTTACAGCTACTTACTCGACATCATCCGAAAGAGCTATCCATGTATTTATGTGAATCTACAGCTCAATTCATCTATGGGAAGTTACACACTACTCTCAAATTAGTTGCCTCAAAGTTCCGAACGATTTCAGATACATCTTATACAACAGAGAGTTAGGATGGTAGACTCTAGGTTAGCTGATAGCCTCGTAGGAAGTATTCGAGAAGAAGCAAGTGCTCTCTTGTGGAAATTAAAGCTCAGCAAATAATGAGATCTCGCTACTCAAAGGACATAAATCTGTGTAGACTTGCATAATTCTCTAAATGGAGACAGGATATAGTGGCATGGTGCGTGCAAGGAAAAATAGAGAGTAGAGAACAAGAATTTTCATAGATGATTTAATTTCAATATGCTGTGTAATATGTACTTCCTTGTGTGTGCAAAGAGGTACGATAAACCTTGGCTTGCTCATATTTCTGAACAAAGAGTGTTAGGCATTGAAATATTGCTGAGAATCCAGACGACACTACCACGAGACGCTTTAATCAAGATACATTCAAGACCTAGCACGAGTGTAGTCTAGAAATGTTGATGCTCAGTACACTCGACATAGGTTACCACATAGATTTCTTTGGGTTCTGCCTCATGCATAGTACTCACCCCTGGATCCGAGACGCACACAGAATATATGTCTAGAGGGTCTGGCGTGATTGAAGCCTTGTGCATTTCTTGCACATTTCTTACATGTGCGTACGTATATATATGTACTTGTAATGCCTAATCCATTATATACATCCTCATGTACGTATCCGGACTTGCCTACTATACGTACATCTATGTCGTTCTATGTGAGTGTGTGCCCTATGAAGTGTGGAGGCCATCGGGTAGGTACGACCAGTCCTGTAATATACAATTATAGTGCAGGCGTTATTAATACATAATGCAATTGCTCCTACCTGGCTCTCTGCCTGCCCGGATAAGTAGAACCTAGAGCAATGTGGTTTCCTCCGTATAGTCGTATAGTCGGTAGGATCGGCCAGGTGCCTACCTGCCGGTTGATACCCCCCGGGGCCTCTTGCTCCTCCACTCTGTTTATTTACATGCCTCTCAAATCTTGCATCCTTCCACAGATCAACACACTCTGCTTTCTCAACATTTCTTCCATCTTGCACTACAGCAAGGGAAAACAACCTTGCACCAAACATACCCTCATCTAGTCTCTCATCAACTCAAGGTAAGTCAGAGTATCTCCTAATTTGGTAACGCCTCTCGTTTGTCTTTATTAGACTGAATCACCCAGAACGTGTTGATCTCATTGTTTCCTTGTTTTTTCCCTTCCATCTCTTAGAGGGATAGTGAAGCCGAATACATTTCCTACTTGGCTTCTACCAATCCTCCTCGCTACTCCATCCCCAGGGTTGTGTCAACCTACCATATCTCACCTAGGTAGATATCATTCGTCGATACTCTACTACTTCAGTGGTCTTGTACGCTACACATTCGTGTCTCCTACCTTGTTATCACATCCTCCGACCACAACATTAACCCCATTCGACAAACATATCAACTATTCCTCATCTCTGTATAATACCTTGCCTTCTGTCATTTTCCTAACGTTAACTTGTCGCGTCTAAATTTTACCACGGTCTAGAAATAAACTAATCAAGCGCCTAGGGACTTCCCAAGACAATCAACATGGGTGACTGGACCAGTGCTGGTGATTGGAACGGAGGTGGTGGTGGTGGCTTTCGTCCCATGACTTCTGACGATGCTGACAAGTGGAATGGTGGCGGCTTTCGTCCCACCACTTCTGACGATGTTAGCAAGTGGAACGACGGCGGTGGAGTTGGAGGTGCTGACGAGTTCAAGCCTTCTGATGGTCCCTTCGGTGACCGCTCTGGTGGCTATGAAGGAGGCTCAGGCGATGGTGGAGCTGGAGGTGGCCGAGCCTGCTTTAACTGCGGCGAAGAAGGGTAAGTTAATCTATCGGGATGTCGATTGGACCAAGTTCTAACCCGGCTCCAAAGTCACAACAAGGCCGACTGCACTAAGCCTCGTGTTATGAAGTGCAAGCACTGCAATGAGGCAGGGCATCTTATTCGCGATTGTCCTACTGCTCCTCCTCAGGAGTTCACCGGTCAGTGCCGAATCTGCGAGAAGGAGGGTCACATGGCCAAGGATTGCCCTGAGAAGCCCCCTACTGTCTGCAACAACTGCCAAGAGGAAGGTAAGATGATAGACCAGCCGAAAACTTTGGCTAGTGAGTAACTAAACATCACATTCAACAGGTCATATGGCTGTTGAGTGCAAGAGTGCACGCAAGATCGACCGATCGAAGTTCCGCGAGGTTTCGGCTGAGAAGGCATGGGAGAAGATTGAGCAAGGTGCCTCAGCCAAAGACATGGACGATGTGAAGGAAGGCATCCAGGAGTACCTGAAAGCTGAGCCGACCATTACCTTCTTCCACCTCGAGAAGGCGTTCCGCGCTCAGGAAATTGAGCTGTATTTGATTGCTCTGGAGAACACCTCACTCTTGCCGACACACACGCACATGGACCTCCAGGGGAACCTTGACAAGAAGTACCGCGTCCATTACCGCTGGAGCAACAAGCCGCTTCGTCCTCGAGAGAGCCAGTTGTGGCCTACCCCAGAAGAGAACCTGGAGCGTTTGAAGGACGCCGGTGAAACTGTTGAACGTGGCTTGCCTAAGTGCACCAACTGTAACGAGCTTGGTCACATCTCGAAGCGATGCCCGCACGAGAAGATCGAGAAGGAGCGCATCGTCATCATGTGTTTCAATTGCGACCAGCCGGGTCATCGTGTTCGCGACTGTAAGTTTATGTAACATTTCTTGGTTTTATTGCATGCTAACAAAGACAAGGTCCGGAGCCACGCAAAGACAGATATGCGTGTAAGAATTGCGGGTAAGTCTACGAGATATCTGATTTCTATACTGCTCATCACTAATCATACGTCCAAACTTTAGTCAAGGTGGACACATTGCCGCAAACTGTAAGCAAGCTGCATCGCCACTCTCAAGTCTATCATTGACAATTCTATAGGTACTGAGCCTCGTCGCGCCCCAGACGACCTGGAGTGCCGCAAGTGTGGTGGAAGTGAGTTACTGAAACCCTCCCGGACTTTACTCAAGAAGTATGTAACTAACTGGATGTTTCAGCTGGTCATTTCGCCAAGGACTGTCCCCAGGGGGGAGGAGGAGAAGGCGGCCGTAGTCGTGCGTGCTTCAACTGCGGTGAGGAAGGTCACAGTGCCAAAGACTGTACCAACCCGAAGAAGATTCAATGCCGCAACTGCGACGAATTCGGCCATGTTTCGAAGGAATGCCCCAAGCCTCGTGACTGTAAGTGTCATGGACTCATCCTATATACACGTTATTGTTACACAGCTGACCCCCATACAAGACAGTCGTGTGAAGTGCAGTAGGTGTGGAGAGATGGGACATACTCAAGTCCGATGCAAGATGGATCCAGCCCCTGTCGATGGCTCTACTTTCAGCGAGCCTGATCTCGACACGGCCGCTGGCACTAGCGGAGGTAGTGTTGAGCCTCCCTCAGAGGATTGGATGAAGGCGGCTGCTGAATCTGCTGCGGCCTCCGCTGCACATGAGAGTGGCGCTTGGAAATCCCCAGCCAATGGAACCAGCAGTGCTGATGTCCAGTGGTAGGCATTCCATGGACATCTTGTCGGATCCCTCGGGGATCCGAATATGCGTTTCTTCACTGCTGAGGTTCCTTTCTATCGTTGCTGAGAGCTCTTGTCGATGTTGCAAGAGTCTAGAGGGCTCGTCTCTCATCACGGCTAATTAGTCAGGCAACCAATTGTGATCATTGCGAAGGATTCAGGGGAAAGGATTGTGAAATGGTGGCGAAGATAGTGCCGTAATAAACACTGGGTTTTCCTTTTAATCCGTACTCCCTACCTAATGTATGAGTGGACAAAATTGCCCTATAGTTGGATCATACTAAGCAGGCTAGATTCCCTGATCGTGGCGCTTCGGTGACATCCATGGACTAAACCCCTCAAGCTTCAGAAGGTAAATACCTAATTGATAGATAGGTACATTAGTTTAGGGGTTTGTTCTCTATTATATCATCGTGATTGTGTCCCCATGCGGTTTGTCCTCGTCTACAACTTCATAAGCTCACACTGCCTTGCTGATTATATTCGGCTGTCTTAATTGAGCTGCATCTCTTACTAAAGTCTGCTGTGTAACAGTGATGCAGCCTTTTTCATTTTTGGCTCGGTAAACTTACATGAACAGGCGATTGCTAGAAAGAAGATTGTATATGATGAAGAGGGCTCTTGGAAATCGACATAGTCAACTCCTTTTCCACCATCAGAAAAACCGGCGTGCTGATAATACTGCGAGGGTCAATTACAGATTCCGGGACCTCTCCCTCCGCCGCCGTTCCGGATTACCACATGTCTCAAAGTCACCTAATGGCGACCTAATGGCGCTCGACACACTCTCATTCTCACTAGATCAGCACATCTTTGGTCTTTCGCTGTATCCTCTCACTATAATTTACTTGGACATCAATTGTACTTTAAGGGAGAATCATTTGTCCTTCAATGTAAGTATAGTTGATACGCTGGATCTGAAGTCCCATCGGGAATACCGTAATAGTCAGGTACCGATACAGAACCTACCAAGGACTTCAACTCGAACTCCGAATTTAGCCGGTAATAATCTCTATGCCCAGCGCAGCCCCATGAATGGCCTTGGATCGAAAGTGGCTCACCGACTGGGATGGAACTACCTACCTGGCAGGCAGATGAGTTCTACAGTAGGATGACGACGACTCGAGGCTTTCAAGGGGGAGCAACCTTGAATACTTCAATTTGTTTGCCTGGCTGCCTGGAGGTAGCTGCCTGATAGCTTCCTGGTATCGAAGTACCACCAGACCCACACCCAATTTTTAGCGCATGAAATGGCTTATCGATAAAGGTAACAAGTGACATTTTGCTGGGGGCAAGTTGGCAAACGACGTCTTAGCTGCCCCGCAACGGTCGACTGCCCCTCTAAATTACCCCCAATACCCCTCCATAAACATTATGCATTCACAAGCTCCCAACGTCGAAGCGTAACCTTGGAAGAGTTGATTTCATTTTCATTTCATCTATAGATATTTTGCACGACAAGCACGCTCCAGAGAAGTTCTTTGTTATATGGTAGTATCTAAAAGACAATATCATAAACCGGAATGTCGATAACTATCGAGAAGATTCTTGCTGCTTCTTCAGCGACAGCTCGAGGGCAACCCACACAGCTGTCCACTGATCCCAAAGGAGAAAGGATAGCTTATGCTGTAGGTCCTCTTGGTGACTATATGTTAGGAAATAGATTATTCATCTAACGTCACATCAGTCAGGGAAATCAATCTTCGTTCGATCCATCGACAATCCCTCCGATAGTAAACAGTATACCGGCCACACAGCACAAACGACGGTAGCTAAGTTTTCGCCAAGTGGATTCTATATTGCCAGCGGTGACGTATCAGGGTCTGTTCGCGTATGGGACTCGATAGAAGCTGTGAATACTAAAGGTACCAGCTGCTGAACCAGTAGCGTTCATCACTTGGATATCCGACTGACGCAGCTCTCTGTTATAGGTGAATATCATATCATCTCGGGTCGTATCAATGACATAGCTTGGGATGGTGATTCCCAGCGAATCATTGCGGTCGGCGATGGACGTGAACGGTTTGGACATGCAATCACAGCAGACAGCGGCAACAGTGTAGGCGAGGTGTCTGGACATTCCAAAGTCATCAACGCAGTTGCCATTAGGCCCCTAAGACCGCTTCGAGCCGCAACCGTCAGCGATGATATGGCTATGTGTTTCCTGCATGGTGCTCCATTTAAATTCAACTCCAAGTCTACGGGGCTTCATAAAGGATTTGTATTAGGCACAGCCTTCTCGCCCGATGGGAATACCCTCGTTACGGTAGGTGCAGACAAGCGAATTCAACTGTACGACGGCAAGACCGGGGAGCCGACAAAGTCAATTGGCGAAGGCGAACATACTGGTAGTATTTTTGCCGTCAGCTGGTCGAAGGACTCGAAGAAATTCGTCACCGCTAGCGCTGATCAGACGGTCAAGCTGTGGGATGTAGACACAGGAAAGGCCACACAAACATGGAGATTTGGAGGCGAAGGAGGTGTCAGTGTCCCAGACCAGCAAGTGGGCGTGGTATGGCCGCATGGCCGAAGCGATGGCCTCATCATCAGTCTGAGCCTTGGCGGAGACCTCAACTACCTGGTAGAAGGGAACCCGAATCCCATAAAAGTCGTCCAGGGGCATAACAAGAGCATCACGGCTCTAGGAGTAGGATCGGACGGCAAGGGCCAAACATTATGGACCGGAAGCTTCGATGGTCGAGTTTGCAATTGGGACGTCACTTCTGGCGTCGGCACCGTTGTAGATGGGCAGAGCCATACAAACCAAGTAACGGAGTTTGCGTCCAGTACCGGAAGAGCATATAGCGTCGGATGGGACGATACTCTGCGCGTAGTCGATGAGTCTGCCAATACTTTTGCCGGAGAGACTCAGAAGTTGTCTGCACAGCCTAAAGGCGTTGCTTCTGCGGACGGACGAGTGTACGTTGCAACGATCGATGGTGTCGAGATATACGTCAAAGACCAGCTTGCAGGCAAGCTTGATATTCCTGATTCTCAGCCAACGTCCATCGCAGCTCAGGGGCCCCTCGTTGCAGTGGGCCTTAGCAACAACGCAGTCCGGCTATACAAGGTGGACTCCGGGAACAAGCTGACACAATTAGACGAAGCCAAAAATTCAACGGCGCAGATCTCTGCGCTAGCATTCTCGAAGGACGGTTCACTGCTCGCTGCGGGTAATACGGCCGGCAAAATATGTGCGTACAAGACGGGCGGCCTGGAGATTGCAACAGACCGCTGGTCGGCGCACACGGGCCGCGTAACGAGCATCGCGTGGAATGAAGCAGGCACGCATGCCGTCAGCGGTGCGCTGGACACGAACGTTTTCGTGTGGAGTCTCGCCAAACCCGGGAGCAGAGTCAAGGCGCTCAACGCACACAAAGACGGCGTCAATGGCGTCGCCTGGGTAGATGGTGGGAAGAAGGTTGCCAGCACAGGTGGGGACGCTGCTATCAAGATCTGGAATGTGGCAGATTTGCAGTGAGTGCGAAGGTATTAGTCGGGATGAGATGGGACTAAGTGTAGCTGGCACTACTACTTAGCTAAGGATGAGTTGATGATGAAAATGAGTAGCATGAAATAGAGAATAAAGTATTTCGATTGATAGTAATGAATGTTACCTGATGCTGGTAATTGGCGTATACGCCTCCTGATGGTGATTGCTCAATACTCATATGACCTTCGATCTATATTAGGGGATAATTCTATCAGATATCTTTTTTAGAAGTCATCTACATACATACTTGGATCGACGTCCTAATCATATCTTTCTCAATATCCATGTCAGGTTACTTAAGAATCAGCAAAGGTCGTGAATCATACTCGGACGACCGATACAGTAATCCCAGGTAAGCCAAATGAGCTCAGTGGTGAAGACAACCTCGAGGCGATCATGGAGAGTTGCTCAAAAATTGGATACGTGAGTAGGTGTCTCTCTATTTGTTGAAAACTTGTCTGTCCGCAATAGGGTATCTCGCAGTATCCTTAAACGCCGAAATCAGTCAGCACGAACAATCGTTGGGATGCTTCAAACCCTCTTCCAACCTTTACAAACTATTTTCGCCGAGATGTACTCTAGATCAAGAGCCACCGGGGTCGGCCCTGGGGGTCATCCCCTAGCCTACGCCTGGGCATCAACATGTTTATAACTTCCCATAGACCACCCGGGAACATCGAATCCGGGTCGGGTTCCGGGGGCCACTGCTTTCTAGGAATATTGAGGGTCTCTTCATCGAGTAAGTCAACCAGCGAGCTGTTCGAGGCAAGGTTAGTTTGTCTATATATATATACGCAAATAGAAGGTGACAATTGCAGTGCAAATGTGAGTTTTGTATGACTAAGCAAAACATACCCAAGCTTGCCTTGAACCAGAAACCCTTGCCGCTCCATCTCCTCGGCAATCTCCGACTGGTGGTTTCCCATGAGTGCCGGGTTGGGCACCGCGATGATATTTGTATTGAAATCGAGCGCATCCAAAATACTTCCAGAGCCTATTGTAGAAATATCAGCATGAAATTGGAAAGGGAAACGAGGGCCACCTGGCCGGGAACAAGTTTCAGGCTTAGGATGTGTCGGCTTTTAGTTTAGAAACATACCTGCATGAGTAATGATGAGCCCCTTAGCTCGAGGATAAAGTTCATCAGGCTTTGATTCGGTGGCGAGAGCAAACCAAGAACGGAAGTTGTTTTTGTAAGGAAATCCAATGACCTCTAAGTCGTCAGGGTCGTCGGGATTCCGCTTGGGCTTCGCAGATTCGAAATATTCATAGTCGGGCCCGCACTGGACAATGAAGTGTGTGAAATGAAGCGACTTCAGCTTCACGATGAATGCGTCTGAAAGCACCTCCTTGATGAGGGGTTTGAAGCTAGCGCTGGCTCCGACAGTAACGAGCGCGCATTTGGACGTACGATAGGGGCCGTCACCAGCACTTACGGTGGCCATGGTGTTAAGAAAAGTCTAGCCAAGGTCTTCATTCAGGGTGTAATTAATTTTGCGGTGGTGGTGGTATTGGCGATGCCCCAAGAAGCGAGGAGAACGCATGTAGTCAAATGAAAGTTGCAGGGAAGAACCGAGATGAATGGACTACGTGGAACTGGGACGCGAAATGATTGGCTTCCATCTCATCTGCTTACCATTTTCAGACGCTTTAGTGCCCGCTAGCGTAATCTGGCAGTCTGGGGTGCCTGTGGCGCAGATAGGGGATCGTGGCGTCCTTACGTAATTACTACAACTACACAACAACCAAACATTAATACCACATTGCTGTGATGTAACATTTTTGATGCAACCATTGTATTGCATTTTCATATTATCTTACAATGATCCCTTCAAGTACGACCATTCCATTGCATTGCACATGTTCAAGTTTGTCAGCCCCGGCCCAATACATGTGGCCCAATACATGTACACTTAAGAACATGTAAGGAGGTACCTGTAAGTTGCACAGGCAACTAGAACTCGTCCTCGTCATCAGAGTCATCGGAGCCACCCCTTTCATCACCATCGGGGTTGAATTCGGATCCACTGGACTCATCTTCCTCTTCGGAGGGGCTTTCATATTCTTCATCCTGCTCCTCTTCATCCTCTTCCTCCATCATTTCCACCTCGGGGGCTTCATGACCTTCTTCCACTTCCTCTTCGGCAGCTTCGTGGCCTTCCTGCATTCTCCCGCCGATAGCTTGATGGTCGTCCTCGTTTCCCTCTTCCTCGTAGAAGTCTAGCTTGTCGTTGAGATCTCCGTTCTCTTTCTCGAGGTCCTGATACTTTTCCTTGAGATCGATGTAGTCATTCAACCAGCGGTTACGCTCACTCTTTACTGCGTTAAGCTCCTCCTGCAGCTTTGTGGCGATCTCGTACATGCTTTGGGCTTTCTGGGACTGACGCCGACTGGTTTGTAGAGTCTTTTGACGCTTTTCGCTGTCACCTGCCTTCAGCGCCTCAATTTGAGACAGGAGATCACGGATAGTTTGCTCATAACGGAGACGCAGGCCTTCTAGCTCATTTTCTGCTTCCTCCTTTCTCTTGAGTGCTTGACTTATTATTTGACCATGGCTCATGAGGCTTTCGATTGCCTCCATTAGGGCCTGGAGGCTGATTCCGTGGCTCTCGGTTGGCTCAGCCATATTCTCGGAGGTGTCCATTTTGTCTGGTAGAGTGGGAAATTTGCTGTCAGCAGGAATTTGCAATGGACGATGAACACATACAGGTTTACATGAATTGCCAGTCAAATTTCGGGATGTAAATGCTGCTGAAAATAAACAACGCAAACTAACCTGGCTATGGCTGTAGCATCCAGCGAGGATAACAGGAGAGAGTGAGCCGGCAAAATGTTGTACTTGTACCTAGAATGATCAAGAAGATTAGCTAACCTAGCGCAGGAAAAGGGTGCGAAGAATAATACGCGGAGTTGCCTCAAAACGCCAACAATTATGTTTGATTATCAGTGCGCTGACGGTTGCATTGATAATTACATTATCTAGGAACACACCACAGGGAGAATGGTGAAGTCTTTTGATCATGATAGCGTGTAGATGTGTATGAGCGAAGAGTCGAAATACATAGGCACTTACTCGAACAGCTTAGGTATCTGGATTGGCGATGGCAGATATACCGGGGAGCAAGCATCTTCCTCAGGTTGGTCGAGTGCGAGGGAGAAAAAAACATTCCACAGGAATTTGCGGTTGGTTGATATTATGAATCCAGGCAGTCAGTTAATAATTGTAGACAAGCTACCAAAGAAACGCGCCAAGGTAAATGAAGTGAATGACAATTAGAGAGTTAGATATTTTGTTGTTACCCGGTCCAACAGAGTAACATTCATATGGCAGGAAGTAGAAGGGTAGGAAGCAGATTCAATTAGGAAGGAGTGGGTAAACACTGTGGGAGGGCCAATGGGGATTCAGGTAAGCAGAAACCATATCAATGTATCTTGACAAAGGGATAGCAACATACCTAATGGTGCAGTGGTCTGAAGGGTAAGTCGTGTTTCTGGGTGGTTCCAGGAATCACGTAGGTTTGACCCCTCGACTCCCAAGGTCGAGGGTTCGAATCCCGCTGAGCATTGAACTGCAGACCAACTGCCATGGGCATTCCCAGCCTTGAGCCAGGGCCCTCATGTCAGACTACCAGCTAGGTGGTTGGGTCACACCCTCATCTCGCCGGAGGGGGTGGACTTCATGTCCCTAGGTCTACAGCCTTGGTTGGTAGCAGTACGCCATACTTGCCCTCCTTGCTCGGTTTTTTTTTTTTTTTTTTTTTTTTTTTTTTTTTTTTTTGCCCCCTTTCCCGTCCCTCCTTGTCCTTCTGTATTCTAATAATTTCTTTACAGCTTTTCTCTCTATTCTTCAAAGATTATAAGAGAACTTGTTCATGAATAAATAGATACAAGTACTTTATTCTTTTACTAATTTATACCTGTCTCTTTTCCTCCGCTCCTACGCAACCTCGAATTCATACTTCGTGTTTTTAGCATTTTTGAATGTGACAGTTGTTAAATGTTTACCTATATAAGCTCATGTGCGAGACCATCCAATGTAATACGTTTACGTCCGGTCTCATCTCAAACCCAACCTAATGGAACATACTAAATTGTCCAACTACCAAAAATGATCCTGCCTTCTAAGACTTAGAGCTAAAGGTAGCAGTTGTCGGTCATAATACAATAGGTATGTAATAAAACTTATCCATGGCTCTCATTAAGCTTACTTTGCTGGTGTAGCGTTTTCTGGGGTCGTTTTGTGGCGTACTTACGTAACTACAATAACATCAAACGAAGCATTACTTACTACATTGATGTGATATATATCAAGGTTGATATAGGACTTTTGATACAACTATCTTCTTCTCACAATGATCCCTTCGAGTAAGATCATTATGATGTATGCATTCCCGTTCGCCCTAATGAGAGTACATGTAAGTTGCATAGGCAATTAGAAGTTGCCCGAGTTATCGGAGTCGTCCTCTTCGTCGCCATCAGAGTAGAACTCGGATCCATCGTCGTCATCGCCATCATCATCATCGTCATCACCGTCGTCACCGTCGTCATCATCATCATCATCCTCCGAGGAACTCTCATACTCCTCTTCCTCCGAGGAACTCTCATACTCCTCCTCCGGTCCTGCCTCAAGGCCCTTGTAGTAGTCTAACTGGCTATGGAGATCATTGATCTTCTTCACGAGGCTCTTTCTCTCCTTAATTGAAGCATCGAGTTGCTTGCACTTGGTGAGGTAGTCATCCATAACTGTGTCAAGAAACGATCCGGTCCGTTGGGCGTCGTCCTTCCGTTCTTTGTACTTCTGCGAGACCTCCAATAACCGCTGTTTGCGTTGTTGAATCTTCCGACCCCTCCTTATGTTCGCGTCCTTCAGCTTCTTGACTACTGCACTAAAGCTCTTGATAGTTACTTCACCGTTCTCGAATTCAGGGCGTCCTGCAAGCTCTTGTAGAAGGGCTCTTCGCATGCATCGATTGATGTCACGGAATTGGGCCTTTCCCTTTCGCTGAATGTCATACAGGTGCCGAACATTTCGGTCGAGCTGATCCTTCTCCAATCCAAGGCGACGCACATCTTCCAAGAGCTCTTTGGACTTGTCACAGTGGTCCTTAGAGTTGTCGGCCATGTTGTTGTAAGTACGCGTGCAGTCAACTAAGATAGGGAATTCCTTATTAGTAAGAATAAATAATTAACAAGTAAACACAAGCGTACGTGGTCGATTATGCTGCAGAAGAAAAGGCCGATACACAAATTATTGAAGAGAGAGAGAACTGACCTGGCTGGGGTTGTTGCGTCTAAGTGAAGATGCCAGAGAAGGTGGGAGACCAAAAGCTAGGCTGTCTAGATTTATCAAAAGTATTAGCTCACCTAACACAAGAGAAGGGTACAGAGAAGAAGATACGCCCAATAACCAGTGTACTGGCCGTTGTATTGATAATCGCAACCTAGAGTGATATCGTAGGAATGAGGATGGGATATATTTTAATCATGAAAGTGTGTGCATGTATAAATGAATGTCGAAATAGATAAGTAGGTACTTACGTGGGCAGGTTTGGTGTTCAAATTGGGGATGACACCTGTACTGGTAGCTTCTGGGTCCTTGGGTCGGTTGGGAGTGCAGGCAGGGAGAACGCCAGACCATGAGAATTTGTTGTTGATGTTTACAAGATTGAGTCCAGGCGCACAGTGGCAACTGCAAATAAAAATTTAATGTGTGCAGGTGAGGTAAACATATGGCAACTAAAGGATTACATGTTTTGTTGCTACCTTGGGTCATCGAAATCAGACACCTGGGCGCAGGTGGTAAGGTACAGAATTGGAAGGAAGGATAATATAGCTCAGGGCCGGAAGACCAATGAAGATGATATAAATCTATTTTGACGTGGAAACAGCAACATACCCAATGGTGCAGTGGTCTGGTGTGTAAGTCAGGAGTTTCTCACACTTCTGTGGGTTCAGAGTATTCTCAGGTGGGCGGGGGTTCGAATCTCTCTCTCTGCAGCATTCATCAGACCTCCTACCATAGGCCTGTCGGACTTTCGAGGTCTGGCCGCACTATGGCTAGGCTACCAACCTGATTGGGTCTTGCCAGTTCTTCTGGCAGACTTCATGACCTATGGCCTACAATTGTACGGTGTGGTAGCAGTCATCAACTTACATTCTATGCTCAGATTTTTTTTTAAAAAAAATCGCTTCCTCTTTTCACGCTCTCATAATTTCCTGCCATGCTTTTCAAACCAAGACATAATAAACGCGAATTTATATTCATTATGTCCTCATTATGCTAGGTAGTCTTATTATTATAGCTTTGTATAAAACTATTTGGACATGTAACGTTGAGAGTCCGGGAAGGAGATTTATCAACTAAGATTACCACTCTAACATAAAAGCATATAGTTTTAAACCTTCGTGTCACAGAGAACCGATTCAGAGATGGGGATGGTTCTTGTGATCATATATCTCAGGTTCTGAGGTTTTGAGGTTTTGGTAGTGGACGGGAGAACTGGCATTCCGTTACGACGCAGACCTTACAGAGAATCATCAGCTCGACGAGCACAAGAACTGATACAATTCTCCAAAAGGTACGGAATACTACAGTGTGATCCATACTTGAGCTCCGACAACACATGAATACAAAGTCCGACGTTTCTATCCGAAGTTGGACTGTCTTGATTTGCGTACCATTCATGAAGGAGAGTTGATCTTGTCACGTGAACATCAATAATATGAGACTGCCTTGAGTTCCATTATGTAAGTTCCGGGATACAAAGTACAAAGTACAAAGTACAGCTGGGTTTCTTTATGTGGGGCTGGACTCTCGAATCTGGAGCAGCTTTTTGTGAAACCGCCGACCAATCAAAAACACCGGCCGAATTTTATCTTTTGATTGTGCGATCATTCAATTTGCACGACTCGATCCTGGCCAGCAACTGGAACGGATGTTGATGTCGGGGCCGTAGCCATTGATTGCCATGGCTACTGGAGTGAAATCAGTGCGACTCTGCCTGCGGGCTTTTCGACATGCTCCAGCTCCCCGGAGAGTTGGCACACGAATATACGTCGCGAGACGGTCCTTCTCTTCGACGCCTATGCGATGGAGCCCCGCAGCCAAGAAAGACGACGCAGATGAATTGGAGGTAGACGAGGAAGAGGACGAAATAGATACGGCCGAAATGGAAAGATCCCTTCAAGCTGCGCTCAGAGACCCAGGTATCGACCTACAAGCATCAACACGGACCCAGGAGCAGATTTTAGGAGGCGCTTCAGCCATCCTCTCAGAAGCGCAAAGACCGCCTCGGATCGCCTTGCCAAAGACGTTTTGGCACGAGGAGGAAGATGACCCCGACTTAATTACGGACGAACGTAACGAAGACGAGTTCGACGAGGATGATATTATGAGCATGGCGCATGGCAAGCTGGAGGAGTTCCGCGAATACAGAGAATATGCTCGCATTGCTGCTTGGGAGATGCCTCTACTTTCTAGTAAGTAGTTCGACTTGTTGACTTACTCGCGAGCGATTAACTGACTGTTGGTGTTAGAGCTAGCCAGGCCCTTCGAGCCACCCACTGCTCAAGAACCATTACGATTCCGATACACAAGTTACATGGGAGAGTTTCACCCAGCAGAGAATAAAGTGGTTGTTGAGTTCTCGCCAAGGGATCTACCATTAGACGAAGCGCAGCAACTAAAGCTGAAAAAGTTGTTGGGTCCTCGCTACAATCCGGAGACGGAGGTCGCCAAGATGAGTTGCGAACAGTTCGAGCACCAAGCACAGAACAAGCGATATCTCGGTGACTTGGTCGAAAGCTTGATCGCACAAGCAAAGGTATATTCTATTATGTTCTCTTCAATTTTTTTGACTAATGCCAGATCTTGCTTACCATGGTCTCAAGGATCCGTCTGATATGTTCGACGACATTCCCTTAGACACGAGACATCACACATTCAAGGTCAAGCCCAAATTCCCAAGAGAATGGAGGATGAGTGAGGAACGACGGAAATTCCTTGAAGACACGAGGCAGAAGTCTCTGTTACTCGACCAGACGAAGGAGGAGGCTGGCGCTTTGATTGATGGCAAGGAAAAGATCGACCAGTTCTTTAGCGCTCCCAAGCTCCAAAATAAGGTCCCCGAGTTTATAAAGGCGCGATCAGCCAAACCATTGCCAAAAGGTAGACATCAACAACTGCCACGACGGGTATAATGTGTATACTACTTATAGAAAACCGGGGTAGCTCTCCAACGAGCTTGTATATATATGAATATATGAGCACAAAGAAGCCGGCATATATTGAAGGTCTTCTGATGACACCCTATCAACTTGATAGAGGTGAATTCGGATATCTAAGTGGATACCTAAGTGCAACTCGCTTTGCAAAGAGGGTCATCGTTCGTTGACCATTTTTATCCTTCTCCATGATACGTCGCCGCTCGTATATGAGTATTGTTCACGTTGCCGCAAATCGTATTTGTCTAGACGAGTGCCCGGGCGATGCGATGCGGTGTTGGCGTTGTGTTAGGAGTGTGTTAGGAGAAGAAAGAGCAATTCTTGGGGGACGTATGGACCCGGTGCTGTTTTGTGTCATCTTACCTCGTTATATCTTATATTTCCCTAAGGTTTACCGCTTCTATGACCTCCAAACCCCCTTTTAGTTCACCATATCTCAAGAAGGGGCTAATATGACGTACACCTTTAATTGTCCATGAAATCATTCTTCCATATGTACCTGACCAGCGCGCTTCTATTTGGAAAAGCCTTAATGTACACGTTGATCGGGTGGCGCACAAACTCCCGTCGTCTCGGGGTTTTCAAGGCGAGGTGCATAAAGAGGTGATCCAATTGGTTAGTTCGAAACTTGACGCCGTCTTGATACGGGCGCGAATCACGTCTTGGTGATGCGATGTACCTGGTCCTAGTAAGACTTGATAGAACATTCTTAAGGAGGCCACCAGTGTGGATTCACAGATATAGGAGACCTTGATGAACGTGGTACACTATCTGAGGCCCGGGATTTGTCCTCGCTCATTCACCTGTCCCCTCTGAGGTTACTGCAAGGCAAGCTCTTCGCGCTACCCATCATCTTTCATATATGAGTATGTCTAAATTGTTGAAGTTGGTAGTTACCAGATACTCAAAGGCTAGTCACCGAAACATTTAGGTTTAAATAATGAGTGTAGTCAGGTTGAAAATTCTACAAGAATTGTCTCCTATGGCACCTCTGCGCATTGACAATAATTTCTATGAGGAGTTGCCTACCACCTACACTCGTCGACTCCTAACCTTGATAAATGCCTATTCATACCCTCGAATTAGGGTCGCGGCCAAGGGCTCGCTCGAGATTATGAACATGGACGAATGCTTTCGGCATACGTACTTGGAGTAATGCGAGGCTAAGTCTCTCCATAGTCAGTACCGAAGCTGACGAGGTAATATCCTCTTCAGTGATATGAACTTTTGTGGAAGCCCTTTCCAGCTTTATAACAGATGTTATCGTGGGAAATTGAACTTATCGACACTGAAGATCTTGTCTCTTTTCGGTTCTTAAACGGATTATCAGAGGCAAGGCTTGAAGCTTACTTAATAGGTATTAGTCTGGAATTCGCATACAAATTCGGTATAATATAACTTTAGCTCATCAGGCAGTGCTTCAGCTTTTGCTACAGCCTGAAGACGATTCACTGCGAAAAGCATGAAGATGATTCTGCCTCCTACAAGGTGGCTTATTTTCGAATTAGTTGTTTCGAAAACTAACTGTCATAAGTGTATGAGGTGAGATTTTCGACTTGCGTAGATAATCTACAGCGTGATCATGTAGCTCAGACTATGATCACTCGGTAATTTGGTATTATAATGAAGAGCCATCGAATGATTATTCGCTCACTCCGATTGCAGAGTGTACTATAGCGCCTGGCATCTTAATATTTAGATCCTAACCATTCAGGTTAGGCCGACAGCTCATAAAATGCATGAGGAAGATTGCCAAGGCGGCATTCGGCAACGAGCATGTAGACTGGCGGGATACCCATGCGTTTGAGTCTGGCGCGGAAAGTCGGATGTGAATAGCTCTACTGATGATACCCCGGTTTACGAGGAGTATGAAATCTCGAATAACATCCAAGTTCGTCATCGGGGAGCCTAGAGAGCGCATCATCTCCCGCACCAGAGAACAAAGGGCTGAGATGGTTGAGATTCGACGAACCGCACTAGCAGCTAGGGCTGCGCAACTGGGGATTGGTACCTACATATCTAACCATGTCATATTGAGGCTGGACGGATATTGCAGGTTCAGCAGTTCCATGGCGGCTATGTCGAAGACTACTACTACGACTTGGCTTCATCTTGTCTACTATGTATAATCATGCGCCACAATCTTTTGTCTCTAACCTGGAAATGGAGCAAGGATCATATTCGTAATAAAAATAATACGGTAGATTCAGATCAAGACCGCGCGTCGCAGAACTTGGCAAAGTTGGAAAATCAACTGGATAGGTCTAGCGACAGAATTTTTTCTGGAAAGTTGGCGCCACTAGTTCGTCAAGCCACAATCATTCTTGGATAACCTTAGGGGAAACGTATGAGAGGTCTTTTCAGTGGCAGAATGGTGGCGGAACGATTCCTAAGCTGCTGGCACGGTTCCAAGTATGTCACAGTTACAAGAGAGGTACCGCGCCAGAGCCTTAGGAACCATACCAAAAAGAGGTACTGTGACAGTACCTTAGAATAATACTATCCGTACCCAACGTACCAAATCCGTACCTAGCGTATTAAACGTGTCACGTAACTTAGGTATCGCGTACCAATAGGAAAAACTTCGGAGAAAATTAACTATATAAAAGATTTTAACGGTTACGCGCGTAACGTGACTACCTAATAGTATAATTGTAAATTGTAACTTATAATATTTGTAAAACGTAAAACCTTAAGTTCGAATCCCACGTAAAGTAAAAAAAAAAAATAATTCTTTAAATAAATAAATTAAATATATAAATAAATATGCAAATAAAAAATTAAAAATAATAAGATAAAAAAGAATATGCATAAAAAGGGAAAATATTTTTTTTTAATATGTGTGGCACGCTGGCACGGTTCCGAATATGGTGTGGAAACGGAGCCACCGCAATAATGTAACCGTTCCAAGCGTGCCGGAACGGTTCCCACCCCTCATATAATTGATGTCCTCTAAGGAAGTACGTACATACAGTATGTAGGCGTAGACTCGCCGCTAGACCATTGCCGGGTTGCGCCACAAAACCTGACGTCACGCTGTTCCGACTTGTTTCTAACTCGTGACGGTGACAAAGATCACGAGCGATGATTCACAGGGGAACAAACTTAGGTAATTTATACATACTGGGACTCTATATGTACCTTTTCATTACTTTCAAGTTGGCGTGCTCAAGAGAGATGTTGGAAGGATACTTACCTACTTTCTTGGTCTATAGTTCTGAAATTGATCTGAAATTGATTGGGTATATCATGTAATTACCTACATAGTAGCTCTTGGGATGTGGCTTATAAGTGTACTTGACTGCACTGTAGATGCATGTACGGTACGAAAGTAGGAGTACCTGCCCTGTCGTACCAAAATTGAATCTGACCGACGCATGTTTGCCGGGGCTAGAATGTATGACGCAGCATTTCAAAGCGAATTGGGTCCTAGTTTCGTTGCAAATGCATCATAGCTCCAGGACCCACGACCAAAGAATTCAAGGAACGGCACCTCTTTCCGTGCACAAAGGTAAACTAACTCATTTCTGTCGTTGATTCGATGCCGTTCTCGTTCCTTACGAGAGAACTTTGTGGATGTTACTTATTTAAACTGTATTCCCTCCGCAATCTCGTACATTGAATTCTGTTCTATTACATTACTTCTAGTCTCAACCAAAAAGGCCAAGAAGCGAAACACAAGCTATTGATCGATATTTCGGTATCCTATTCCACGAGTTCTCTACCTGCGTGCGTTCGAGCGGATTGAAGATTTAGGCCTAATTCACAATGCCTTTCACCGCAAGGTAAGGATATGATGTCCTTCGATGGCTACTCGACTCCTGCACTACGAAGGATTAAATGCTGACTCAATCCGGTTTTTCTTCCAGCGACATCTGCAAGATCCTTCTTGCCATCATTCTCCCTCCTCTAGGTGTCTTCTTAGAGAGAGGATGCGGTGCCGATTTCTGCATTAACGTGCTGCTCACCATTCTGGGCTACATCCCGGGTATCATCCACGCGCTGTATGTTTTTGATCGTACACATCTTCATTGTCAGCAACTGGTAGACTGACACCGCCCTGCAGGTACATCATATTGAAATATTAAGACAACCCAATAACCCACACTTTCCTTCCGCATTTTCCGTTATGCAGCGACAGCATAGCAAGATTCAACCATAGACGGTACAAGACGGTTGGCCAATAGCACGGCAGCGCAGGGGTTCGTGATGCTACGAGGCGTCTGCGTGGATCCAGCCATGACTTCTTTTTCGATGCCAAAGTGGGGGGTTGTTAATAAGGGTGCCGTTCTTGGGTCTGACCGACGTCACCCAACCTCCCCGTTGTTTCAGCCCACTTCTCAAATTTCGACAAGGCAATGTTTCTGTTACTTTCAATAGTCGATCATGGCGATGATGGACGAAAGACCTGGTAATGATGCGAGGATTTGCGGTCGATTTGAGCATACGCTTCACGACGGTTTAGATTTGCTACTGGCACTAATGATTATGAATTTCGATACCCCTCTACAATCCAATCCGTTTTTTAATTTGACGCTCATGTGATCTCCTACCAATTGCACTCGATATCGTACTGTAGATATAGACAGATGTGGGCAACGAGTAACATGACATATTAAAAATGTGGAATTGTGACCAGAACTAACCGTATCTGCTGGCGTAGATTTCGCTGTGTCGGAAAACTAAATGATATGCGCAATAATTTATCACGATGGTGTGGTCTATAATGAAAATGGAGAGAGGGCTTTACCAAGGCCGGATTAGATTTTATTTACACCGGGTCGTACGATCATACCTCTTACCTTCCAATTTTGACGCAAGACTGAATAGCTTCATCTGGTGCCAAGTTAGTGTCACATAAAGATCCTACACGTAAAAGGCCATTTGTTGATCGAGATATTTGAATTGATTACGCTCGACCTATCTTGAACGATAAAACCTAAGAGCTATTGTGAGCATAACTATACAGCGTGGTAACGGAGGGGGTCACTTACGTCGTTTTTGCGTACCGACACGATGGCGTCTTCCGAGACTCGTACGCCTCCGACGCCTTCCACATAGGCAATTGGTGCATCGCCCATCACTTTTCTCGCGACCTCGCCAACGGTAGTGTTCTTCTTCACAAGGACGCAATCTCTAAATGCTGCCTTCGTGTCCGATCCAGAGCTGAAGGTCGATACGTTCCGTACGGGGAAAACTGGTACGAGTCCTAGTATCTCGGCCGCCTTCGAAAGGACCTGAACAACACCGGTAGAACCGTATCGAAATAAGATCATGTCCCGGTACTCCTCAATGGTATTCTTGTTTTTTTCATCCAACTCCTTTAATCCCCCACCGTCTGGATCGCCATCCGCAATCAGGTCCTCACGCGTGTCTACAAACTCACTTCCTTCTGTGTATCTTATATAGCCTTGCTTGGCCATCTTCCGTAGAAATAACTCGGCCTTCGCTGAGCATGCCACCACCATATTGGGATCCTGCATCTTGGTGATCTTCATGAGGTTCTTGTAAGCGTCGGGGTCGTCAATTTTATTCAGTGCGATCACTGTAGGGAATTTCTCGTCCGTAAATGCGCTGACGACGCGGTCGACCGTCTCCTCGCTCCAGCTCTCCAAAGGTTCCTTGAGACCGAGGCGGTCTAATGTCCGGGCTACCACCGCTGCCGTGCTTCCGTAGCCTGAGAACTGCCCTTGTAAGGTTTCAACGGCAGTGGCTTTGGTAGCCACATGCCGCCTTTTTATCGAGCCCCATCTCTCCCATAGGTTTCCCTTGATCCATGCGACAATCTCGCTACGTAGCCATGCGATATCTTGAGAGGGGTCGTATCCTCGTGTGTTTTCTCCCTCGGCATTCGTCCTGCCACTAGCATCCACGACGTGGATCAGCGCATCTGCGTGTCGAAGATCGTCTAAAAACTTATTACCTAGACCTTTGCCCTGGTGCGCACCAGGAACTAGTCCAGCGACGTCGAGGAGCTCGATTGGTACAGACCGGCGACCATCAACGCATGATCCATAGTTGGGTTTGCATTTGTCTTGTACGCCGAAGCGCTGGCAGGCGCATGTTATCTGGAGATAGCCGATGGCTCGTTGCGGATCAATAGTGGTGAAACTAGGAAGTGCACGTTAGTAAAAGGAATCAGAAGAAAAAAACACTGGTGTCGTTGACCGTTGCCGTCGTCTGGTTGCTTTAATAGGGAACGTGTATTGGGGTAGGCGTACGGATAGTTTCCTGTTGTCGCATTATGTATCAGCGCCGCAGTTCGGGTCGATGATATGTGATATGTTGGCTAGGATTCGACCCACCAACTTTGGATGTCGCATCGGTTAAGCTGTTAAGCGTCGTGCTCTTGCCGGCAGAGGGCTTGCCAACTAGGCCAATCAAAGGATCTCGAGGCATCTTGTGTCTGTACGAACCGAGTCTCCGACAAGAATACTAATTTCTATTACAAATGCGGCCGTTAGAACCATCGAAGTTCAAGGATGGTGTGAAGATGTAGTTAGTGAGATTTGCGCCTTGTCGTCCGAGTCCATTGTTAAGAAAATTTAGACGGAAAGTTTCGGAGTCTAAGACCCGCTTCAACGGTACCGGGCATCCACGATCGTCAGCCGCTACCACAGCGGGCTCAGCGGAGTTTAGGCGAGCCTCCCCACTAGAAATGTCAACATCGTCCAATCTCATTCTATATTCCACCGCAGAGCAACTTCATCGGCCATCTTATTCGATTATTCGATTGGAACTTCATATTTTCTATTTTCACTACCCAAAATGCGGAGAGGTCGCTTTTCACTAGACGACCTTCCTGCTTGGTGTGTCCTAAATGATGTCACTTTTGTAGACGTTAAAGCGGCCAATATCAACGGCCGAGGCTATGGCTTGATAGCGGACAAAGACCTAGCCAACGAAGACGAAAATGCCGAGCTTCCAGCTCTACTTACGGTTCCAAAGGACCTTGTTCTTTCAGTTGAAGGTGTGGAGGAGTACGCGAAAGAAAACAAGGACTTTCGGCAGCTTCTAAATATAGCAGGACACAAAGTTAGTACGCGCTTGACATGAGTAGACAGCATCCATTGGACTAAGTATGCGCATAGTCAACTAGAGGAGATATTATGCTATTCCTAATGGCACATCTAGTATTATCTTCGCCTGACTACAATGGTGGCTTGGGGCCATCAACGCCGTGGACTCAATATTTCAGTCTCCTACCATCACGAGTGCCAACCCCTACAATGTGGACTGAGTCCGAGTTTTCCCAGTTAAAGGGTACCTCGCTTGAGGTAAGGATCTAAGGACTTTGTTCAATGTTTTTTTTTTTCGAGATTCGAATTGACTCGTTAGATAGTCGGCAGTATCTGCCAAACTGACTGTGTTGACGAAAGAGTTTGACGACCTCCGCGCAAAAGCGGCTGACTTGCCATACTGGAACGAACTTCTTTCTATTGATGAATCGATCACCATTCAAGACTGGATTCTACTTGATGCCCTGTATAGGTCCCGTTCTCTAGGCTTACCTAAGTCTGGAGAGTCGATGGTGCCGTGTCTCGATTTGGTCAACCACTCTAGCAAAGCTACTGCCTATTTCGATGAAAATAGCACGGGTGATGTGACCCTTCATCTACGTAAGGGATGTACTGTATCCCGTGGTGAAGAGGTCACTATCGATTACGGAAAAGACAAGTCGCCGGCAGAGATGTTATTTAGTTACGGGTTTATTGACTCGGATTCGACCTCTAGGAGCCTAGTATTACCTCTGGAACCGCTAGACGATGACCCCCTTGCGGCAGCAAAGCTGCATGCTTTCGGCACATCACCAAAATTAGAGTTGGTAGAGGATGAGAACGGTATTCCTCATTGGAGTGCGCCTTTCGTATATCTCATGTGCCTAAATGAAGAAGGTGAGTAAATCCATGCTTCTAATACTATTCAAAGGGGGCACTCGTGCATCATGTTGTAGACGAGATTCATTCGGTCTCATTTGACTTAATTGATCCAGCTTGAGATGTATTGACCCGATGCCTGCAGATGGACTACAATTCAGAGTCTTACAAGAGACAGACGGATCTCGTTACTTGAAAATGTTCTGGCAAGATGTTGATGTCACAGACGCACCAAATACGGTGAAAGATCTTATTCGTGACCACGAATTATACCAGGTCTTCGAACTTCGAGTTATAACGGTCCTTCTAAACATTATTCAGCAGCAGTTCCAGGAGCTAAGTGATAGCCAAGATAGAGCTAAAGCGCCAGAATCGGTTAGGGAAGAGGTCTGGCAAGCTGTCTCCACCCTCAAGTCGCTTGAGACAAGCATCCTCGAAAAGAGTTTGCGAGCCCTGGATGAGCAGGTAAGGTTGGCTTCCATAGTTATTTTGGACGCTCAAGTAACCTTGAAGCTGAGCACCAACTGTATCCTTTTACGTTTACCTTGACCCTTTGGTCTATGGCTGCTCAGACCCTCTCGGCTATGTCATTTACTAACAACTATGTAATAGAGGGCCCGGCTTCTTGAGCATGATACAGTGGTGGGATATCTGAAAGCGATGGAGTCTGATCAAAATGAAATTACCGCGGAAGCAATCAACGAGGAAGAGGATTTCAGCTGAAGATTCACGAGGAATACCCGCGCATTTATTGCCCTCGGAATCTAGTCAGGGTGCCGCCCACACCTTAGCAATGCATTGGATGTATTGTATTTGCGATGTAGTGGCATACGCACCCTCGAACATCTCCATCAATATGCTATGACCTCACATCAGGTTCATGCTTTCGAGCAACTAACTGCCCGGCAGGAGAGAAGAGAGTGAGACGGTTGATACGACAGCTTGACGCCATTCCGACGGCTCCTTGGGTATTACGAAAAGTTTGTCGTTAAGCTTACATACCGCTGATCGATTATCCAACGATAAAAGCAATCTATGAGGATGCAACCAGCAATCGCGAAGAAGCCCTTTGGGCTTATGATTCGGACCGAGAACCCTGAACCAATCCAGGGTTGCACATATTCGGCACTGCTTTGACACAGAGCAATTCAACCCACGTATTGGGCTCGTTCCTTACATGAATGACATGACCCAGCACTCTATGCCATGATCTCCCTCGCCGATTTATCCACAACGTGGGTGCTTTTAACCGGTAGAGATTCCCCCAAAGCTGTACGATAGAGGCACCCATTATAGTATCCCGATATGGAATGAATTAATCGCTTGACGGTGAACTTCTAGAAACGGACTGTATGTTCTGGTTATTGTTTGGACGATAATTTGCCGCCCGAGTTTCCCACGCCTTCTCTCTACATTGGAGGTGGCCATGGACATGGGGTTTAGCTGCTTTAATGGTGCCATGAATGGCAAGGTTTGACTTTTACTCGTTCTCGGAGTAATTGCAGATCGGCAGCATATATAATGTTCTAGAGGGAACAGATAGCGGATTAATTGTATTCGTCACCTTGATAAATGAGCCTTATGCAGAAGAGACAAGGTAAAAAGACTCTACTCAACCCGCCGGTCATTCCTCATATGCTGGGTATAAACTCAGTGCTGCATCTCTTCATACAATTTGGAAAGGCAGGCTTGATATGACTCATCTGCTTTTACATTGCCAAGAAATTAACAAGGAGACATACATAACTGGCGTGCGCAGGAAGGGATCACTAAGCTCATGTCTCTATATGGTGGGCCGAGTCTGAAGATCGAGCTGATCTGATAGGCGACTTGGGACTGAGGACCAAACTGAGCAGGCGTCAAACTGACGTTTCAACAGGATAGACGGCGTGAAACTGCGGGGAATGTCACCCGTTATACTAAGCCTTAAGTCCCAAGTCTGCATTCCGACGTCCGAACAAGTAGCTTCTACTGTCTAGTATCAATAGCGTTACACTCAGTTATTGCTTTGATGTCTAAACGTAGTACTTAACCTTGCTAACTAACCGGGTTCTTAAGATTTGTAAGGCACATTGGGTGCATCAGTATCCAGCTTCAAGCGTCGCACTGCATAGAGATAGATATAGAAATTGACCGGCCGCTGCAGAGATGATGGCTTGGCGGCGGTCACGTCTATTCCGTGCGCTGCAGCGACCTGAGTGCAGTGCAACAAAGATGGCGTGGTGGGACTTGGAGAGATGAGCATACGGTCCCGGCCTATACTATGTACTTGCGGAATTATGCGGGTTCTCTTGAAGCCGCATCTTGATCCCTACCTAAAAGGCCAGAATAGTAAGCCCGCTATATCCTTTAACCTCGGACGAGTAGGGAAGAACCGTAGTGCATCTTTGTTTTCGAGTTAATGATCCGCGCTCCTATCGTGTTTTTTACTTTTATTACATAAAAAAGGTGACAACCCAATGCTCGGAATATACGTGGGCTAAGACACGCCAGTGGATCATGACCATGTGCGAAATGGCTTCGCGTATCTGACAAACCTGGGGTAATACCCTGCTGCGAAGGATTCGAGACCGTCTGGCTCCGGTCTGGCTTCCCTAGAAGCGTGACCAACTATGAGCGCAGGAGCCTTGAGAAGCTAACTAGGTGTAGAATAGTGAGGCAAGTGGTGTGATGCCGCCAAGTCCCGGGTTCGAGAATATTATGGGCTGGCCGCGATGGAGATCGAAAAGTTGGCGAGTCTTTAGCGTCCAACATAATGCAAGTACCCCACCGTAATATTGATTCCCCTAACCAACCATCAGTCCCTTATTATTTTCCCTGCTGAAGTTGATGTGCGTGATGGTTTATTCGTGCATTACCAGCGTACCATGCTTGAAAAGGTAAGGCGTGTTGTGGAAGACTAAGACTGTTACGTAGTTGCGAGGTAAAGGTCTGCCACACCTTAGAAAATTCTTTACTCGAGTACCGTACCGCGCTATATCTTATGTACCTAGGCACATGGCTCTTTGTCCTGCGAATTCGGTAGGATGTAATAGAACTTCCAAGGTTGTATAGGTATCTAGACTGGGTATATATATCTCGACCACTGGTCCTCATGTTCATGACCATATCTATCTATGGATTCGTCTATGGTATGATAGAGTGATTAATGAATTAATTGTGTCTAATACTTTTATTCTTTCTCGGTGCATGATTTAAGAGTGTCCTGTTTTATTTTTATTTTTCTAATCAAATTAAAGTCTTCTCTCTTTCACCTCTCTACCCTTTGTAGCTATAAGGTGTGTGTATATTATGTAGGTACTATAAGGTATGTATGTATGTAAGTAAGGGTTTCAGAAGCTGATGTAATACAACATCAAACGTGCTGGACGTAATGTATGTACATGTATGTATGATATTTCGTATATGTACCTCTTGCACCTCCGGGCTCCTACCCTGAAGGCCTACCCCCCCTTGGCCACCCCAGATTCGTTAGCGCACCCCATTAGTATAATACCCCGCTGATCTTAAGAAATGCATCTGGAGTAGCGGGCATTGGTGCTTCCGTTTCTCGCCATTTCCTCCACTAATCTTCCCGTCCCCACGCATTCTTCAATCCCTCAACTCTTGTTTTTCCCCCTTCTAAGTCCAGTCCCTCTTCGCCTCGCCCCCCCGTTCTTCCCACCCACGTCAAAGTTATAGGTCCTCGCGAACTACCCTTATATCCCGACGAGTCTCGAGCCTAGCGATTTTGATTTTGGATCCGTTTCTGCTGAAATATATTTTTCTTCCGACTGCGCGACACTAAATTAACGAAACGTGAGCAATTTTCGCAGCCGCAGGTGACGTGCTGACGACTCGAAATCGACGCCGACTGGGACCTAGCCGCTACCGACACAGTTGGAATGGGGAACACAGTGTTAAGCTTGACGTGGATACAATCGAACAAAAGCGTTGTTTTGGTTTAAAAATATATTACCGCCACTATGCCTGGAATATTGCCTATGAAAGTTATCAAGGTGGGCACCAGCTCACAGAGCCGCATCGCCCAAGCCTGTGATAGGTATGTGTCATGAGAAGGCAAAGTCGGTTCTCTTGTTACTACGTACTAATAATCTTCTTATAGGTGTCGGAGTAAGAAGATCCGCTGCGATGGCATCCGTCCCTGCTGTTCGCAATGCGCCAACGTCGGATTCGAATGTCGCACCAGCGACAAGCTTAGCCGGCGTGCGTTCCCTCGAGGTTATACCGAGTCTCTCGAGGAGAGGGTGAGGCAACTGGAATCCGAAGTGAGAGAATTAAAAGACTTGCTGGACGAGAAAGACGAAAAGATCGATATGTTGTCGAGAATGCATGACCATCGACAGCCATCCGTCGGATCCGCCGGAAGCCCGAGAGCTGTGGAACCGAGAAGGGATATCAGCTCACCCACGAAGGAGGATGCCTTCCGTGTCCAGGCCTCTCCGTTGTTGCTTGGTGTTGAAAATTCGGACTCGTACTTCATGGGACCTTCGAGCGGACGCGCTTTTATTGGTAAGCGAATTGCGTATCGATACTGATATTTCAACATTGTGTCTAATTCTATTCCTAGAATCTTTCAAACGTAAACTTCAGGAAAACGGAAAGCCTTGCTCAGACTTCAACCCGGAGGCCTTTCTTCACATTCAAGGATGCTATCCCTTGGTCGCCAAACCACCCTCTCAGTCTATGAGAGTGCCGCCACGCCTGTTCTCGGACAGATGCGTCAACGTCTATTTCCAAGAATGGGCGCCGCTTTTCCCTGTACTTCATAAACCCACATTTCTCCGTCTATACGAGGAGTTTGTGGCCGACTCGGAGAAGGTGAAGAACAACCACAAGCTGGCACAACTTTACCTCGTCTTCAGCATTGCTGCGCTCTCAAGTGACCTCCCCGATATGGAGCAGATTGCTGCCTGTGAGGCTCAGTGGCAAAGGGCTCTCGATGCGGTCATTATGGATAACACAATGAACACACTGCAGTGTTTGGTTTTGGCTCTGATGTATTGCACAATCAGAGCTGACTATAAGCGTTTGCAACACTACAAGGGTGTAGCAGTCGGTTTATCTCACAGGCTGGGACTGCACCAAAGTCAGAAACGATTCTCATTTGGCGCCCTCACTATTGAGACACGAAAGAAAGTCTTTTGGACATTGTACACCCTCGATTGGTAAGCCATTATATATTTACATATTCCCCTTATATCATTGCAAACTAACGGTTCTAGTTTTTCTGCTGCCATGCTCGGTCTTCCTAAGCTTCTGAAGGAAGATGACATACACGCCGAGTATCCATCAGACACCGACGACGAATACGTCACGGAGAAGGGATTCCAACCCACTTTACCAGGGGAGTATACTAGACTTTCGAGTGCATTGGCATTGTTCAGGGTATCTCGTATTCTTGCCAATGTGCTCGAGAAGATCTATCCGGCGGCTACATCTTATGAACTATCGTTACAACAAATCGCTGCACTGGATGCAGATCTGTCCGACTGGTACGATAACTTGCCTGCTCATCTAAGGCTGAATTTCGTACAAGACAAGCCTTCAACAGATATCACTGGGAGCAGGTCCCCGATTTTGGTATGCCACTTCTGACCCTAAGTCGACGAAATATTGCTAACCTTCATAGGCGCTGGCGTACTACTATGTTCGAGGACTTATTCATCGTCCTGCTGTAGGTTCAACTTTGGGAGTCAAGGCTGCGCCAGCCCTCATCGCTGTGGGAGAATCTAGCAAACACATCGTGCAGATCGTGCAACTGCTAGAAGAAAGGAGCATGTCTTTCTCGTTTTGCCTAAACAAAGCAGACGTTCTTGTTTTATGCGGGACAAGCCTCCTATACCAGAGCTTGGATCTGAAGCATGAAAGCAAGCTGATGAAGGACGTGGAGCGACTGGTCAATGCTGTTATCAAAATATTACTGAAAGCCAAAGCTCCTGGCACCTACGACCTAAAACGGGTTGCATCGATGCTTATTACCATCGACGTGCCCTCCCAATCTACGTCGATGCGAACTAGCCCAGACACTACCATGGCCGCCCCTCCCTCGAGATCGCCGCTATTGAGCCTCTCGAGGAAGAAATCCCCTTATAATGCTGGTCGACCTGCTGGGGCTAGCATGAGTGAAACAGATCTATTATCCCAACAAGAAAAGCTTCGCCGTATGACTATGCCCAATGGCCAAGCTCCCCGACCGGAAATCCATCGCACACAATCGCGGGCATCGCTCGACATCAATGCAGACCAAGCGATGCCACAACGTAACCACCGATTTTCGATATCTCAGATTCAGCAAACAATGATGCGTATGTCGCCGACTCACAAATCCAAACAACGAAACCTTGATTATCTTTCGCTTAATGATGCGCCGTCAGAGCCTCAGCCATCACCGACCCAAACTCGAAACCCATCACAACCGATGGCGCACGGCCAACAACATCAACAGCAACAGCAACTATATGCCCAAAACCAGGTGATGAATAAAGGGGGTTCAAGCGGAGGCGTCTCGATGTCCGAGTGGGAGGCACTACTTGGCGCAATGGATGGCGGCCAAATAAACGTATACGACGCGATATACGGAGGTCCAGCCTTGTCGCTTACGGAAACTCCGACCACGTCGGCCGCCCTCGGTGAATGGTCACCAGATTCATGGGACCTTTCTAGCTTCAATATTGGTGAGCTAGGAGCGAATCCCGGCCCACCGCAGAGCGTACTTAGCCTCAGTGACGAAAGCCTCAGCTCTGGGGACGATCTCACCTCCAGCGATATGTATCTGAGGATGGGAAGCGAGGACTACCAAAGCGGGCTAATGGCACCACCGCGGACAAGCCACGATGGTAATTTGGTATTAGAAGGCCTCGAGTTGAATCTAGGGATGTAAGTTTTGTGCAATCGAAATTAGGATGAGCAATTCCTCATCCACGACCTACGATATCCATTTCAATCTGGTATGCGGCGTCGATATATAGAGACGGCTTGAATTTTGTGGCGGGCTCGGTTACAAGTTGCTTGGGCTGTGAGAACTATGTATCGGCGGACTTTGGTTCCAGGTGTTCAAAGGGGGGATTATGACGCCTCTGGCGTGGCTTATCTACAAATTTTCTTGGGTGATCTACATTCTGGTTTATATCTACGACGGCGCTGATCTGTCGACCTAGCTAGCTATTTCTTCGCATATGTTAATTTTTCTATGTATCTTCCTATACTTACTACCTACCTTATTGTAAAAGCTTGTCATTTAGAGGTACGACGAATATCCTTACGAACGCTAGTCGATTAGGAAGAGGGGAATAAAAACAGAGTTCGATCATTCGCGCGCTTGTTACACGTGGGTGATATGCAGTTCCCAATATGCCCACGAGGAGAAATCGTGTAAGCCACGTGTGTAGCAGTATAATATATCTAAAAGCTATATTCAGGCTGAATGATGACGGGCGCACCTCAAATAGATTGCAGGTCTATTTACCACGGAGTTGGAGTTTGGATACATTAGGTAGTATGGTTTCTTCCGCGCACACCGGTGTGTATCGCACCTCATCTGCCATTGTCGGCATTTGCTTAGACAGCCCCGGGTAGAGTTACATCCAATCCAATGGGAACAGGGTTAGGTGTTACTGGAAGTGGGTGAGAAGTGGACAAGAAGTGGAACAAGACGTGGGTGCGAAACAAGCTTCTTAATCCCCGATTAACTCCAGAATGCTGCATGATTACAATCCATCAACCATACATATGTACATCCCTCAATCAGTAACCGCATGCGAGCATACGGTGTTCGGATTGAGCGGGAAATTGTGTCTTTTCCCCCCTGTTCGATAGCTCCGCCGGTGGTAAACCCAAACACCGAGCGTGACGCCGCATAATCCCGTTGCCGCAATGCCGGTCTTTTGATGGTGATGCGATGTCGAAACCTCCCTTACTTCCTCCCTTACGTCCTTAAGCAAACAAACGGCCATGATGACCCTGGATTCGGAGCCCGCATTCATTAGTCATCCCGCTCCCGAGCAGCCGCTAGCGGAGGCGCTTCTTTCCCCGAAGATTGTCATACCCGATGAGCAAACGCCGTTGTTGAAGCCCGACAAAGCCATGGTGGGGAATGGGACGCCGGGTGAGTTGTATCTTGAGGTATTCCGTCTATCCTAATTGCTAAACAGTCCCCGAATAGCAGGTATTCCGGTGTCCCGTTCCCGTACCGATGATGTCACCACTTCCCCTAAATCCCGACGACACCTCCCCCAGGCCATAGCTCACCGAGGATACAAGGTCGTCGCCCCCGAGAACTCGATGCTCGCCTTCAGAGCCGCGGTCGAGGCGGGCGCGCACGCCATCGAGACCGATCTACACTTATCCAAGGACGGCGTCGTAGTGCTCTCGCACGACGCGTCGCTAAAGCGGTGTTTCGGCGAGGACTCCAAGGTCCGCGACCACGACTGGAGCTACCTTCGCACCCTGCGGACTCTGCGCAAACCCGCCCAGCCTATGCCCCGGCTGCGGGATCTACTCGAGTATCTGAACCAGCCGGGGGCGGAGCATATTTGGCTTATGCTTGATATCAAGGTGGGCGATTGCAACATATCCGCGCTGGAACTCTTAGATGTGGGCTTTGCTTGCTTGGGGGTTCTTGACGAGTTGACTGTTTGATGTCTGTAGAGGGACGACGACCCCACTGAGCTTGTGCGGAGAACGGCGGAGACGATTGCTTCGGTGCCTGCGATTATTCGGCCGTGGAAGGAGAGGATATTGCCTTGTTGCTGGAGTGTAAGACCTTTTTTCTTTTTTTCCTTTTTCCTTTCATAAGTCTGCTGCTTTCTCCTGTTAGGCTATATTCATATTCACCCATGTTTCTCAATCTTATACTTGACTTCTTTTGCGTCTCCCGCATTGACCCGGTAGCTAGGCACAATACGTTAAGCTGAGCAAGAAATATCTCCCGGAGTTCCCAGTCGCCCACGTTGGGTTTTCGGGCATATACGCGCGGGCGCTCGCGGCCTGCGTGCCTGACTTATCTGTCAGTATGCTGCGCTACATGCTGGCCATGCCGATTACAGGGTCGCGCTTCATACGGGATATGAAGCGGTCGGGCCATCCCATCTACGTGTGGACTGTCAACGACGAGGATTGGATGGAATGGAGCATCCGCAAGGAGCTCGACGGCGTCATCACGGACGACCCCAAGCTGTTCCTGGAGGTTTGTAGCCGTGCTACGGAGAACGAGGCAAAAGATCAGCCCAGAAGGTCGATAATCCGGTCTCTTCGGATAGTCGCGAGGGATCTGTACGATTGGGTGCGTTATGTGCTCTTCATCGTCGTCCTTATGACCGTTTACTTCTTCAGGAATGGCTTGCCACAGATACAGGTGCGGAAGACGCTAGGAAGTTAAGTACCTGCCACTCCTTAAGAGTCCGGAGAAGTGGGATATATACGTATGTCGTATTAGCGAGGTTATTTGGTAACAATAATAAGACCTATCAATGCTAATTATATATGTATACGCCATCATATGTGCATATACACCGTCTTCTTGAGAGAAACTACTCCAGAATAGCCACTTGACTTGTTGCACCAGAACGCAGAGGACAAAAAGCCTATCACACAACGTTATGGGATATCCTCAAGAGCTATATATCCAATTGACATACGAGATAGCTCAGTAACATGTGAATTCGTATATATTGGAATTTATTTGCTAGGTGAGAAACCAACCCATTGGATTCTACTCCAGATTGGAGTGCCCTGTCGAACATACTCTAGTTTCTATATATATACTAGTTCTCCTGTGCCTGCGTTGCCTCAATCCTTTCCTAAGCAGACAATTCCCTATAACTCTCACTGTACAGAACGGCATACTATCTCCGTACTAGAATTAGACGTCAAAGTATTGGGGGTGTAGCATACCTCACTCCGCCGGCTAGGCAGTAAATTATCGCTTGTCACCCCATTTCAACGATGGAGTATTCTAACTACCACCTTGCGTTGTCAACCGTGGAGCACTTAGGACTCTGATGGTTCTAGTCAAAGGCGGAGTAAGTAGAAAGCTGGGAGTCCTTCATTCGCGGAGCAGATATGGCAATATGCTGTCGCGTTGATAACTGTAGACCTCGGGTTCTTGTGACTCTCTAGAGACGGCTTCGTTATTGAGCATATCATTGATCTTTTGCTTGGTGCGGCAAGTTGGTTTAATCAATTATCATTGCTTAATTCAACGAAGCGAGAGTTGAAGTGGCATATTAGAAGACACTTGTCGATCTCAGTTGCGTCCAACAGTTTTCAGGGAGGCAGAGAGAAGTCGAAATGCTGGGGGGCGTGCATATTGCTTGATTAGCAGTCGATTTACCGCCTTGCGTCGTGTAAGAGCAAATACGGCAGCGTTTCATGATGACAATGACCTGTACAAATAGGTACCTAGATATAGACAATGCGTTTCATGTGACTTGCCCAGTAGTGATCGTTGAGTTGACTTGTGAAGTATAATCGGATCACCCGGAACGACCACACGACAAACGTCGGACTATAACGCTTGAAAATGAATAAGACGAATGCTTATGGGTTGCTAGAATATATTGCAGGTGGGAGGTTCGGCTATACGTTAACCTTACCCGAGGATAGCTTGGCAGTAAACCATCGAGTGTCGAAGACAATGGCCTTATTGAGAGTGATTTGGTGGTGTCTCAAGATAGTCACGACATGATTTGGTTACTGAGGGTGTGTAGGTTGGGTGGGCATGCAGGGCAATACTTGGCAATATACCATTTTGAACTACGGTATTCTTTGGTGTGACGCCGACCTGGATGCTTACCATAGAAACATAAATAGCCGCATTCAATGTTGTGGGAGACCTCACACAATGTTACTTATAACCAATTGGCCATTACATGGGTATTTGGAATTATTCACGAGCCTTGAAGTACGAAGATGGGGCATATTCTGCAATGGGGTCATGTTAAAGCAATGCCATACAGGCAGAATGAATCAGTCTCTTCCATAAGTACAATGATGCAGAGCACACCACACATCCAATAAAGGCAACATCAGATTACTGATCCGCTTTATCGACGACCTGCTCCGTACCAGCAGTAGTCTTGGACTTCTTGATAGGCGGCTCGCCGTCCTCGTCGGTCTTCGCCTTCGCCTCCTTCGCCTTAAGCTTTCGCTTAGGCGCGGGGGGGCGGTTGGCGGCGTCGTCAGTTGCAGCGTCGGCATGAGGCGGGTCGGTGAATGCCGCAGCGTGCTGCTTGTAGGATGGCAGCAGATGCTTCAGGTAACGCTGACTATTAAGAAAAAAAAGAGATTAGCGATTATGATTTTAAGAGGGGCAGGCGCAACTAGTAACAACAAGAATTAAAAGCCACCGAAGTGGAAGAGACGCAAAGTGTGATATCAAAAGAGAGAACCTACTTAACAGCGTCCTTGGTCATTTCAACGCCATGCATCTTCGCCATGACGTCCGCGACAGCCTGCCAGGGCAGCTCGATTTTGTTCCAGGACTTGGTGTGGCCATTGGCCGTCGTGATAGCGCCGGCCTTCTTCTCTTGGCCGTTCGAGGTGGCTAAGATTGCCATCGACATTAAGAGGCATTTGTCCGCGTCCGCGTCCCAATGGACGCGGCTCTTAGGCTTGGACTCTTCTGTCTTGGCTGGCTTGCTGGTCTTGGCTGACTCGCTGGTCTTGGCTGGCTCACTGGACATGACCGAGTCGGTGGGCTGAGCCGAGTCACCAGGCTTAACCGTGTCGGTGGGCTTAACCGAGCCGTCAGGCTTAACCGTGTCGGTGGGCTGAGCCGAGTCACCAGGCTTAACCGTGTCGGTGGGCTTAACCGAGCCATCAGGCTTAACCGTGTCGGTGGGCTGAGCCGAGTCACCAGGCTTAACCGTGTCGGTGGGCTTAATCGAGCCGTCAGGCTTAACCGTGTCGGTGAGCTCAACCGAGCCGTCAGGCTTGGCTGAGTCGTCTAGCTTGAGTCCAGCTGAATCCTCATTCATGGCCTGGCCTGCGTCCGCGTCCGCGGCCTTGACACCATCTTCCATCTTAACGTAAGGAGTCGACATGTTTTTGTGATGAACTCTGCGTGAGCTATTAGCTATGATTCTCATGTCTGAGCAGTGGGTATGAACTAGTGTGTAAAACAACAAGAAGTCGACCATGTCCCACTGCCAATGCGCATATGTGGAACATGTTGATACATAGTGTTGGGTCAATGAAATATGATAGCGACATAATGTAAGGGTGGGACAGACCAGACTATGAGGTGTAGACCACTACAGATAGGAGACAGTGGTTAATAGTGAAGGGGATACAAATGCGCGATTCTAGATCACCCCTATTCAGGGCTTGGCGCGTACAAGTAGGCGAGAAGAAAAGGATCGCAGAGACCACACAATGAAACTTGAGAGTGAAATGGGAGAAGCGCGGTGAGGGGACGCGAAGAACTGGAAAGATGAACCACGCAAGAAGAATTGAATACAAACATCCGCATCAATCCTGACAATACACAATGTAGAATGGGAACGCCAACTTGTACACGAGAGAAGTAGAAGGTGAATGTGCTTATTGATGAAAAGGAAACAAGAGTTGAGGAACAAGATTTCGAGTCCTTGATGTAGGCAAAGAATGATGATAATAACATGAGGAGAGGCAGGAATAGTAATTTGGGAACTTACCTTGGAGTTGATGAATGTTAGGATGCTCTGACAAGAGAATAGAAGGTCTCGATGAACGTTAGGATGCTCTGACAAGAGAATAGAAGGTCTCGATGAATGTTAGAATGCTTTGGTAGTAGAACAGAAGACCTCGAGGCACAATTGATCAGACAAAATCTGTGTGCGAGGCAGGGTCTGGGTTAGGATAGAGAGGATGTGAGAGAAGAGAGATGCAAGTTAGAGGCCAGTGTCTGAAAAGTTTGAGAAGAATGTTTGTTTTCGATCAGGGAAGCCTCTCCAGTACCTTCCAGTGGAACATTGACTGGAGTTGCTCGTGGGGAAAAGAAAACCGACTGATGGCAGCTGGAGAGTGTTGATATCAAGCTCGGCAGGGGACCGATCGTGACCGCAGTGATTCACCAACCAGATGTCAACAGAACCTGCTTCCAAAAGCAGCAGTGCCCCCGAGCAACTTCCCAGTCAGATATCCAGCATAAATACCACATAGTATGGTCACAGGCCACTTCTGCCATTCACGATCCCAATCAAGAGGTATGGGCACCGCACCAAGCCAAGCTCCTAGACAAGCCCCCACCAACCCTCCGAAGGCTTCGTCGAACGGGGCACGCGCACTCAGGATCTCAAGCCAGTCCTTGCTCGATACACCACGGGCGTAAAACAGTGGGAAAAGTGCCAGGATTGCCAGATGTGCTGAGCATAGTAACGTATGGGATACGTGAGTCAAGAAAGGTGCCCCAAAGAGAACAAGGATAGCATATAATCCTAGACTTGCAATGGCTGACAATATCAAGGCAACAAGGGTCGTCTAAGTATACAGTCAGCTACGAACAACAAGAGTCAGGGAGAATGAAAACAGACGACAGCAATGTTTGGTCCTGTGCTTTCCGACCCGGCCTTCTTCTTCTCTCCAGGCCGAAGCTTCTTAGCAGGCTTTGCAGTCTGAGAGCCTGCTGCTGGCAAGCATGTGATGACATAAGCAGCTTGTATGGCAACGACTATAGGAATAGAGCTCGACATAGTCGCGACAGGGTCTGCTACCAGAGCATTGAACCTTAGAAGAAACAAAGAGAGAAGCAGGACTGGATGGAGGTGCCTGACGACTTGAGCTTGAGAGGAGGCCATGACCCGAATGGGCTGCGTGGGAGTCTCCCCATGAGGCTTAGAGACTTCACCAACCTTGCCCTTGCCAATTGGTGATGGCATCGTGACTGGATCCAGTAGGGGCATTATAAACGCGGGCAAGGTAGATAGCCCAAAGAAAGGGGGAGTTGGGCAGTTGGGCACGTCAATCGTGAATGGGTTGTCAAAAGAGAGTCAAAAGAGCTGTTGTTGATGTTGCAATTGGATTGGTTCAAGCTGTCTCAAGTCCCAGTCGATAAGCTTTAATCTTACATGCACGGACCCATTCTATCACGTGCTGGTGATAGCAACGCTTATCGGGGCTGCGGGGAGCTGCGATAAGGAAGGGTTCTTATCGAGATCAAGATCCTGCAAGATAAAAAAAAGAGGTAACCAGCAGAAGTGGCATCTACAGGAGAATAGAATCTTGATATGCCTCGCTGGCCTTGCAGATACCAACAGGGGTCATGGAGTTTACAATAGCGTCTAGAATAGTGGGGATCATATCTGGATGCTCATCAAGTATGAATAATAGTATGTGACTGTGTCTATGATATTCGTGAACGGCCCCATATGATTATTGAATCGACCTATGTACCTGCAGTCAAATCAGGAGGTAGCCTCCTGCTTGGGGATCAAGTTGCGAAGAGATAGATCATAAATGACATCCTCGACCTTCTTGACGTGATACTTGACAGCATCTACTCTCTTCCGGACAATATCGTTCTTCAGGTTGAGCAGCTGAAACCCCGCAAACAAGTCCTTGATGAAGCCACTAATTCGGACCGTTAGATTAATATCACCCATCGTCACCGAGTTCATAGCCAAGCGGCTGAGCTCCTCAGTGATATCGGTCAGAGCCAGGATGTATTCCTCGATAGTGATATGGAACGCATCCCTATCCTTGAGGTTGACGGGTACTTGTTATAAAGAATTAACACAAGCGATCCATTTTTGTATTAAGTAGGAGATCGACCTACCTCTCAGGATCTGTCCGACCTCCTCAATGGTAAGAAGACGACCGAGCTCGCCCGGGCGGGATTCCGTCCCTAAGCCGCCAAGCCAGCCAGTCAACAAGATAGTAGCGACGACGTTCTGGACAGCCCGAGTCCATTTGCCGTTGTACCTATTCCCTCATTAGCCATATATGTCGTACTAAAAGTAAGTTGAACAAGTACTTGTAGTAAGGATAGTTGGAGGCAAACTGGGCTAGCTCGCCAATGCTCTCGATCTCGGGTTTGATACCATCGTCCTCGACGTGTTTCAAGAGCGGCGGTACTGATAATCATTAGCTACTTTCAAAACTAGTATCATATCATATCGCTCTGTACGCACACTTGGAGCTGGGTGTTGAGTGGATGCGGCTGAGGAAGCCCTGACAGGTTGAGATGTGGCGATTCAGAGCGGCAGTGATTTGATGGAGCTTGTCGCCAACTTCAAGCTCCTCTTCGCCATGGGCCTTGAGATACTCGAATATGGAAGGATCTAATAGACTGGGGGTATCGCCGCTTGCCATCTTGAGGGTTCAATGTGACAAGTGTTTGTTAAGAGAGAAATTTTTTTTAGATTGGCCTCGAATTATGATTGAGGGGCAGGACAAACCACTGAGAAGGCCCAATGATGCCAACAATAGATCCTAACATTCAAATCAGATTTCTATCTATCTTGACGCATAAACTGCCTGAAGATTTGATTACATCTATTAGCTCAAATCTGTTGAGTTCGTACATTTACGTAATATTTCTATCGCAAGGGCAATGATCGAAAAGTACGGCGCTGAGTTATCACGTTTTACTCATGTTGAGTACCTATCCTGAAGCATATTTAACTTGAAATTAAGAATGCTATTTGAAACCTAGTCCATCGACAACTATCCTTAGTTTATATTCTTCCTCACGTCTCTGGGCAAGCTAGAGACTGCAACGAAAAATGGAAGATATTCGCGTCACCTGGAGGCAGTGTAATACCAGGGACACGGTGGGAGCGATCATGGGCAAGCCCAGAGGATGCGCTCCCGAGGCGCAAAAATTAGAATAATCACGATTGAGTCCAAGTAGGACTCTTTCAGAGATTAAACTGAAAAGAACAGATACTACACTTGATCTAAGCCAAAAGGCAAAGAGAGCTAAAGAAGAAAGGAAAAGAAATTCGAAATTAAGGAGGGGAAGCCGAGTATTTATACGTGCCCATAGGCGGTCAGTGGAGGCAGAATTCTGCCCTAATCAGTAGGGCTCCACCCAGATGGACTGTGCCTGCCATTGGTCGATGCCCCACAATAGACGTAGGATAGGTACCTCACTTAGGCACCGTACCTACCGTACTGGAGCACATGCACCCATTGTGCACCTACCTGTAGAATTCAGATTGGGTACCCCTGAGGTAATGGAAACGGCAAGATCACAACTACACTTTCTCATATGTCCGATCTGCTTCTTCAAAATGGAAATTGAATGTCGTCTAATGTATTTTGTACATTTCCATACACCATGAGAAATACATGTATTGACCTACGTGACATTTAAATATCTGGTTGCCTTGCATTACAAACCCCAGTAACGTACCTATTCAACAACCTACATCCACGATGCGTTATTTGGTATTAATCATATAATGCTCTATCCAACTCATGGTTTTATATAGTGTTTCTCGGCTGCCCAGGATAATCTAAGATCGTCAGCACATTCAGACACCATGAGACTGTCCCAATACCATAAATAGACTGTACGTAGGTATCTATCTCCCTAAGCAGGAAGTTCCCTGGCCTCGTAGCCCCCTGGCAGCTCGTGAGGATTAGGAGCAACGGGCTGTAACTGCGGACTCTGCGACATAGGTGGTTTTAGTGCGCTGTCGCCGGGAGCCACCGAGTGATTTGGAGGGTCCTGCTGTGGTCCCACAGCCAATTCCGACTGCCTTCGTCTAGAACGCCAGATCATGAACCAGATCCCTCCAATGATGGCAGCCGTCGCGGGCAAGCCCACTCCAAGACCTACACCCAGCGCGGTTTGGTTGGATGACTTGCCAGAGGAACCTCCAGAAGAGGCATCCGAAGCGGGAGAGATCCCGGAGGAGTACCAGCTTTCTGTTGGAATTTCGCTGGCGTTTGTCGAATTAGCGCACGACTCCGCGACGTTATAGGTACGGGACGGGTCGGCTTCCCAGGTTGTCGAACCATCGGTGTCGACTAGTATGTACTTGTACTGGATGGCCTGTCCGGCAGGCAGATTAACCGTCGCCTTCCAGAGAGGGTTGCTTGAAGTGTATGATGAAGAACTGAGCGTTACCGCCTTGCTTGAGTCCCAGTTTCCGAGAGCAGTAACATTACCGACGATCTTAACTGTCTGGCCCGAACTAGTAGTCTTGAGGCCCTGGAATGTTACAGAGCAAGTACCGGTGGTCGACTGGGTTGGTGTGCTTGTCGAAGTAGCTGTTAGAGACGACGACGCCGTCGTCACATCGTGGAGGGGCATCGTGGCGATGATTGTTGGCAAGGACGTTATATTATTATAGTAGAATGTGCTGGATTCGTTGTTGCAACATGCGAAAGATCCAATACCTGTTGAACCATCGTCACAACAGTACAGGTTGCTTTTATCAATGCCGCCGCAAGGCCTCACTCCTATCGCAAGAGTGCCTACAGCTAAGAGCCATGTTAGGTTGAGTAAGTCTTCGAAATGAACTCGTGCTTTACTTACACCATGGGCAGACATCGAAACAAGACGTGTCGTGCCACAAATGATCAGTGCAGCCTCGCCGTAGCCAATCGTCAACACCTTGACTTGTGCCATGGCAGACGCCATTCGACCAGCATACCTCTCCAGGGAGACAACAAGCTGAGTGGCCTGACGTCCTATTGTCGCATCTGAAGTTATCTAGAAGAGCAATACCATCGATCCTAAAGCATGTCTGCCATTCGCTAGTCACTGCTAGGCTTCCCGCGATCAGATTCGCTGTTAAAAAGGCAACAACTAAACCTTCAGGCTCCCTCATGATTCCAGACACCTCTTTAGTTAATATGTTCCTTACCGAAAGTCAGTGGAGGCGATGATGAAGAGGCAGTGAACAGTAGGAAACTGTGTTCGGGTATGAGCTGAAGGCCTAAGGGTGCTGCTGGGGGTTTCAAACGAGTGTCGAGTAAATCTAGTGGCCTGAAGAATAGTTCTCGAGAAGAGCTAGTAGAGTTATCAAATGTTCTCCTTCAGGTCAGATCTTCCTATGTAACACAGACACAGACATTCTCAGCTCATCCGCCACAATACAAGCCCAATCTCTCCATCAACAAGGTCGCCGAACCGAGATTACGCAATATAAGTCTTCTTGCACTTCTCACAGCGCCGTTCTTGGGGTCTGAAGTTTCGAGTTTACGACCTTCATTCTCATGTCATCTCATGTCATCAGATCAAGGCCAATCATGAATACTTGTGCGTGTCAGGGGACTGCCCGTTTGAATGAATATGGGGATAACATGACATGATCCTTCAAGGCAACGGGGCTTTGGATATGGGTGTTGGGCCGAGCAGAAGGGATAAAATCGAAATAGGAAAGCTGCAAAAATATGTTATGAATTTACCCTGCAACCACGAGGCGGGATCAGGAAGAGGGGGTATGATCTTCGAGTGTAGAGGTTAGAAGTGAGTCGATGATGTTAGACGTGTAATGAATCCGCATGCATATCTATCCGATGGAGATGTTATTGTTGCACAGCATGGACCTCTAGACAAATAGGAAGGTCTGCGAGTCCTCTGCCGTCTTGTTAACATGCTCTTAGCTCCCCCAACGCTTGTTTCGAGTAAAAAGAAAATACGTTCTTAGTTCGAACACCGGGGATGCGAAACGGCCTCTATCAGCGATAAATTTCACCGGAGGCTTCGAGTAAGTTACTGCCTTCGACGTATAGCTCGAGTCCCAACTTGGGAGCTATCGTAAGGTACAAATGGTGGATTTAGGTATTGGGCTAGGTGTCTGGAATGAGTCTATTGCCGTGGTATCGTCTCACGTGTTTTATTATTTTCATGACTTGTGAAAACATGCTTTTTACCTGATATCTGGGATCGAGACCAACAGGTTGTCGTTTTGTGCGCCATTACGCCTTGTGACCTTATGAGAGTTGGGCTGTCTATATGATTGGTTCACCTATCCCGAAAGGATTCGAGCAGAAAAGGCTGGAACAGCCTGTAGCTAAGATTGTGGGCATGAAAGAGGGTGGTTAACATTGCATTGGTCAATCGTCTAATATACTTCGGAGACAGTTTGCTACATTCTTGTTCAAGAGGGAAGATATCCGCAGCTCTGATCGGCGACTTAAAACTATGGAATTTGTCAGCTGGTGAGCATTTTGGCAGCTGCCACTACCCACAACGATGGCGACATTGAAGCAATCAGCATTCGTCTTCGTCTTACTCGTCCCAACCAAGTTTCCTCTGACCACCCGCACAATTTAGGATTCAAATAACAGCAATGGCTCCGTCACCCCTGCCGCAGTTTGTGTACAAGATTGTGCCTTCGGCACCTCCAACACCAATACCATCCCAGTACCCACTTTCAGAGCTCGACCAGAAAGATGGCTTCGTTCACTTAAGTACCGGTACCCAGGTAAGTACGCTTACCACCGACTGGAGGTCTCAAGTCACGTCTTTCTTCCCCCACGACAACTTCCACCTACTGAATAGGAGATTGATTATATTGTAATTCCTGCTCACATGGGGCTAGATTCCTATAACGGCAGACCTCTTCTTCAAAGAGGCCACGACCCTCTGGGTGATCAAGATCCGTTTCGCACCCGCGTTCCATTCTGCGACAACTTGGGAAGTGGAAGGATGTCCGCACCTGTATGGCAATTTCGGCGCGGATGATGTTGAGGATGTGAGGGAGTTCTCCCGATTGGACGGCCAGAGCTGGAAGGAAGCGATGAAAAATGATGGTGGCTGGCTAGCCTAAGTGCACTTCACATACCTACGATGCTCATCCTACCGCTCATGGCTTTTGTTATCATGAACACCAATTCAGCTCCCGCCCTCTTCCATCTATGCCAGGTTCACGAGAAGAATATATCAAAGTCACGCCAACGCGACCTTGACTGCAATCATGGAGCTTTATCGTTTGACCTCCGCCTTATTCAAGGGGGAGTTGTTAGGTAGGGTAGCGTTTAGACCCCACCCCAACTGCAACCATTATTATTACCGGTGTGTTCCACGCGGAGCCTTGCGGGTTATGTAACCCCTTTACGAACTACTCAAACTACAATGTAATAAAACCAAGCACTCAGTCATCTTAGGTAGCGAGATTTAGGAGAAATGAGGCATGAGTTGCTGAAGTCCTAACACCTCCGCTGCGAGCACAATCCAATAACAGCAACGACATTTCAATTTTTATTACATAGTGAAGTTGATTACTATGTACATCTAACTTTTCTGTTGGCTCTGTTGGCCCGGCTACACACCTACAACGAAGCCAAGAGAATAGGAAGAATGTAATCTTCCGTGAACTGCCATATCACACTCGAGTCCTGCGATTGCCACGCTGCGCCGTTGTAAAACGTATTGCGTTGCCCCTGAAGAGCAAATAGCTTCTTATAGAAGCCATCTTGGATTGCCTCGTTCGATACCATCAAGTTGAACGGCGCGTGGCTGGCGAACGCCAGCCAGTCTGGAGTCGTGCTGGTAGAGATACCCCTCGCCTCTTGAATGCGCCTCACAGTTGCCAAGATATCGGCTTTCACATCGTCCTCAGGGAGAACTTTCGGACTACCGTAGTAGACTTGCGTCAACCCCTGATTGATGTTGAAAGTGTATACCCCCGGAAGCTGTGGAATATCATAGGGTTCATTGGACCTGACGCCGCTCATGCTGATGTTGAACCCCGTGTTGTTGAGAATACCAGTGTAGTATCCATTTGCGAAGAACTGGCCGAATAGCGTCTTCTCGTCATCGGAGAGATCGTACCCTCCCAAGTTATCGAGCAACGGTGGAGGCGTAATGACAATCTTCTTCGCGACGATTAGTCTACGGCCAGCCGGCGTCTGAACGACAACTTGAACAGGTCCTGTGCCACTTCGATCTACTGACAACACGGTGGAGTCAACCAGGACATCAGGACCCAGGAACTCGGTTGCCTTCCGGTACAGCTCTTGGGTGTCGTGATGAACTGTCGTCAAGTAGCCCTGCCTGAAGCTGTTTATCTGGTCCGAATTGAGGTATTTGAATATGTACAGCATGCTAATGTTAAGCAGCGGGGCATAACCCTGGTTTGTGACGAAGATCTGAGGTACCATATCCCCGAGATTGTACTTGGCAACAAACTCGCCGAAGCTCAACAGGAGATCTGACTCGACGGGATACGTCAAATTGAAGCCCCCTTGGAGAGCTGGGTACTTCTCAAGCTGGGCGGAGTATTCGGTCAACGCAGTACCGAAGGCTTCTGCGCTTGGTGGTGTGTAGTTAACGTTTTTCCCCGTTGAAAAATCGACATATTCGAGGGATTGGTCGAATGAGAGTGTTGTGAGAGGGACATTGAAACGAGCAAAGTAGTCCGTCACTACTTTCAGTTGAGCAAAGACGATGACGCCAATGTTTATGGCATAGCCCGTGTTGGGATCGACGTAAGTCTCAGCATGCCCACCCAATTTACTATTCCTTTCAATCACCGCTACGGTCTTGTTGTAGTCCTTTAGTCTGACAGCGGTGTATGTCCCAGAAGAGCCTCCCCCAATAACGACAACATCTCGATGCAAGGTGTCGTTAGAATTGAACGATGATGGGTCCGTGTTTTCCGCGGTCCATGCCAGTCTGTGAAAGCAGGATAAAGCGAGGTACGTCGCCCAGAGACTTTTCAAATACATTCTGATCGAGTTATCCTCTTTAGATGTGCTCAGGAAGAGGTTGGGCTTCTTGAGACTGGAAACGAGAAGATGAAGAGAAAAATGGCGGGGTACGGCCGGATCATGAGAAGGGAGACTTGAGTCTCCATACTGAACAAGGGCAAGAGAAAATTGTGCCAAAACTGGAGATAGTTACCAGGAGGCATCCATGGCAGCATGGATACCTTAAGAATTGGTAGGCTTATAAGATTACGACTGGCAAACAATGTTTGTGAAGGATGCATACTGGATTTAGCTTGACCAATTAGGTCTAAGTTCACTCCTTCGAAGGCTTAGCTTGCTCTCTTCCATCCCATGCTATCTAGATTGGTCTGTATATTATTAATCTATGGAACGGCTTGGCCTCACGGTTTGTGCTCAAATACCAGAACATTGCGACCACGTAACGTGACCAAGAGACCCTAAATTGCTCTCTGCAACGGAGAGCCTCACATGAACCTGAGTCAAATAACGTAAGTATAATATGCAAAGATTTCTCATCCACTATGTGTCTCTGATATCCCCCTTGTTCTCTCCTGCACGTGGGTTGCCTCGGCGCCGGAAATCAGATCGAAACCGCAGGCAATATCGTGACGGGAACGTATTCGTCGTAACCCGGCCCTTTACAGTCTAACGAAGAGCGAATTAGCAATTATCCCCAAACAAGATCAAATAGGAAGCACAATTCTCGAGACAAGCCAATCAGGATGGAGATAGACAAAAAAATAACTTGAGACGTAACGTACTGCAGACGAGGACGCAGATAATACCTCTCCTTAAGAACCGCTTGACCCCATAGGAGAAGTAGTCCATGAACTCCCGTTTCCACCGTTCCTGCCCTTCCCAGGCGTGTGTTAAGCCTTCGTTCAGGACCGTAATGCGTCTAGTCGCGCACAGTCTGTGTATGCGGTCCCCATACAGTTCTACCACCAGCTGGTCAAATCTCCTTATGTATTCCCGGCTAAAACTGAAACTATCCTCCCATTTCAATCTGAACTGCCCATCCTCGATATAGCTCAGCTCTATGAAGTTTCTTGAGCCCATGGTGTCATCGGGCGTGGTCCACTGTAATCCAGGGGTCGGATCATCGTTGAGGATCCCAGTCACATCCAAATACAATGTTCTGAGCGATCGGAATCGCAGCAACATCTCCTGGCAAGCGATGTTGTAGCTTGCCCTGTTGAATAACTTGGCGGGAACTGCTAAGTGCATGACGCGCGTAAAGTTATCCAACCGGCGTTGATGGGAGACGTCCACTAAGTTAGGAGGGAAGCTGAGAGAAGTGGGTACCCCAGCTAATGCCCTCAATTCATCATCTGAGTTGCTCGAGAAGAGGACCATGTGTGCAATCGTGTATGATCCTAGTATGAATCTGTCGAGGAAGTTGATCGCCAATCTAGGTATGATGTCCCAGTGTTGGAACGGAACGATGTATTGGCTGGCCATGTCATGGCTTTCCTTGTTGACGAGGAAGAGTGGCCAGAAGAGGTCCCGTACCTTATCAATGACGATAGGTGGTAGACTGTGCATGAGGAAATTCACGTAAGGAGGCCTATGCATGAAGTGCCAGAAGCGAATGTAGTCGGGAAAAAATCGCTTGAACTCAGCTACACGTTCCTCGGCCGCCCGCATCCAGACGCTGTCTCTTAGTTCAGCAGGGAGACGGCTGAACTGAGGGAAGGTGAGCGCAGTATTGGTGTTGCGATTCATCTTTTGTAGAAAGCTTGAGGGTTGATTGGGTAGAATTCTTAAGTTAACAGGGCGATCTATGCCGTTGCGTTGATGTCGTCGCCTTTGGATCACCTTTCAAGTTGGCTATATGTCATGTTGATGAATACCTATTTATAAATGTGAATCTGAGCTTTGGGAAGGTAAAAAGTTGCTGGATTGACTCAAGGCGGACGTCAAACCACCAACTGGCGGCTGACAAAAGAGTGAATGATTAAACGAGTATTCGCATTAATGTAAAATGAAATCAAAAATACGGAGGGGCGTGACCTGAGCGACCTGGTTGCTGTCGTATCCCTCTTGTGTCTCACCAGTAACAACAGTTGTGAATGACTCCCACAAAGCTCTTTTTTTCTCAGATCCTTTTTGCCAGACCCCCATAGTTCCCATGCTGAGCCAGACTCCATGCTAAAAACAAGGCAAAAATCAATCTTCAAATCAAACACCAGGTATTGACCCCTCAGGAGTCAACATACGTCGCTATTTTCGTCGTCGATCATGTCAGGGATGACAGTTTGTTCATCCACGACTCAGCAGTTGACGCAGCTTATCGTCGACAGTCCGTCCTAGTTCCCTCAGTCCTTCTGACTGAGCCATTTTCGGAAGAGCTTGATCCTTTGCCGCCCATCGTCAGTGAGATCATCCTCGTTAGGGGAGGAGGGAGAGCAATCCACGTTGATAGATACCTCAATCTGATCAATGCTCTCGGTCCCGTCCTTTGACGAATGCCCAATGCTGCCATTTGTATCTACATGCTTCAGATCGCCCACATCAACGGCGCTGTCACTTGTTGGCAGAGTTAAAGTTGAGTTGTTCGCGTGGCGTTTGTCTGAAACACGGGAGATGACTCCATGACTTATCGTGCGTTTATGCTTTGCTAGGAACGATCTACGAGTTCGGTGCAACGTTCTCGATGGATCAATATCCTCTGCTGAAATACAAGCTCCAGGGTTAACATTTGCTTCTGGATGACGCAGAGAAGTGGTGTATTCGGCAAACGCATCCGGAAAGCCAGTGTCATAGTTACGGCTCGACCGTCGGCTACTGTTTGAGTTCGGCATGATGGCAAAGCGTTCTGTATTCTGTTCTTAGCTCTGGATGTAGCAGAGTGATGTCCTATAATTGATATTCGTTTCCGGGTGAAGGGGTATGGATTTATGCATGAGGCTACGCTGTCACTGATCCAGCTTTATCTTGTGCTGCGGGGAAGATGAAAGACGATTAGAAGAAAATTTACGAAAACATGGGCCTGTCGATGTAGCCGATGTATATAGAAAATGATTAAATTCTTCGAGAGAATGGGATGAACAAAATCATGACCGGTTCTCTTCGACGTTTCTACCCCTGGCTGTTACTTTCCACTCGGAACGCACGGCGTGGTGATGAGAGCTATGTCCACGATGGGACACAGTTTAATAGGCCGCATCTTGGTCATTGAATTGCTTGATTTTCGAATTTGATTGGACACAATCAATTGATAAAATGAAGATTGTGGGCGGTCTTGTTCCCGCAGCTGACAGGTTGCCTAACTGCGCCGGAGCTGACGAATGCTTGTTGAGAGAACAAAAATGGCATCCTTACCTGAAAAGGGCGCTGAAATACCACCTGGGGCTCCTGGGGCCGGTCCCAATGCCAAGAAAATAGACCTGGTTCGGCTCTTTGTGTTTAAGATTGCTTGGCGAGCAATCAACCGCGCGCTTGAGCAATTCCAGAATATGAGAAAACCGGGTCTATTAATTTAGTGCCGTATTCCGGTGAACGTCGTTTCTTAAGGAGGAAAGGAGGCCTTTTCTATTGATGTTGATGCCTTGGTTTCTGTAGGTTCGCTAAGGAGGAGAGGTGTGAAGTCGCGGAGGAAATCTAGGAACCGAATAGGGCGGGAAATCGTTGGAGTTAAAAAATACTATATGTTAGGCAATAGCGAAAAAAAGGACGTATTCTGAATTTAGTGAATAATCTTTTATTGATGACACAACAGAAGCATGCAGGAAGAATGCGGGTAGTTCGTGGTCTAGCATCGGAATTTGACTGGTCTTCAAGTAAGGTATACCCCAGTTATGGACTGATGCAGGTTTAGGTTGTTGATCGTTGGATGTCTCAGACTCCGAGAGTCTTAAGGTTTTATTGGAAGTTTCTCGTCTGAAGACTGAGGCTGCGACTGCGCATCTAGAATAAGTACACGTACTCGACCCATGGCGACGAATTACGCCGACCACATGCATGGGGCGACCATGAATGTACATGTAAACCCGATCATACGGTACGGATAATCGGAATTCCCAGTTTTGTACCTGAGTAGTACAGCAGAGGTGGTGAGCACTTGGGCAATGGTTGAAGTCCGAGGTCACGGATGGAGTTGCCGAGCGATTATGTGCATAGCACAGCTCCCACGGGAATCACGGCACCAAGCAGGCCTAGCAACCAGGCGGTGACCATGCCACCGACGGTCTAGCAGATAACTACCTAGGTAGGCAGCTAGGTAGGCGGCAACTTTGCCGTGGAACCCACCCTGTCATGGTTTTACACGCCAGTAGAACCTTCTGTGTGTCTCGGAGGCGTTACAGTAGACGGCTGTATTCAACATGCTCGTATTGACACAATTGGTTAGTGTAATAAGTGGTCGGAACTTTGGTGCGGGACTTTGTGCGGCGGCTTCTGCAACTCTCACAAGTCACGGGGCTTTGCAAAACGTCATTTCTTCTAGTAGTATTATTGAATGGGGCCAATCCCAGTTGATGGATACCTAATAAAGATGGAGCAGGGTTCGCTTATCTAATGTAACCGCCCGGATGAGGTCGTGGCTTGGTCTGAGTCGGAACTACCATTATTCCATAGCCGTACAGCGTTCAAGTTCATTGGCTGAATCAATTGGACGGTTCGAGTGGCCCCCAAAAGGGGGAATCGAATTTTGACCCGCAATATTCGAGAACAATAAGAGCAGAAACAGTACTGAACCAAACTGCTCTACAACCTGGGACATAATACGTGTCGTATCAAAAATTCACTACCTAAATCCAACGTCGACCTCTCGTGCCACGCAGATCATCGCCCTAGCGTATTACTGTACGATTATATTAGGTATCGGCACAGACGCTCTGGAATTTCGTTGCGTCATAGTAGGTACCCAGACTGTAGACATACAACAGCCCCTGAAAAGAGCAATTCCCACGACCCGAATTCATTCTCCTGAATGGCAATGCTTCCCTCTATTCAATTACTATTTTTATATCATCGCCTCATAGTGAAGCCTGAGCTTCCAGCCCCATAACGCCTTCGATAATTGCAGGGAACACGAAATGAGAACCATAGTGATACCATGTGACAATTTGGCGGGATTATATCCAACCGCAACATGAGTATATCTCGCTCAACTACAAGTTCACAACTCTTAGTAGTTCGCTCGTTCCTGGATTGTCGAGGTGTCCCTTGTAGATGGTCCAAAGCTTCCGTCGATGTGCGTCTGGCCGTACAGATAGAATAGCGCTCGGGGTCCTACGCTGATGTTCGTGTTTCTCACTCCTACCTACCGAAAAGCTTCCAAATTAGTTGAGCGTCCACGCATCGGTCTAAGTAATTACATTGATTAGCTGTAGGGATGACTATCGTCAAGTTAAAGCCACTCGCCTATTTATGAAGTGTTCTTTGATGTTGTCTTCTAACTTTGATTTTCGTTTTCATTTCTAGACGAACTAGAACGACGGCGTTTCTGATTATGAAACTCCCATATGTTCTGTCTCTTCCTCCACCAAATTATTATCCCGATAATAATGAGCAAGACTACTACGCCCATCATACTGAGCCCAACTATTAACCAAATTGATCTCAAAGTCGACGTAAGCGACGACTCCTTCGCCGTGTCGCTGCTAGCAAACCCCTCACCGACCCCTGTCTCCGTCCAGCTCAGCGTCTGAAGCATCGTCGAAGTGCTAGTATTAGAAGATGCTTGAGAAAGGAATGGTGCCGCGATACCGTCGTCATCATCGAGCCACGCAGGAATCAGGTTGGCATTCCTAACAATATGACAACTGCGACGAGTCTCACGTCGTGAAACGATAAGTAAAATGCAGCATTTCTTATTCTTCTGCTTTGGGATTTCTGGTCTATCCTATAGGCGATTGACTAAACTGAGTTATCATACCATCAAATTAACGAGATAAACATTTCGTTGGATCTAATAGGCTGGATCCGCAATTGCAACATGTTGAATTTGCAAAGCCCCATGTAGAAAAAGACAATTAGTCGCTTTTTCAGATGTCTTTTGGAAACCGGCTATCTTCACACCTAGTATCCTACTCTTCGGCAATCTACACTTGACACAAGGTCATTACAAAGTGATATGTAGCCCATCGTTCATAGACTGGCAATTCAGTTTGTATCTGCTCGATACTAGACTAGGTTGAGAGTTAAGTATCAGTGCCAGCTCACGCAGAAAATGTCTCAAGTACTTGCCTCCAATTGAGGTTTGACGTACAAGCGTATTTGCAGCCGTCAATAAATTTGTGAATATCTTCTTGGACTTTTGGCATGGTCGAATATCGATCTAAGATCTCGGATTCTGCGGCATCGAATCGCTGGACAGATCTTCTGACGATATCCACAGCTTGGTTCATAGCTGCCTGCACAGATCCGAACTCTAGAGACAAGAGAGGAACTAGAGAGTCGACCTGTGACTGGGCCTGAGATACATCAATATGTCAGAAACGTAACTAACTACGGCTGAATCTTCTATACTAACCACTTCTTTCTTGACAGACAAAATATCGTTCGTCCTCATGAAAACGTCAGTATTTCAGCAACGAATAAAATTACCTAAGGACGTACGTAGAGATGATAACGTTTGCCTCGTGCCAGATTCGTTGCATGGCCCCATCGTCCCTTACTTGCTGAGGCAATGTGATCCCATAAGCATATCTACAATTTATTAGCAGCCTGCTTGTTGCGACCAAAGGAGAACGGAATAGATGTACATACTCAATTGTGGCAAGGCATACTCTCACGGCGCCAGAGCCAAGACGGCGTCGTACGTATTCTTCTAATGTAGGGAGACGGTGTGCTACTTGAAGCTTGTGCTCCTCTCCGCACATGTTTATGAAGAAAAGCAACTCGTCCAAAAACGTGCTGATCTGACCTGTACGTCCGTGAGGTTATTATGTATTCACTTAGGAAAACGTCATAGGGCAACGTACGATCATTGCAAGACTCTGATATGGCTTCACCCACTGGTTTGAAGAGGGTGATAAGGGGATCCGTTGATATATCCGAGAGCTCAAGCTCCGATTTTTTAGATAAACTCTGTTGTACATAGTTGGCTGTTTTCTGCCTGAATATGGAGGCTTTATCCCAGTCGTTGATGACCGTGGAAAACTCAAGGGAGTCCGTTTCTAGACAGTATAAGAAATGGAACGTCCATGGATACCTATCAGAAGTTCATCACTGTACCATCGTCCCAGACAAAGAGCTTTATAGTAAGATTAGCGAGACAGAACTCAAGTATCAGGTCTTCCTATCACCTACCCATATTGACAGGCAGGTAGCAATTTCCAACGCCTCATATGATGCGTATGGCCACCAAGTCGCAGCGAATAAGGCGATATTAGATTCTTTGAGTTTTCGAAGCCGCGTTTCGTTGTCTGAAGAAGACGAAAAGCTATTATTTGTGAGTCAACACCAGATTATATAGTAACGTGGTGACGGAGTCCATGTATTTACTAGGTAAGCGTCTTTTGAACGTATTCATCTAGTCTCTCGACTTCCGGGTGAGTCCCTTGAGGCCAGTGGCTTATCATGGATTGTAGATCGGGGATTATAACACGAGAACCCCGAATAGCCATTAATAGTTGCTCTCGTGTGTTAACCGAGAAGGGAGGAGGCTGGGTGTCCAACCTTGTTATGTTGGCTTCTCGAATAGCTGCTGCCATGGTGACTTGTTCAGAAGTATACGGTATTTAACCTGGTAGGTATGGGAGATTAGGAGACGTACATTAATGTAAGAATAATGGGTGAATTTATGTCCAACCCATGGATCACAGTCACTATTTATGCCCAATTGTTCGACGAGGGTAGAGTGAAAAGAAAATAGTAAGATGCTGAGCAGTCCGATCGTTGTCCCGAGTCATTTCTTAGCGTATCTCAGGAGATGATGAGGGGCTTAGGTCCAAATGCAGTCAGTCTATGGCGTATCTTCAGCAAGCCAGGGATTCCCACCACAGCAGATTTGTGGTGTGTACTTCAGTGGTCAAAGCAAATACATGTGGCAACATATATCAATACTCATCTATCTGGTATAGAGAGCAAGGTCCATACGGTATCCGGTACCTGATAAGTGATATTCCCATCGTACAAAAAGCAATTGGGAGCTTAAAGTTCGGCAACTTATGCCGAAGCATTTTCACAAGGCTAAAAGTTATCTGAAAGTAGTCAGCTTAGTAGGAGATCGAGCTATAGGGTTATCATCTGAGACACCAGGATTGCGAGAAGGAATTAAGCGAAGCATCCAGAGTTTCTATCCCTAGATCGCGGTGACGTGGCACACCTTTGAGTTCAAGCTCAGCACTATTCTACTAGGTCCAATAAGCTGAAATATTCAAGGCGTACAAGAAGAACATGGTAAGCAAATAATCCCTGATAAGCCTCGGTGCCTTTCAAACTTTTCCAGCTACACTGTCGGATGTTTCATCTGCTAGGATTACCTGAGACGTGATAGACAAAGAATTCCATAGGAGAATCCATAGGAGAATACGAATTGTATACCTCATTAGCGCGCCAGTGTGGCCGCTGAACATAGTCACCTGCCGATGTCGAATTTCAAGAGAACCATCGGTCAAGATCTTCTTAGGCGATCACTTTAAAATTCGATATCGGCAGATGGCTAGGTTCAGAGTATATTAGGAATAGTTGAAATTGATTATAACTTAAAAGAGTTCTCTATGCTAGGTAGAGAAGCAACGTTAAGATTGGAAATTCTAGAGTGGTCCGCTACAAGGCATATAGCTAGGTCGTGCATACATCTAAAATATTGGATAATCATACATAATGATTCTAAGACTGTCCTATGGAGTAGACTCAACTCACTTACGTCGGCCATGTCTCTAATACCGCGACATCCCGTACTTCGCATATGTCGCTTTGTAATATTCTAAGACACGCAAGCTCGTTAACAGTCTGGAATCGTGGTGGGTACCTATCTATCTCCCTTGAGTATGTCAGATCCAACATTTGGTCATAAGTTGCGAGGCGGCATCGATGATTCTTGCTCAAAAACCCCATGCCTCACGGAAAGTAGAAACTTCAAAACCGGCACGAATGGTTCGTATTCTTGATATTCTTAAAACCGACCCAATTACACCCCTACTCGGCTTCCCATTGTAGCACCACATGGAACCCTGTGTGACCGAGATACCTATGTATATAATATTAGTAATCGCATAAGTTGAGACTAAGTATGTAGATATGACTGCAGATAGGTAGTCTCGGATAGGGGCCCAGTAAGTTGTAGCCCAGGTTTTATTATACACATTGGCTGCTATACGACGGCTGTTCAGAGAGTAACATCCACTTTCTACTATAATTTACCTGGGTCTTTTGTAAACACTACTATAATTAGATAGACTAGCTTCTCAGTTAACTAGATTTCGTCTCATATTTGTCATTGTTAAAAAAAAGTGTCTTAGAGAGATGGAAGTGTCAATGTGTGCACTTTAATATCTGGAGAGACTGAAGGGAGGTCATACCCTCAAAAATCATCCCTAGAACTTAAAGTCTTGGGCACACTTTGATAACTGGACGATTGAATATGTAGAGTATTATTGGAAGTGAATGATAACCAGTTAATTGCTGCAAAGTATTCGTAATATATAACACGTCAAGCTATGTGGGTTGCTGGAAGCTTTTTAAGCTTACTCAAATCCCACTCGGTGGGATATCATTATCCCCCGTACCCCAAGTCGTGCTCTCCTTATCGCCCAGTGTAAGTTCCAATGTGCCTCCCTCGAGGAAGAAACTATGCGTGATATAGCTCTTAGTGTATTCCTCCCCGTTCAGCTTTGCGCTCTGGATATATATATTCTTATAGGCAGTGTCGAAGTTGACGGTCTTTATTGTTGCAGTCTTGCCAGTCAAGCGGTTGGTGATTGAGACTGAGGGGAAGAATGGGGCTGTGATGAAATAGACATTTTGGCCTGGGTTTGGGAATATGCCCATCATTGCTAGAGCGACAAAGGAGCCCATGGCACCTGAGTCGTCGTTCCCTGGTATGCCTGCTGTTGTGGTGTTGAATTGGCTCGGTATATAATAATGGACACGCTCAGTAGATTTCCCAGGACGCCCAGCATAGTGGTACTGAAATATGGTAAGGAACGCTTGTTCATCACCGACGTAGAGAATGCCGCTCTCGTGAAGATAGTCTAGACGACTAACAAAAGTGTCAGGGCCGCCGAGAGTAGTGACCAGATTAGCCATGTCGTGAGGCGCGAAGAAAGTGTATAGCCAAGGACTTCCTTCATATGTCTCATGTCCACCTGAATTGAGATAGCAGGAGTCAAAGGAGTTAACAGAAGAGCAAAGGGTCGGGTCCTGATATCCCCAAGTACCGTTTAAATATCTCGGCTGCAAAAAGCCAGTGAACCCAGTGTCCGCGCCCTTAATATCTGATGTTTGATCAGGGTTGTATAAGTTTTTCCAATTGCCGGACCGCTCCGTATATTTCTCGTAATCCCCTTGCTTGCCTAACGCTTTTGCTACTTCTGCGATGCAAAAATCATTATATGCATACTCGACCGTTCTGGAGACGCTTCGTGTGAAGAGTCCAGCCCCGTACGGATCATAATCGTCTGCCGGGATATAACCATATTTCTTCCAGCTATTTAAACCCCCACGGCCTTCGTAGTCCCACACAGGCGGTTCGTCCTCTGCATCTTTTATCAAAGCTTCGTAGGCGGTTTCCCAGTCGACATCTTGTGTGATATTCTTTAGATATGCATCCGCTAAAACGACGTCCGCGTTAGATCCTCCCTGGGTCCATCCTTTGCATAGCGACATTCTACAGTCTGGAAGCCATCCCTCATGACGGTAGATATCGATAAGAGAGCGAATCATAAGAGTTTGTGAATAAGGGTCCACTAGTGTGATGAAGGAATGAATGGACCGGAAAGAATCCCAAATGCAATACCACGAATCGTAATATGGCTCGTCACTTTCCCAGAGATAATTCTCGCCAGTATAGTCCTGTGGGCTCAACATGGCTCTGTACGCGCCACTCCAGAAGATGGTTTGTAGGGAGGTGTCTTCGAAGCCAGTTGTGTCGATGCTTAGCACTGAAAGTTTATCTTTCCAAACGTCTTCCGCAGTAGCCAAAGTCTTTGAGAAGTCAAAATCTGGTATCTCTGTCTCGGCATTACTGCAAGCTTGGTCGACGCTTTTGAATGAAAGCCCTACTCGAACCGTGATTGTAGAGCCACTTTCAACTTCATTGAACCAGGTGTAAGTCCCCGCCGGGAGGGGAGGGGCATTATTATCCTTTCCTACAGCTATGCTTTTCGGTTCGCTACCTGCCCTGTTATTCACAAACACGCCGGTGTCGCGGATAGGAGTTCCCTGAAGAAAGTCGGCACAAAAATGAAGCGTGTATGAACCGGTGCCAAAACTCGGTGAAAATGTACCGCTGCCGGTCATTCTCCCAGTATCAGCGTCTACGGATGCATTCCCATTTTGGCGTGAGTCTGGCAGGTCTGTCAGATCTACAATGAATAAAGGACTTAGAGGCGCGTCCACAGTAGCATTTCCGGTGGCGTTGCCGAAGAATGTAAACTTATAAAGTGCTGTACGGTTCGCAGCCGTGATCTCTGCTCTTATGCCAGACTCGAGATCAATGGAAAAGTAACCAGGGCGAGCGGAGACACTTCCGTCAACTGCTTGAACGCTGCGCTTCGTTTTAGGAAAAACACATCCATTTATATCGTCATTGGCACAGCCTGGATAAACGAAGATTGGAAAATTGGCCAGTGACGAGGCACCTCCAGTGCCGGAATCATGCATATGTGAGAAGCCTGTGATGGGACTTCCATTCGACGCATAACCTCCTTGGTTGTCGCTTGTGACATCTGGAACTGCTTTTGCCATGCCTAAGAAGTTAGTTAGAGATGTTTCATATATACCATATACGAGGCACATAGATCTTTGCGATCTTTGCTATTCTTACCAAATGGTAGGGTTGCCCCGGCGAAAACATGGCCTATCGTCGTGATAAATTAGTTTTGGAAGACAAACGTTTACAGGTACTAGATGACCTACCGCCATTACGAGTGCCGATGAGAGGGTCCACGAAGTCATACCCACTAAGTGAGCTGTTGGTGTCTCGGCGAGATGAATATTTGGGAAACGTTTGACATGATGTAGCCGCAACGAAGCACAATAAGAATAATCGAGCAATCATCTTATGTTTCTAATCCAATTGAATCCCTCAGATTGACGAAGACACTGTTCTTACCAAAGCTTCCAAGGTAAGAGAGTAAGGAGACCGGGCTACGATGAAGACGGAGAGGAGGAGCTTGTAGTACACAAAGGGCAAGTCGCAAGACAATGGGAGGTCACATTGCATATGTATTATCGAGGCGGGGTGTATATACCCCGGATTTCAGATGCCATCTCGTATATTCGGCTCCGAAAATCAAAGGAAGGTGGAATTCGGATCGCCATTCCTTCAAGGGGACTAAGCCTCTTGCGCCGCAGCTAGCAAACGTACCTAAAAGCAAGGCACATGTGGTATGGAAGGTAGCTGGATGAACTTGGGGACGGCCGGGGGTTGCAGCGCCACGGGATACCACCTGGTACCTTCATGGTTGGAGAGCCGGGAAGTCCTATGGTGAGATCTTAGAATACGTATCGACATTGTATATTTGAAAATTGGATAAAGCAAGGGGCTTGAGATGTAAAAAAGAAAGTACTGTTATCCCCATGTAAGTCAACTAGATTGCGCCAGTTAGATAATGTTTTAAATTGTACGTTGTCAATCGCTGTATTACAGCACCGACCCGGAAGCTGAATGTATTATGATTGGTGACATTAAGATTAGCATTGCAAGATCTGGCGTCTCTAAGAGGGAGAGATCAGAGGCAAACCGTATGCTAAAGTTGGTTCCTGCGTACGTGATGAATGGGCTGAATGGGAACCGGGCAGCTACCCGGGCTTAAAAGAAAGGTGTTGACGGTGGTCCGTGACCCCCCCTGTTAGCTACACTAGAGACTAAAACAGAAAATACTCCACCTACTTCTCGCTTTTTATTGGTCTAAAAGCCCCCCGCGTAAAGCTGCTATCGATTGAGCAGTACAAAAATTTCAAGGTCGATTTTTTTTTTATTTTATGGTCAATTGATACGAATTCAAGAGCTCCGCCAATTGATATTCCACAACCGCCGATAACTGCCATCAAATCATTCATTCGCGACCTCCTCGGTCGATATAACAGTCCTCGATCACCTATAGTTTCTGAAGCACTATTCTCCAAAGTCAAGAGGTTCAAAATGGGCGCGACAAAACCCGAAAAGGAGAAGAAGGAAAAGAAGGAGAAGAAGCGCAGCGAGGCTGATGGTGTGACAAAATCCAAGAAGGACAAGAAGGAGAAAAAAGAGAAAAAGGAGAAGCTTAAGAGCGCTGTTACATCCGCCATCGATGGCCAAGTAGAGGTCGATACTAGTGCGTCCGTCACCGTTGTGAAGGATGGCGAGGAAAAGGCTGCCAAAGTCCTGGCCCCTGTCGTCGGTGCCCTAGTACCATTCGCAAGACCATTGGCAGATGAGAAAGCCACCAAGAAGATTATGAAGACCGTGCGGAAGGGTAAGTTTATGCTGAATCCTTGTCTTGCGCTGCCTCACCGCATCTGTTTATTACCTACTCCTTATCCCCATCACCGATGATAGAAGAACCAAGCACTAATATGATTATCCCGATACAGCGGCGAAGCATAAAACTCTCAAGCGCGGTGTCAAGGAAGTCGTCAAGTCGCTGCGAAAATCACCCGCCTCCGGACCGGGCAATACTTCGTTCCCCGGTGTTGTCATCTTGGCCGGCGACATTAGCCCTATGGACGTCATCAGCCACATTCCTGTTCTGTGCGAGGATGTCAACGTTCCCTACATCTTCGTCACGTCGCGCGCTGAGCTGGGCGCTGCGGGAAGCACCAAGCGACCCACGAGTGTTGTCATGGTCACCGAGAAGCGAACTGGAGGCAAAAAGGATAAGTCCGACGAGACGATAGAAGAGGAGGACGGTGAGGACTTTGCTGAGGCATACAAGGACCTAGTCAAGCTAGTCCAGAAGGAGAGCAAGCAACTCAAGTTTGCGTAGTAGACTTACGGCGCGTCTCTACCCTGAGAGATTTGCGTGAGACATCACCCTCTATACTTGCCGGGCGTTGTTCATTGTCCTTTCATGCATTTGAGGGCACCTTCGGATCATTGTATGTACTGTTTCGGTTGGCTACATAGGCGTGGCCTTGGCGTTGGGGAATTACAAATGCTTTTGTCACGGAATCAATACAGACCGTTTCATAATGAGACTGATTCTCGTCGAGGCCAGCCCCAATAATCCACTTTCTGGCTCTCAAATTTATAATCACTGCCTACAATAATAATTCATGGCATTGAAGAGTTGAACAGAAACATAATTCATTAAGATTGGGTTATTATACAGCTAGAATAGCTAACTGCCCCATCTAGCTTCCCGCTACCTTTCCAACGAGTTGATTATGGAAAGCCAACAAAAGCAGGCCCTTCAAATCCTTAGTCGAAAGGGTTGGTTCTAGTTCCCCACCAGGTCAAGAACAGAGACAGTCCGACGGTCTCTAGGATCTTCGAAAAGGCGCCAACTGCAACAGTGTCCACAGGTCGCTTCTCAGTGAAGAGCTGGGCGAGGTACTGCGAGCACGTTAGCGATATCTTCAAGCATTGAATCTTGGGATAAGTTCGTACGGTAGGAGCAGACGTAGCCGCGAAGATCAGAGCGCCTAGGTAGGCGGCGCCCTTGTAGCTAAGGGTACCGGTTGCGTTGATGAGAGCACCAACACCATACGCTTGCAGGGCAGAGCCGACCAGAGAAGTACCCCACGCAACGGCAGCTGACGAGGCCTCCTTTGATCGGATGAATTCCTCCTTGGTGTTGGCTAGCTTGGCTCGCTGGTAGGTCTGGCCGAACAACGGGGTGAGAACTGCCAGCTCAATGCCGTGGTTGAATACGGTGCCGAGGGCAATAGCCGATGGCTTGACGGGAGGAAGGTCTAGTTGATTGTTAGTCGGCATCAACATCAACCAACGCATTCTGGACTGTCGAGCTCCAAGTCTGAAAACAAGCCTCGAGACAGTCCTGAGGGCGAGCCCTGGTGGCTAACTCATCTCCGAGTTCGAAGAGGGCAACATCAGTTAGGTAGTACTCACAGTGAAGAGACATGATGGGTTGTTCGATTATTAGGTTATTTAACTTGAGCCGTCTAAGGAATAATTAAGTCCTGACTCGAATTTGGGGTATGTGTACCTAGTTGGGTTTTGTAGTGATTTGTGAATAAAGGGAAGATGCGATGTTGAGAAAAGCTGTGTCTTATAACGTCAAGCCACGGCACCGATGACGAAACACATAATACAATATCGACAAGAACATGGTATAACCCGAGGCTCTAAGCATTACACTAAGCTACTTAATGGATACAAATTTCGTAATGGCAGTACAAAGATCTCTCCTCTAGGCTTTCCTAGCTTCTCAAGCACCAAAGCCTTGGTTTTGATATTCAACGTGACGTAATAGATGTCCTTATATCTCTCCGGACCTTCTATTGGTTCGCGGGGTCATGAGGTGCGGACTAAAATGTGAGTGATCTACATACTTGATTGTGGCTGGAACTGTTTTATAGAAGCTTAGGTACATACACGTAACATGTAAGTACTTATATCTACACACATAAGGTATAAGCTTGAGATGAGCTCTATATTGTTTTGAGCCGCGATATTCTAGAGAGTCTTCCATATTCTGAGCCTGCTATGTCTGTATGTTTAGAAAACCACTTCTACCATCGGAGTATTGGGGTATGTATGCAAGTGCATCTGAGCTAAATGCTTTCATGCAGGTAACAGATGCAGCTTTGCGGATACGGTTACCTATACGCCATATCAGGAACACCATAGTAAGCCAGGTGCTAATTGTAAACTACTTAATTGGAAGTTGAGAACGAGATTGAAATCTGAGATCCACAATGTTGCATTGTCCCCAAGACCGAGAGCACCATCTCCTTAGTCCCCGACCCACATTCTCTCTCTCGGCTGTGGCTTGCACGTTACCGGAAACAAAACTCAATTCTTACATATGAAGCTTTGAGAGCTCACGAAATGATGACGACGTTGAATTTTGACGAGTATCCATTCTCAATATCAGGCGACAAACTAAAACCGGGAATATGTTCTCACTACGTTCTAATTCTCCACCGAATTACCGTAACCGGGCTGGACCAGGGGTAAATCCCTTTCATCACTTCAATGTTGCTACAAGCAAGGTGCATTTATCCCGCTTCTTTGGAAATGTACACTGATTATATTAACGCCTTATGACTTGTACAACGGAAGCATATATCGGGGACGTAATTCCTAGAATGCTAACCCTCGTTGTACCAACTACCTCCCCTGTCAGTACCAATTAAACACCCGCTATGTTTGTCTTCAAAAGCTTTAATTTTATCGTCTTCACGTCATCATATGCTGTCCATCCTCTCCGCCTCGTAATGCAAGTAATGCTCTGACATCTGAAACGTACTGCAATCCTTCTAGAAGAGGCACAAGGTGTAACAAATCGTTATCTGTAGGGTCATTGATCCATCCTTGAATGGGAATCGCATTATCTGCACCCATCATCCAGTTAGCATACTAGTAGCGGACCTAATGCAAACCAGATCGATTTTCAGGGGATATCTTACCTTGATGGAACATGTAGCTTAAGGGGCTGTTGTCTAGAATCATGACCTTGCTCAGGTCCGGTTCTATTGAGCTAAGATCCTTGATAAATGCGCCGTGCCTAAAAGTGCAGTGTTGCCGGTAGTATCTCCCAGAAAAGTACTTCCTCTCGGATTCCAGCCAGTCGATGACGGGATCAGCATATTCTTGTACTGATGCTGTGAAGACAACAAGATTGAACCATTTGCAAACCTTCGGAAGCTAGATTAGCACGGTATTTTCGAGAGACACGTAACGACCATCAGTCTTCTCACCTTTCGAAGAAATTCGTCGCAGTGCGGCCGCTTATGAACATAATACAGAATAGGGTGCTGAGGCCCAAGAGCCTGCTGACCCCCACTTCCGACATACGTCGTATTCAACCGCACTTCGACCATGTGTCCCGAGCCCATTCGACCGCCTTTAGACATGCTGTGTATCAACGTCTCGTCGAGATCTAGTATCAACGTCTTCTGGTGCTTCGGGTCGACGGGCTCGTAGGGAAGATAAGACGGCTGACGTTGCGGTATCAACGGTCTGGGAGGAGCGGGCGTTTTGGGGTACTTTGTCAAGGCTCCTACAGGTGAAGTAGGAGACTTGAGCTGCGCTGATAGATCTGCCGAAGCCTCACCGCTGTTGGGGTTACCGGCAGCGCTCACAGATTGGGCCTTCTTGTGTTTTCGCTGCCGCATTGCCTCATCATTGTTCAGCTTAATCCTAATCGATCTTCTTGTCGGGACAGAATCATCGGTAGGGCCAGAGGACTTGGATCGCGCATGGCGAGCGGAAGGACCGGAACTACGGCGGGCACCCTGAGGCCTGCTTGTCATATCCGATTCCGACTCTGATGATACACCTGAAGATGAAGTTCCTGACGAGGGTACCGGCCGTGATGCAGAGAAGGCATGCTTCCCTCTAGCATGTTGGCCGAGCCGTTTAGACGAGACTTGCTTCTCATTGCCTATCGCGATACTGTCGTGGTAGTCGGCTGCAAGTTTGCGCGTGTCCCCTCCGTATAATCCAAGTAAGCTCCTGAGTTGTCGCAAGGGGGCAAAGTTCCCTTGTTCGTCGTAGAAGCAAGCAACCAAGTAGACTCCAGGCGCAGCAATAGTGGATAGAACCCAGCGGATAGAATTTATAAGACTACTTGCTATGCGCCTAGGAAAGACGTGCCATGAATAGGACCGGGTATTTGCCTCCTTGAGATCATGCTTCTCTAACAGGGGCGTTTTTTCATCCGCGCCCCGGAAGTCGCCCGCGTCGCCGTCCTTGTTGATCGTGCCTTCATTTAATTCAGAAGTTGGAGCGCCCTTCTCGCCGAGCGACGCCTCATCTAAAGGTGTTGAATTCTTGTCGGACTGGGCGACGGCTAAACCAAGGTGGCTCAGGGAGTTGGATCGCGAAGGGGCAGGACTTGAGGTCGGGGAGACGCGCGCGGATATTATATTAAGGGAGTTCATCTTCCGGTCGACCTGCAAGCCATGAAGGACCGATGATGCCCGCCAGAGAACAAGCAAGAATCGTGGTTATCAAGGACGAATGTGATAATCTGTGGAGGTGACGGATGGCGGGTTGGAATTATACAATTGAGATCGGTCGGCCGGGCTGATTTGCCCGAGTTGCGTTTGCTCTTCCGTTCTAAGTAAAAAAAGTGAAATGTCTAAAGTTTGTATATAAGTCGCGAGTATGGAGATGAAGAGATTGGCGGTTCCCTTTTGAGACCTCGGTTGAGACGTTGAGATAGAATAGCTGACAACTACACGCGACTGTGATGACGGATTTTACCTGCTTCCTCCAAACATTTCATCCCTAAAATTATCAAAGATTGGCGGCTGTTGCGGAGCTGAATAATAAAAAAAACACGCTGTCGCGAAAGGTGTCTCGTATTGCAGTTAGTCTTTGTTCTACCACAGAGCTTTGCAAGCCTCACTTAGAGTTAGGTACGTGGTAGGTAGGTAAATCAGTTGGTAAATCGGTAGGATAGGCGCGTAAGCTAGGGAGTTTATTACGGTAGAGATAGTGAGCAAACAGCTGCACCGGACTCAACAGAATTCAAGGAACAACTGCAGGTGGAGCCAAGACTAACACCTTACCACTGGAAATTAGCGGCATTGTCCCACTTTCTCGCTGTATTGTAAGGAGTAAATTACCTATCACGTGCTGGAAGTCTTTCCATGGGTGTCCAAAATGCGACCGACCCCGCCATGCATTGTACCCAGGTACATACGATAGGTACATACTCCATTCGGTCATTTGCGTATTTCGCTGTAGATCGTCTTTGACTCACAATTCTCACAAAAAAGTTTACAAGCAATAATTCAGCAAACCCTTCTTGTCATTATTTCTTACCGAGAAGCTGGTTCAATTCGACACCGAATATTCTTCCTCTCCCTTCTAGTTTCTCTAATAGAACATCTTTATTTGGGAATTACCATATCTACCGAGCAATTACCAATTGCCGATTGCGGTTTATTTGCGCCCACCACCAAACACCCCTCCATCGTTCGATTGAAAGCTATTGAAGCTCCCCACGCAACTGTATACCTACCCGAGTAGTTCCTAGACGATCGAAGAATGGCTCCTCCCAAGGGGGGCTATGCGCCCGACTTAGATAAGTTCCTCGATACGTTAAAAAGTCGGCCGGTGGACGCTTCGGTCGAATTTCTCATATCGTAAGTGGCAAACTCATAAGGCGCTATTGTGAGTCTGGGCTAAATTAAGTCGGGTATAGTCTTCTCAAGCGACGACAGATTCGGGGTTCCGAATCATGCGCGATTGCTACCGCACACGTCCTTCTCCAAGTTGTTGCCAGGGATAAATGGACCGATGTTGACCAGCTCATTGGGCGCATTCAACTAGTCGGAAGGAAGCTTGTGGCAGCGCAGCCTCATGAGCTAGTCATTGGGAACATTGTGAAGAGAGTCTTAGGCCTAATACGCGATGAGGCGGAAGAAGACAGGAATGAGACTGGTAATGACTCTCCTATCGGCGAAACGCTTCCCCTACCACCAGCGATCGAGGTCACCCCGGTCAATAAACCGATCCGACCCCCTTCACTCGTAGCTCTTGGGACGTTCGCTCGTACAGTGTCCATGTTCAATCTGCTCTCGGATCCAGACTTCGTTCCATCACCTGGTTCCACGCCGAGGTTGGGTTCGGGGGCCTCGACACCGCAACGACATCCGCAATCTACAAACGTTCAAGCACTCAGATCTGAAGTCATTGATGGTATTGAGGAAATCATGGATGAGATTAGACAGGTCGACGAACAGGTTCAGGCTTATGCGGAGATCGTCATTCACCCAGGAGACTACGTAATGGTTTATCAACCCTCGAGGACAGTCCAGAAATTCCTTACGCGAGCTGCGTCCAAGAGGAAGTTTACCGTATTTCTCGTTGTGGACCCGTCCGCTACCTCTACCACCGATGACCCGTATGCCGCCTTGCGAAAGTCTCTGACGTCTGCAGGATCGACGGTAATCAATATCATGAATGTTGGTCTCATGGCCTACATGTCGAAGGTGAACAAGTTGATTCTTGGCGCCCGAGCGATTACCAGAAAGGGTGGTGTTCTTGTCGATGCTGGTGCCGCAGTCATTGCTCGTGCTGCTAGAGAACAAGGCAGAACTGTCATCGTTTTGGGCGGCGTCTATAAGATCAGTCCTGATAGTCGAGCTCATCACGAGGGTTTCGTCGAATGGGGTGATCCTTCTAAGTATGTCAACTTCGCGGATGGTACAATGGTTGGACAAGTAAGAGTTAGGAATGCCATTGCCGAGTTTGTCCCCACGGAGCTTGTCAATACCTACATTACGAACTTGTGAGTGGCTACTCTGGAGTATATGTTGCGAATTTTGGAATTGCTAATCTTAACTTTCTGTATAGGGGCGCGCATTCTAAAGACCATCTACACAGTATCATTGCCGACCATTACAAGGAAGAAGACATCAATTTTGATCTCTTGGGGAAAATCCAACGATGACATCTTTAGGCAGCATGCTCCAGTTCCAATAACTTGGGCAGATGATACACAGCGACAATTTGACGGGTGGAAAATTCTCATCTCAGGATGGGTTACCTCGCTACCTCGGTTTGTCTAACAACGATGCTGTAGGCTGCGACCTCATTCAAATATTTCGGCGGTTTGACTCATTTCTAAGGCAGCCTCACATAGGCGTCATGGTGGCCGCGTCACCGGGAGATAGCTTGGCATGCAAGTACAGGGGGTGTCGCGAGCGAGCACAGGGGAGTAGACACTAGAACGTGGGGTGGGCTGACTGACAGAAGCTTGGTACTTCTCCACTCGGAATCGAGCGAATCTCATTTAGGGATGGCCTGCTAGGATTATTGAACGGGCTGAGAAGCTCAGCTTCCAATGGGAGGGGTTCCCTCCCCCCCAAAACGTTTACTCAGCAGGTGCTCTCCAGCTAGATTTGAATACCTACGTCGGTTCGTAGATAAATAAAATGTCTCCGAAGCCCATCGGGTATCAGTTTTGTTTGTGTTTAACAAGTGACATTCATATAAGACCTCTTTTTGCATTACTTACACATATTCAAAGCTCATCCGGCTTCTACTGTTGAACAACTCTCCCAGCTAGCTATTATAAGTAGGTCTTCTCTTATCTATTAGTTATTCGGTGTTTGAAGCGTCATGATGGACGACACTCCACCTCCGCCATATAGCGAAACTGATATCTATTCGCGTTCCGGGCGGGCACCAGGTGCCAGGACCGGACCGAATGACGACGATGCTTCGGCTGATGCGTCGTCTTCTCGAAGCACCACCATTTATACGCCACCGGAAACACCCCGAGAATCACATCACAACTTCTCTGGTGGTGATGACCACCATACGGTTGCCTCTGCCCATTCGTACTTCGAATCTCGTCCGACTCTAACCACACGGCCATCCGGGCACAACTTGGTGATCTCATTAGCGATCGCAGACGATGCTTCTCCAGACGACTTCCCGTATCCTGGCTGGGCAAGCGCACATGACACTACGTTCCAAGACTGGCAGACCTTCCTAAATTATCTCTTGCCAGACCATGCATCGCGAGCTAACTCGCAAATCCTCGAACGGAAATTGCGGGCGGAAAAGGACGCACAATCGTCTACGACGGAGAAAAGCGTTGCTGAAGCACAGTTAGACCAGATCAAGTCATCTTCCGATTCGCCATCGCAGCCTCCACGCGATATTGATGCCATGATTCATGAGTGGAATGATGGTTTCTTCGGCCCGAGAGGTGTGACCATCCAGCGAGCTCAAACCCCAGCTAGCCAACATCTTCCCACCAGAGACGCCCAATCCGAACCCCAAACCCAGTCTCAGGAACAGGCTACTAGATCAAGATGGAACCCATTCAGGCCGTTCGCGGCAAACAGTGGTGGCTTACGCATTGGACGTCTTACAATCGACGGTGACCGTGTCTCGTTCGGCGATTCCTTCGAAGTAGACCGCAACGGTGTGCGCTGGAACAGCCCTTCTACTGAAGACAACGGAGTCCGGGGCGACATACCTCGGGGACCGGGTCCCTTTCATGGCTTCCATGAAGGAAGAGGAAGATGTTTTGACGATCAGGGGATCGGGCGTGGTCGCGGCGGGCGTTGGTGGAGGGCGGGTCACAATCACCACCACTATGGACCGCGCAACCACTCACCTACTTCCCACTCTAGCTCTTCCTCGGCGTCCGATTCCGGTTCGGACTCCAGTATTGGCAGTCTTCCCGACTGGGACGACCTGAAGGACAACCAGCTCCCGGTCACGAAGCAATCCATCTCGGCCTGGCTGGCGCACCCGGAACAACCCGTGACCAGGGAAATGCTCAAGGCTGCTCGATCCAACATCAAAGCCGCCAAGAACGCCCCTCCCCCGACCAACGACCCGGCATGGGACGTCAGTAGAGAAGCGATGCGCCAGGAAGTGCGAGCGTTGCTTACACGGTTTAAGGAGCTTAAGCGAGAGCAGAAGAAATCCCTCAAAGCGATGAAAAGAGAGAGGAGAACCGTCAAGCGAGAACGTAAAGAGCGTCGGAGAGCCGAGAAGAGAGAGCGAAGGACCCACGAACGCGACTTCAGACAAGCGGAACGGGAGAATCGGCGACATGCTCGAAGAGGCGGTCACTTCGACCACGGCGCATCCCTACCCCATCATCCACATCCACATATCCCCAACGTCCCCAACGTCCCCGGCGCACCGGGCTTCTTCGGACCTAACCACTTCAGCGGCCCCGGTTTCTTCGGCGGCGGCGGCGGCATGCGAGGCGGTCCCTTCGGCGGCAACCGGCCCTGGGAGGCGCACGCCCAGCACGCTCACCGACAAGCCGAACTAGCGCGGGCCCACGGGCTCGAACAAGCGGAGCTCGCGCGCGCCGAAGCAGAGTCAGCCCGCGCCCGCGCACAGTCGCAAGCAGAGGCCGCACGTCTCGAGGCACGGAGAACGGCTGACGCCTCCCGAGCGCATGCCGAGTCTGTGCGTGCGCTCGCGCAATCGCAGGCGGAAAGAGCACGAGCTGATGCTCTGAGAACGGCTGAGGCCGCGCGCGCTCAGGCTGCGGCTGCGGCTGCGGCTGCGGCTGCTATGTGGACGTCGGGTGCGTCCTCGTATGCGTCTGTGTACACACAGCCGCAGTCTACGGGAACGACAGTGGCAGCTGGTAGTGGTAACGGTAACGGTCACGGTAACAGTAACGATAACAGGAAGAAATACGAGACGGCGGACGCGCTAGAGGCGCAGATCGTGGCTAAAGCGAATACGCTACTCACGCTGCGGGACACGATCGAACAGGAGCAGATCGAGGCGGCGAGGCGCGGACAGGGGGATGATAAGGGGAAGAGTAAGACGCAGGCGCAGCAGGAGGCTGAGGCCTTGGAGCGGGAGATTGAGAATCTGGGGAGGGATGTGGAGAGGTTGAGGTTCGAGGCTGATGAGGAGCTTGCGAGAAAGATGGCGGAGGAGGAGCATCAACTGGGGTAGATGGCGAACTACCTAGTCTGGGACGGCTGGATGCGGTTGAAGATGGGTTCAGAGTGTACGATTTTCATGGAGGTTCAATATGGGCGAGGTTAGCGGATAAGGAAGGATAGGGGAATTTGTCGGTCATGATTACCAGGTACTTATGAAAGGGGGAATAGGGTCATGGGCTTCGGTGCAATAGGGAAATTAGATACGACTAACTACTGCTTAAGCAACGATGAATCTTCAGAACGCTTTTATTTTTATTAGACCTGTCCTATCTTATCCTAGCAAGGTGTCTGTCTGGTAGGATATGTACACGCGAAATGATCCCAAGAGGAATCTATGTTGGACCTTTTCCTCGCCCCAAAACGCAAACACATGCCAGCAACTCGACCGACGCCAGGCGATGAAGGCGAGGTAATCTCTATGGTCTATGTTCCAAAGTAGTCACTGATTCTGCCTGTTTCACGAGTCTTTCTAGAACCAATACTCGTCGTGGCTCGTTTAGCACGTTCTGATTTGTGGTGCTTGCACTCCTCCTAAGAATGCTTACTCTCGTCCTTCTCGACTAACGCCTGTACGCCCAGCGCCCGGCCGACCTTGACCTTACGCTTAGTCTCTTTCGGTCGGTTCGGGAGGGCCTTCTTGTCCTCTGCCTTGCCTATATCGCCCACAGGCTCACCCTCGTCTGCTGCTTCCGCATCTTCCTCAGCGTCGAGCTGGGCCTCGCGGATCTGCTCGCGTATCGAGGAGAGGTCCAGGCGCATGCAGTGTGCGTCTTCGCCGTCGGCGTAGTACTTAGGTTCGGTCTTCTCCTGGTCGAAGCCGAGGGTCTTGGTGTAGAGGTGGATGGCGGCCTTGTTGGAGACGCGGACGTGCAGACTGACGTATTGAGCGCCGAAGGTCTCGACCATGGCCAGTTCTGTTGGATCTATGTTAGTATATAGTGAAACGCAGGTAGATTGTAGGGAAACATATGTATGGAGAGAAAAGACACTTACGGCTTTGCCTCATGAGCTTCTCAGCAATACCTAAGCGACGGTGGGTGCGCATGACGGATAGAGAGGTGATGTGGCCGTGCTGGACGCCGTCGGTGGGTTCTTCCTCCATTTTCGCCAGAACGTAGCCGACGATCTTGGGGTAGTCGTAGGGAGTTTTCTTGGGTCGTGATACATCGACAGCAACGTAGCTGAGCTGCGGCCAAGATAGGGCATGGTACAAGTAGTACTTCATGAAGTAGTTCTCGGGTAAGTTTTCCAGGTTGGCATGCTGAATGAGCGGGATGTCCCGCGGTTCGAGGCGGCGGATATCCATTGTGCCTGTGTCTCTGTGTGGTTCTCTGGATGATTGCTCGGTATCCTCTCTTGCTGCTGAGGGAGACTGGAAAATATATTTTCGGTTCCCTGCTCCAATTTAATCTTGCGCGCGGTGATAGTTGATATGTGAGGTTAGAATGCTTTTGGGTACAAGTAGCTTTAATGTCGAGCTTACCACCGCTTTTGCACGTTTGGTGTTGCGCAACCAAGGTTTCATTATCGATAACGGATCCGGGCGGGGGTACCTCAATTCATAGGGCAGGTCCTTACGAGATGAAGTACTCCGTTCCTTCTCCATTGAATTAACTATATGTACCTCTTTTTGCCCCACGGTAGCGACTGCCCCTCCATCCCGATTTGGCGCGATTCCAGGTCTTTATGTGAATCGCATTTGGGATCACGAGTCTCAGCTAAATCCAAAAGAGTTTTACTCACTCTACGATACTTCAAAGTTTTGAAGACATCCTTTGCAATACCAATTCCTCAAATCCACAACCAGACAGTAATAATACTCGGCTACAGAAACAGAAGATTCTTCTAGCATCGGCGCATATACTTCTCAGTATGGCCTCAGACGACCCGTTCGATGATCTCTTGAATCTTGAAGAAAAATACTACCAGGAAGGTTACGACGAGGGTTACAAAGATGGATCCGAAGCCGGTCGGATAGAGGGCCGCTCCGTTGGCATGAAGCAGGGGTTCGAGAAGTTCGTGGAGGCAGGCCGCTTGCAAGGCAAGGCAATAATCTGGGTAAATCGAATTCCTGGCCTTCGGGAAAAGCTTGAGGCCAGCAGCGATTCACAGCAGGAATCGTCACAGCAAGAACCATCACAACAGGAACAATCACAACAGGAACAATCACAACAGAAACAATCGGAAGAACCCTCATCCAGCTCCCAAGATGAAAAGAAACTTGAATCTGAGCCTAAGAAACTTGAATCTGAGCCTCTGAAACTCCCTCCCCTCAAAAGCAATCCGCGACTGGAAAAGAATATCAGTATGCTCTATGGCATGGTGGAGCCGGGAACCTTGTCCTTCGAGAATGATGATGAGTCAGTCAATGATTTCGACAGCCGGATGAAGGGTGCCGAGGCCAGAGTAAAGATGATTGAGAGGGCAATAGGAGAAGGGTCAGCAGATAGATCCAAGTCGGCTCAGTCGGGCCAAAAGAACGAGAATATTGAGGATATTGGAAGAATACCGCGGCCGACAGGAGGGTCAAAAGGTCAAAGATAATCGTTAGAAATCGGTGCTTCGGAAGAAAGGGATTAGCAAGTTATGTCATCACACGATAAAATAGCTAAACTAGCTACATGCTATGCCATTAATTCCGGCTGAACAGAAAGGTCAATCGGGGAAGTGAATCGACTTCAGAGGTGTCTTATGTTGTCGTTTCGAAGTGTTTAACCATAAAGAAATCTAATATTAGGGCTGGCTTTTCTGATTCTGATATGTACACTGGCCCTCGTCCACGCGTCTTAGATCTGAAGAGTCTATTTGAAAGTCCGGCACGGATATCTGTTCCTTAATTAGCATACTACCGTACTTAAATTCCATTCTCACAATTGTAATACTCACATATCGACGTCAGGGTAGGTATTTTCTTCGGTCAACTCGTACTTGTAGACCTCCCACTTGCCATCAGCCTTCATGGCCTGACCACTTGGCAGCGGCGGTAATCCGTTCACCAGCAGCGTTTCCTTAGCGGCATCCTTGCTCTTCTCAAAGTACGCGGCAAGGCCGCCAGTCTTGCCCTCTTCCTTTACGGCCACCAGCTGCTTCTGCCCAGCCTCGCCTATCAACTCCTGCTTGGGAGCTACAGCACTGCCAACCGTGAGCAGAGCCACGGCGTCGCCTTGGTTGACGAAGCTTAGCTGCGGGTATGCGCGCCGCACGTCTCGCTTCCAGTACGGGTTGTCGGCAATGTCGCCTGCGGGAATGGTGACGGGGTCATCGTATAGCAAGGGATCTAGGCCGCCGGGTGTCGGGTTACGGTAGTAGGGATTTAGCGGTACACCGTTAGAGCGGTTGGGGTCGACAGCGAAAGCGCGCCGGATGCGCTCCCATATTCCTGTGGATTGGAGACATTGTTTCTGGGGATCTTGTCAGTTGTCAAGTCGGACTTGGATCAGGTAGCTTCTTGCATTGCCAATGGCTACCAATTTGTCTAACTGGAGGGTTTACGTACCTGACTGATGCTTATTACGCCTCCTGCAGTTTTCGCAACCGCTTTAGACGCCATTGTGGCTAATTGGGAGAGAGTTATGATCGGATCTTGTCGCTGGAGAGTTGAAGTGAGCTGTTTCGAGGTCCAAGATGTTCGGATTGATACTTTGCCGAGGAATTGCCGACCCGATTAGTTTTACGTCAATTCTGCTTGGCTGGAATAAGCCCGCAACAAACTTACAACATTCGAGGCAGCTACAACATGTGAAGGAAGGCGATTTTTTGAAATTTAACAAATCATCTCAATTATTCCGAGATGGCATGTTTAAAGCACTCATAAATGATAGCTGTAAATTCATGTTATCCCAAAATATTGCATAAACGTACTTCCAACTCCAAGTGTTACTGAGAAGACATGTGACTACGATGTAAAACACAACAGGATCCGGCAAAGCGAGTATATATTCACAAATAAAAGGAATCTTCGTTGTTCGTGCTTGTTGTTCCTGAGTCTATTTCTAGATATACAAGTCTTGTCTACACGCGACAATTCGACCGTCTAACTTTCTTGTCTAGTGCTCATTCATTCTCTTTACTCTTCAGCGAACTCCTGGCGGCCGGCCTTGGAGTTGAGGTAATGGTTTCTGTTTGATGTTAGTTTAGCTCTAGCAAGTAATATATATGCTAAAGAAGTGCCACGGGATGTCATACCGTTCGGTAGCCCAAGACATGGCGTAGTAAAAGAAGATCATCGGGGGAGCAACGTAGAGGACCTGGGCGCTAAATCGTCGCCATGTGTTGAATACGGCAGCATGTGCGGCGCCAGCGAACGGGTTTTGCCTGTTTGAGCTCACGGTGTAGCTGACAATTCCCTTCTGCGGCATAGAACCTGAGACCCGTCTTGTTAGCATACCACTTCGGCAGTCGTCATCCACGGAGTTCCCAATCGCCAATTCATCGCGCCAGTAGGATATGCTTAACGAAACATTTCCACCATGATCTCCTTGTAGAATAATCCACCCGGCTATGCCTTCGTCACTCTCTGCCGTACTCTGTGTCTCGTCTCCAATAGTCGCGCGACTCGTAGTCCGAAATCAAAAGCTCACTCACCGAAGTGACCCCAGTGACCAAGGAACCTATAGTAGCAGCATTAGCAGATGCTCTAGAAACTATCACTCTAGTCCATTCTGAGTAGCCAGCCATCTTGCGTAGGGACCGTTTGGCCATCCACGAAAAAGGACGCAGTTTGGGTCGAGGGAAACTCACTTTCCGTATTTGCCGAGAGGGGCATCGCCGCCGCCGCCCATCATGACTTGAGTAGGACGCATCGTGAATGAGGTGGTCAATTGACGTGTGGGTGGTTCAATTGAGGTCTGTGGATATACAAGGTTTGGATCTCGGTGGAAACTTGCGACGTCAAAATTGAAGATGCTCAGTGTTGCCGAACAGGATTGGCACAGTACTTCCAATGGCCCGAGCTAAGGTAGCGCCTCTTTGTGGCTTGACTTCCTAGGAAGTCGTTTTGACCAATTAAGTTATGTAATCCGCACCCGAAAGTTAAAATGCACAGACCACGTCATTCCCGTCCAATCCGATTTGACGATTTACACTAGATTTCTTAAGCCCGAGAGCTCCATCAGAATTATCTCAGACCATATCAAGCAGCCAGACCTTGCGGAGCTTAGAAACGGCGAACCGCACAAGAACTCACCACAGGTTCGACGCAACATACTACAATGGAGGGAGCATTAAGACAGGTCTACCGATTCGCGGTGCCGGCGGTCGGCGCTGCGATGCTGGTTCAAGCTTCTATGTACGATGTGCGCGGGGGTACGCGGGCCGTCATATTCGACCGATTGAAAGGAGTGAAGGAGAACGTCGTCAACGAGGGCACGCACTTCCTCATACCATGGCTACAGCGCAGCATTATCTTCGATGTCCGAACCAAACCCCGCAACATCGCTACCACGACCGGTAGCAAGGATCTTCAGATGGTCAGCTTGACCTTGAGAGTGCTACATAGACCGGATGTGAAGTCCCTACCTAAGATCTACCAGGTGTGTTTCTCTTAGGCATTCTGATCCTTATATGGATCCCAAGAATTACTGTGGCTAATACACTACAACAGAATCTCGGCACAGACTACGACGAGCGAGTCCTCCCCTCAATCGGCAACGAAGTCCTCAAATCCATCGTCGCGCAGTTCGACGCCGCCGAGCTGATCACGCAGCGAGAGGCCGTGTCGCAAAGGATCCGTACGGACCTCATGAAGCGCGCCTCCGAGTTCAACATCGCGCTCGAGGACGTCTCCATCACGCACATGACCTTCGGCAAGGAGTTCACCAAGGCCGTCGAGCAGAAGCAGATCGCCCAGCAGGACGCCGAGCGCGCCCGCTTCATCGTCGAGAAGGCCGAGCAGGAGCGCCAGGCCAACGTCATCAGAGCCGAGGGTGAAGCCGAGAGCGCCGACACCATCAGCAAAGCCATAGCCAAGGCCGGCGACGGCCTCATCCAGATCCGAAAGATCGAGGCCAGCCGCGAGATCGCCCAGACGCTGGCTTCGAATCCGAATGTCTCGTACTTACCAGGCGGGAAGCAGTCAGGCGGTGGTGGGCAGTTCTTACTTTCGGTTGGCAGGGCATAAGGTGGCTGGTGGACTCAAAGGTTAAGAGAGGAAGGGTGTCCAGAAAAGGGGGCATATGTATACTATGACTTAGCTGCCCGTTCTCCACTTCGGGATGCAAATAATGTGTCACTACTAGTAAAAACTGGCGTTCGTTGGTGAAGATTGATGAATTCACGAACATTCTTCTAGGTGGGCGAATCTATCGACACTACCTATGGCAATTGAAATCATCGCAAACTAACCTAGGTATATACCTAGGTAGGTAGATTAGGTAACTTAGTAGCTAACTAGCTGCTCGCTATTGATGTTCCTTATCCCATGGGATAGCTTAAAGGTTAACTCAAATGAATTTAATGCAACGCATCTCGCCACTAGGTAACTTCTTGTATTTCCTCTGTAAAAGGCTCACAGAGTGTTACGCAAGGCAATGCAAGCTGTCTCCTCAACCTTCCCATGGTCCCTTTGCGTAAATACCAACGCAATGCAGTGTTGTCAAAGCAACCAGCCCAGGCCTCCTATTTTCATAGAATTGCTTCCCTTAAAAATTAAGCCCAATGCCATACAATAAATGGGCTAACTCCCTTGGATTCTAAAGTAACCCTAGAGTTATCACAGGAGTCGCATGAACTAGAAACCACGTTTCTTTCCCTTAGCGCCTCCCACTACAGACCATTCTTGCTCCGGTGGAACAATTTTGTCGTCCTGGATGGTCCAACCCTTCATCTGACGTTCTTTCCACTCGTCACGGATCTTCAATCGGACCAGCTCACCCGCAGCTCTGGCATCCTCCGCGCTATCGTGTCCCTCTGGTGCGCTCTCATCCGCCTCTTGTTGGATCTTCTGGTTCAACAAGGTGTCCATCAGGTACTTGAGACCGTTTCGATGAGGTAGTCCTCGCTTGTGGGGGTAGAGTAGTATGGTATCGATACAAGTAGGGTGTATGACCCGTACGGCATTGAGGTCATTCTCGAGACCGTGGCCAATGAGAGGTGTCTCGGGGGCGATCAGAGAGAATAGGAGGTTACGTGCGGCATGAGGATCTGATGCGATCTTGAGTTTAGGCTTTTGCTGAGCAGATTGGGAGATGACCGGTCTATGATCCTCGCCCGGTACCCAGCGTTCAGCTGACACCATGTCTTCCGCTGTAACACCCGAGTAACGAGTGTTCAGATCCAGCACCTCGCCAAAAGGCTGCACGAGAATGTCTGCTAGAGTCTTGTAATCAGGCCAAGACACTGCGGTCATTCTAATAAGCTCGAGTCCATAGACGGTGTAGCCCATTTCACAATCGAAGCAAATTGCTCTGTCCGCTGGGACGTCAGGATTGGGCGGGGTCTCGGCGAAGTTGTGGAGACTAGCAAGTCTGTTGACGTCCGTTGTCTTGAAGACGTGAGTGGGTGCTGTGGTACATCCAGCTGAATCATCGTTGACATTCTGGTGGCAGCAACGGTACTTCTTCTGTCCCTGTGCATTCTTACCGGGACCTCGCTCCGTAAAGTAAATCTTGCCTGGATGGTAGGTGCAAGTACCATTAGACGCCAGTGCCCCGTCTTCTTCTCTTCGACCTGGGAAGACCTGGAATCGTCTTGTGCATCTATCGCACACTTCGACATTGCCAGAAGCCTCAACGCTTGCGCGTGCTTTCTCGACTTCGTCAGGAGGAGGAATGGATGCCACGTAGCCATATTTGGACAGACCTTCAAACGGCCAAACTAGTCGGCGAACATAGTCAACCTCCTGAGACGAGGTCAGTCCAGTGATAACCGGCTTAGGCGGGTCGGATGCGGTCGTTGAGGCCTGCGCACTTCCAGCCTTTGTGGAAGCTATTCGTTCCTCCTTCCACTGAGGAAGAGTCATTCGCTTGTAGATCATGATCTTGTTGCGGATAGCATTGCCATAGATTGGGAATTTCTTAATCGCTATCTCTTCCTCCTCGTCGAGGACCCTTACAATGAGGTCTTGGTTAGATAGTACTAACCGCTTGGACTCTTTGTCGGTAGCATCTTTCTTCAATTCTGAGTTCAAGCGAACGTATTGTTCATGAAGAGCTTTGATAAGTTTCAAACGGGTGTCATGCTGAGCTGGTGACCTCTTGAGGAGGCGGGGGTTGAGCGTCTCTGGTTCCTTGGGAGTTGTCTTGGCTGTTGGTTTGGGTGGGGTACTAGGGTTGTTATGTGCCTTAAGAGCAGAAGAGACAGGGGGATTGCGTGGAGAGGAAGTTGAGATATTGCGTGCTTGTGAAGTAGAAGACGCTATGTTGCTTTGTGACTGAGCAGTGGAGGGAGGAATTGAAGAGCTCTTATGTTCATGCGAGTTGGAAGAGCAGCCTCCATTTTTGCAACTAGCATTTTGAGTACTCTCACTCTGGTTGACATTATGAGGTTTACTGTCGACCCTATAGTGTTCGACGTGCTCGGCATGGGTGTGTTTGGCGGGAGTGTGCGCGCCTTGATGATTCTCACTCTGGCTATCCTCTGTTTGTGTACTATCCCTCTGAACATCATCGCCTTGAGTACCACTACCCTGGGAGTTCTCGCCATGAGGATCCTTGTCTTCATAATCTTCTTCTTGCAAAGGCCGGCGCTGTTTGCCCTCGCCTTGGTCCGCTTCTGTGACCAAATATGGACGCTTTCGGTCCATGGTCAACGGAGACTCGGACTGCTTGCCGGTTTGGGGCTCATCTTGTAGAGACATGACTTCCTAACTTTCTTTAGCATATATTTGTCTAGTCTGTGATATTCAATATTACCTGTTGTGTTGGTTGTCCATGAGATGCTGCTGATGTTGCCGAATTCAGCTTGATTCTTTTTCTCGGCGACGCCTGGTCCGAAAACGACGTGGCAGTTGTTCCAGTGAGTGATTGCACTGTCGGTTTGCTAGTAGCAATCGCGTCGGCGTCGCTGGGGTGATTAAATAGGCACTGAAAGGCAGTGCACTTGTCCCCGGCAGGACACGGCAGGTTCTTCAGTGCCGCAAGTGAATTGGCCATCATGACAACACGCCAAGATTTTGTACAACAAGTAGTGACTCAGTGAAAAGATAAAGGATGAAATTAAGCTCAAGAGCTATTAAGCTGGGGCCAAGAACGTGAACAAACTCATGAAGCTTCTTATATCTGACAAATGATTTGTAACGCCAAGGCAATCAACTCAGATTTGCTGTCAATTGAAGTCGCTTTATCTAAACTTCTCGGGATGATAATTAAGTAGTTTTGTGTAGAGGTTGAGAGAATAAGAGTTGACACGTCTATAATAGACTGGAGACGAACGTCACGAACGTGTTCTGCCAAGGAGCTGTTCTCTTACTTGATTGTCGCAATGAAGTCGACCTGCCCTAAAGTGTTGAAGTCTATATAGGCGAGACAAATTACTTTAATGGATGCTTACAGAAGAACTGGGAATAGATAAAAATGATACTAAAATGGTGGAACGTCGTTTCCAAGTAAAACTACGGTGTCTTGTGGTAAGGACGAGGCAAATGTTCGTTGCCTCTATGCTGCCCAGGTGAGATGTTGGCTTGAAAAGATCCCGAAGATGATCCGGGCATAAAGGTATAGCAGGTGCATAACCAATCACAAGTGTCTTCATAACTTTGTGAAGATATCTTCATAAGTATAATCGTTGTCGCATAGGAAATCCAATCTCATTATCAAATTATCTATGCAATTGCTTTAGACAGGGGATATTCTTTGATTCGCAGCTCTAGCCTACATTGTTAGAAGCTGAAGGTCTGACCCATTGTACAATTTAGTGCCGTATTAAAGAGATAAAGATAATACCATGCCATTTTCTATTGATGGCAAAGACTAATAGACTAATAATAGACAAATGCAGGCTTATCAAAGCTGGATCCCCCAATAGAGACCCAAGCGAGTTTATAAAAGCTCAAGTGTTTGTAGTATCCCCAATAATTATGTAGCTTTATATGCGACGCATCGTCATTATCGCTTTCGGAACCAAGCATCTCTTATCTTACCTAAGTGGACGTTTCCTACGTCAGCTCTGGGCGCCTGCTCAGCTCCTATAGCGCACCACGTTCTTGCCTATTGCCCTGAATATTTTGAAGTAGGTACCTACCTAGGTAGTGGACGTTTTAACCTTTTTAACAGGCTACTTGAGGTTACCTGCTAAGATCCCAATAAACGCCGTAATTTTCCCTTTTAGAACAACACGGACAGCGGGCTGTCTCATCTTGCCGACGGAGCATCTCGACTTTAATTGTATGACATGCTACGCCTCTTCGAGATCTTTGAAATATTTCTATAGTCAACACTCAATAAATCTAGTGTCTACCTACCTTATCATAAGTTACATACCCAACATGGAATACAACGGTGGTAGTTTGGCGGCAGACCACCTCTGCGTGCTTGTTCACGGAGTAAGTTATCTGTGGTGCCACCATATCCCTGTCTAACAACCCTTCATGCACTCTGTATACGTATGCACGTCATTACTGACGAACTTCCCCAACTTCAAAGCTTTGGGGCAACCCGAATCATATGAAATCAATTGCGAAAGCGCTGAGAAACGCCTATTCCGAAGACAAACTCTATCTATTAGTCGCGAAGCGGAACAGCGGAAGTTTTACCTACGATGGCATCGAACGAGGCGGCGAGCGCGTGTGCCTCGAGATTGAAGAGGAACTCGAGACTATCCGAAGCCAGGGCGGGAAGATAACAAAACTCAGCATTGTTGGATATTCTTTAGGTGGTCTAGTGGCCCGGTATGCAGTTGGCCTCTTGGAAATGCGAGGCGTGCTGCGCGAAGTTGAACCAGTGGTACGAAGAGCCTTTCCGTTCGATCAAACCATCCCTTACTTATATGTAACATCTAGAACTTTACCACTTTCGCATCGCCGCACCTCGGCGTCCGAACCCCTCTGCGAGGATGGCATAATCACTTGTGGAACGTTCTGGGTGCGCGCACGCTGTCTATGTCTGGTAGGCAGTTATTTACCATCGACGATTTTCGCGATACTGGCCGACCATTACTCTCAATACTCGCCGATCCCGAATCGGTTTTTATGTCGGGTTTAAGAAGATTCAAACGTCGGACACTCTACGCAAACGTGGTCAATGATAGAAGCGCAGTCTATTATACGACATGCATAGCTAAGACGGATCCGTATGCGGACAAAAGTAGGATCAAGCCTAATTACCTCAAAGGCTACGAAGATGTGATCCTTGATCCCGCAAATCCCGTCTCGCTTTTGGCTCCCAAAGGCAGTAAGACATTCGCAGAAATCACTACAAACAGCATGAGATACCTTCGAAATGCTCCATTAGTCCTTGCACTGGCCATTTTTATTCCAGTTGGCGTCGCGGCCTTCTTACTCAATTCCGTCCTGCAGACGTTCCGTAGCTCGAGGCGCATCCAACTACATGAATCAGGTCTAGCCGGCATTCAGGTAGAGAACTACCGATTGCCGATCTGGATCAAGGACATACGAGGCACGGTCGAAGATGTTTATGAAAATCTCAACACCTGGCAGGGAGAGTCGTATCTTAGGGCGTCGGACGACGAGAGCGATGACGGCAGCCTCAACAAATCGGATACACAGATTCTAGCCCTAGAACGTAAGAAGTCACATCCGCAATTTCCGACTTTGGCTCTGGCTCCATGTCAGTTCACCATGATCGAAGAGTTGGATAAGCTCGGCTGGCGCAAATATCCGGTCTGGATCCACAACGTTGGACACAGTCATGCCGCTATCATCGTTCGATCCGACACACCGAGGTTCAAGGAAGGTCTTATTGTACTTCGGCACTTTGTGAATGAGGAGTTTCTCATTTGAATTGGAAACTTATACAGCGTACTGTTTATATAGACTCACATCAAGGCGTTCGGGGGAAAGCGTAACTGTATAGGTAGCTAGCGTACATGTATTAGAAGAGGTTTATACCCTTAACTTAGAGTATCATTCACGTTTCTGGCTAAGTTCGTAGACAGCCCTCAACTTAATGTCATGAGTTTTAGAATTCATCGTCATTCCTCGGGTACTCGGTGACCTTATTAAGAACCGTTTTCAGAAGCTAACTTCCGAGCAAGTACACACCGCGTAGAGAATCTAATGCTCGAAGTTCGCGCACCATTTTTCCATCCAGTAATTTTGATCAGGGGCAATAACAACTTACGGGTGGATCTGATGAGATGTTTTTCGAACCCTCCCCATATCCCTCTTTTTCCACCTAGGACAGAGAAACACTGCTCAGATCCTAGTGTACCGCAAATACGGCTTGACCTCCCTCACATTACCAAACTTCTTCTTGGCATCGTCGGTGCTCACACTCGCCGGCACGATCACATCGTCTTCGAGATGCCAGTCAATCGGCGTCGCAATGCCCTTCTTGTCAGCCGCCTGAAGGGCATCAATCACACGCAGGACTTCAGCGCTGTTGCGACCCGTGCTAGCAGGGTACATCATGGTAAGTCGGATCTTCTTCTGCGGATCAATGACAAACACGGATCGGATGGTAAACGCAATGCCCTTCTCGTCGATGTTCTTCAGATCCTGGGCGTCGACCATGTCGTAGAGGAAAGCGACGCGGCGGTCGGCGTCGGCGATGATGGGGAATTGTAGGTTGGTGGAAGAGACTTCGTTGATGTCGTCGATCCACCGTTCGTGCGAGGAGAGATCGTTGGCGCTCAGCCCGATCATCTTGACGCCGCGACGCTCGAACTCTGGAGCGAGACGCGCGAAGGCGCCGAGCTCTGTCGTGCATACGGGCGTGAAGTCGGCTGGATGCGAGAACAGGATGGCCCATGATCCACCAAGCCATTCGTGGAAGTCGATGTCGCCGTGTGTCGTCTTGGCCTTGAAGTTGGGCGCCTCGCTGCCAAGACGCAGGCGTGGCTGCTCCTTGGGAATCGATTTGCTGGCTAGGAATCGCCGGGGGACTGGTCGTTGCGCCAGCGATCTGAAGACCATTGGTGAAGAGGGAGAGGTAGCTTTGGGGAAAGCTAGACGTGGGGTCTGAGTAGCGGCGCGAACGGCGCTACGGGCGAAGAGTGCTGCCATAATTCTGTTATTATCTGGGCCTCTTGCAAAAGGCTTGTCCACTGAAAGGAATGTCAATCGACTTGCAATTGTCAAGTTAGCATATTTTTGACCACATCAAATTCTCTCATATACATGCAAGAAGAGACCTGTGCACAGTGACTTCATATTGAGGCGCCTAAGACGTTCAGCTGTCGCCATTGCGCAATAGAGGGGCTGTGGGGCAGCAAGCAAGCAGGCACGCAGGGCTTAATCGATTAGGGAACAGCTTGTTACCCGATATGGATTAGCGCTGAGACTCGGATGCAGGGACCAGCCTGCGAGCCGGTAAAAGCAACAAAGCCTTGACTAAAAAGGCAATTCGCGACTATTGAAGGGTCCATTCATATTCTGGGGATTTGTAAGATCATTAAAGGAAGGCAAGCTACGTTGAGAATCCAGGACAGGAATAATGAACGGCATGGGAAATTGTCAAGCATCAGAAGAATTATCCACAAGGTCTCCGTTCCAATGCCTCCTCGACCGGTAGTCTCGCCACCGCGCCGGATCACTCGGTCCTCTCTCGCGCGCTTCAGGTACGGCGATGACGGCTCCAGCACTAAGGAGAATTCGACCCCTCCTCCTCCTACAGATATCGAAGATGCGATTCCGAGCCTAACAGCTGCACGGAAGCGAAAGCGGACTACGACTATCCTCGAAGCCTCGTCGACCACCTCTCCGCGACGCACCATCAAGACCGAAACGGAGGAGGAAGAGATCGAAACGAAGCAGGTGGCTGCACCTAGACGCCAGCGCAAGCCCGCTCGAAAGACCGTCGATGCAGATACAGGGGAAGCAAAAGTCAGCCCACCCTCCCACTGGGAGGAAATGTACGATGCCGTCAAGGCGATGCGAAGCCCCGGAGGCGTAGCAGCTAACGCGGCCGTCGATACGATGGGCTGTGAGCGACTCGCCGAGACTTCCGCCAGCCCAAGGGATCGGCGCTTCCAGACCCTAGTCTCGCTGATGCTGTCCTCGCAGACGAAAGACACGACCAACGCCGTCGCCATGAAGCGCCTCCAAACCGAACTCCCTCCTCACACCCCAGGGGCACCGGCAGGTCTCAACCTCGAGAACGTGCTCGCGGCAGACCCGGATCTAATCAACAAGTTGATATGGGCCGTTGGATTCCACAATAATAAGACGAAGTACCTGAAGCAAGTCGCTGTTATTCTACGGGACAAGTGGAAAGGCGACATCCCGGATACGATCGAAGGTCTAGTGGCCCTACCAGGGGTCGGCCCCAAGATGGCTCATTTATGTCTATCGGCGGCTTGGGACCGTACCGAGGGCATTGGTGTGGATGTGCACGTTCATCGAATCACTAATATGTGGGGCTGGCATACTACCAAGAATCCAGAGGAGACGCGACTCGCGCTGCAGAGCTGGTTGCCGCGAGACCGCTGGCGCGAGATCAACTGGCTGCTTGTCGGCTTCGGGCAGACGGTATGCTTACCCGTCGGCCGGCGATGCGGGGAGTGCGACTTGGGCCTGCGTGGTCTATGTCGGGCTGCTGAGAAGAAAAAGGTTCTAGAAGGAAGGAGGGTGCGGGAAAGTACTGTGATCGAAAAAGTTGAGGATGACGGGGCGACGGTCAAGGTGGAAGAGGAGCTAGAGCAAGATGAGATAATTAAGAAGGATGTCGTCGTAAACGAAGCCGTAAACGAACCAATGAAGGAATCTGAGACAGAGGCTACAGATGGAATTGAAACTAAGTCGGAGCGTACTCCGGAACAAAGGGAGGCTTTGTCTAAAAAGGCACGGAGATCGAAGAGGGTATAGTAATTCGGAGTCACCGAGGCAAATTGTACGACATCACAAGAGACGCATAAGGACTAATAGGATAATGCATGTAAAATCAACGTGTTCGTGGAGGCTGTTTCTCCAGATAGGAGAACGCCTCATGGTTGCTAAACAAATGTGTGGTGTATGTACAACAACGCTATCAAAATCTGAAAGTCGGGACTTTATGGTAAGCCTCGAAAATGTCATAGGAGCCAACTCCTTCGTGATAATGTCAAAAAATAACTTCAGGCTCCCCGACTTTGTTTCCGCCTGCGCCGTCGCAGGCCTAAATGAATACAACGTGCCCTAAGCCAATATGCCCGGACGCCATGCTCATAGAAGAGTAAATAGAGACGCTGACCCAAATCAAGTGTCGGCCGACTCTATCGTGTGCAACCAACGGGTGTCGTAGTAGATAACTCGGATTTCGGAGAAGTGAAGGGACCGTAATGTTGGGGTGGGCATCGCGGTCGGGGGCAACTGTGCGTGGCCTTGGAAGGGCGTGATGATCGAGAGGATGATGTTCTCTTATACACCCCGGATGACCTGCGTTCGTTCCGCCTCGAGCTGGGCTGCGTTACGTTCGTGCGATTCCTTCTTGCACTACGTTTGTGGTGTCGAGTTAGCATTTGTGAACCACGACATTCCTTATCGAGACCAGACTCTGTGAGATACTCGGCAAGCCCGACGAGCCACCACTCCGTGGTGTCCTCGACGTCGCTGCTGCCGCTGGAAGATGAAGGAACAGGGTTCATGCTTACGTCTTCTAATCCGCTGCACTTGTGATCCTCCAATAATCGGTGCTTCGCACAGAAGTGTCCGTCGCAGAAACCGCAGTCGCCCACAATTCGCTGGGCGGCGGACTTGCATTCCTTAAAGGTGCAGCGGGGCTTCTGAGGCGCCATGATGACGATTGTTCAGAATATGTAGGTAGTTTGTGGGTGGTGAAAATGGTGGAGTTTACAAGACGGAAGATATATTCGTCTTCGGTCTTTGTGATGAAAGAGAGTTGTTCGTTTAGTGGGTTGATGAGTTCGGAAAGGGTAAGTTGAGAATCAACTGAAAGGACTCGAAAACGGCTGTGTCGAAAATCAGAAGATGATCCCTTTTAAATGAAAGGAAATGTCGGACGATGGTAACCTGGTGGAGAAGACGCCTTGACCAGGTAGAAAGGAGGAATAAATAAGAATATGTACGGTAGAGGCTGAAATGGATGGTAGGTTTGCACGTGTAGATGAAGGGACCTCGGGTTGTGATAGATGACTTACATCAGTTGGGTTTAGGTTACTCAGCTTGGCATCTATCAGGTGTTGTCACCAATTGTTGTAATATTTTGAGTGATTGGGTTGAGATTGGAGTGCTGAGGCCGAATGAAAAGAAGATAAAGGTGACGATGGCAAGGGATGGAGGGTTCTGACAGGGAATGAGAACGGTTTTCCTATCAGTGGAATGACTCTTGACGTTGGCGGCGAGGATGGAACCGTTTAGAATAGGTTAGTGAGGTGGAAAAGAAAGGATGAGGCGAAGGGTGGTTCCTCGTTGGATTTGTGATCATCAGTTTCCCTGGTTTCCCTGGTCATAAGCCAACGAACCAGGGCCCTCCAGTCACTAGTGTAGGTATCACTACTGATGACGACGATTCCGCGCAAGGCTCCGAAAGCGGGAGGCCAGCCGATTAGGTATGGACGGGGAAATCTTAGTAGGATATGCCGTAGGGATGCACGTATCAGTAAAAGCCGGGGGGCAAGGATACGGACAAGGACAGGGAGACTAACTGCAAGGACCGGGGCTGATTTGGAGATGGAGATTCCCAGTCGACAAGTCATCAAAAAGTACCTTAACTCGGGATTTCGGCGTATTGCCACTACTATATACATATGCAAGGAAGGGCTACTAGTAAGTCCCAGCCGAACTCTAGCTGAGTCGTTGGGGGGCACGACGAAGATTCAGCAGGTCAGTAGAAACGAAAAAGTAACGGATAATGTGATGGAAGTTACTCAATGGCTCCAAATTGCGACGGTACAGTCTAGTATGTTTCCCCTTTCACTGCAGCTAAGTTCTCACTCCATGCGGGCGACGACCAACCGAGCCACCCGATAAATTTCGGGCAACTTCGCGCGCGCCGCGGCTGATACCTATCGATATCTAGCGTAGCACGCCGCCTCCGGATCTACTCCATAAAAGGGAGATTGACGCTGTCGCTATTTGAGACCTCGTCTACGTGATCAGATGAGCAAATAGATAAATTTGCATCCCTTCCACCGCGATGCTTACTAGGTAGTTAAAAGGGTCATGTTCCATTCGCTGAATGGCTTGGGAAGTAAGTCTGTCAGACTGCCACATGTCCGTCTGTCAAACATTATTATATTATACATCAGCACGGTCGGCTTGTCGTGTCAGAGTGGAATATGCAATGCGTCTTGATCAACTTGGCAACTGAAACTTGGCAAGTCGGTTACCAGCGAGAGCGCCCCTGGACGTTTACAACGGTCACCGCTAGTGGAGCGTAAGGGTGTCCGCGTTGGAGTTGGAGTTGGCGTTGGGTTTTTGGATCTATCAACTCGTATCAGGAGGGAGAAGCCGGAAATACTGACTGTCGTCTTCCGGATTTTTCTAAACTCGATACGAACATACGAGACTAAAACCTCGTGTCACACACGACTATTATCATCTATGGTATGAAATGAGCAAACATGCTCCGGGTTTCACCGCTACCCCCGATTAATATTCACTTAATTGAAGAAATGCCTAGTTGACCGACCCGACAACCTCTTTAGGTAAGTGGAAAACGCCGATCCATATCGACCAGCTGGTCCGCCTAAGAAATAGGACTATTGGACGACGAGGCTTCTATCTAACCGTACCAACCTAACAACCAAGCAATTCTTTTCTATTTGTATGTACAAATTTCACTCCCCACGTAGTAGGTATCCTGCAGGTTAGGCGCTTTCTACGGGAACCTATCGATCATGTGGTGGATATTTGCGGAGAACCGGAACCACTGTCCCCATGCAAGCAGGGTCTCGACTGATGATGTCCAGGGATTCCCTTTTACAGGTACATATGTGTGTGCGGCACTACAAATGTATATAAGCAACACAAATGAATATCAAATGCTTGCCACGGCTTGGAGCGCATGCATCTAGACCGCCTTGACTCAACCTATCTGAGACAAGTTTATACTAGCGACGTCTTTAGTGTTCGTCTCTTAGACTTACAGATTCAACTCTCTAAATTTGTGCGGAATCAGTCAATCGTCGGCGACTTCCGAATGAAGTGTGCGGAGGGTGTAGGACTGGTCTTATTTGAGGTCGCCGAGCGTCGACGAGAAACATAGCGCGTTCAAGAGGCATCGGGGTCTCTCTACCAGTAACTTCTCCAAGCTACTGCTCACCGTTTCCTGGAAGAGGCATTTGGTTGGCTACTTGATAGTACTACGAACGCCTCGAACTACGGACATTCCAGGGAGTCACTAATGCATTGGCGACAAGGTTTATTTTGAAAGCTTAGGACTTCATGGATTTCACTAACCGCTCAAGTTAATGTGAATATCGTTACGCTACATATATCCTTAGAAACATACATGACGAATACTCGACATTCTTGGTTTTCAGAATCAACGCAGCTGGGTCGAAATTTTGGGATACAATTTACTATTTCCTTTGATTCATGACTCGCTAGGCCCAGTAACACATATTTCAAGTCAATTTTTACAGGTAAAACACTCGACACAAGACCATTTTTTTATTCCTTCATAGTCACGACGCAGCGAATGCAGTCTCCAGCCTTCATCGTTTCGAATGCTGTGTTGATATGATCCAGATTCTCGCGGTGAGTGATAAACTCGTCCACCTTCAGCTTCCCCTCCAAGTACTCGCCCACGAGGCCAGGCAATTGGGTTCGACCCTTTACACCGCCGAAGGCACAGCCCCTCCATACACGACCGGTGACCAGTTGGAACGCTATTCACGATGTTAGTTTCTGAGTATGAGATGTTAAGACGGGAATCAAGAAACTTACGTCGGGTTGATATCTCCTGACCGGCAGCAGCCACACCAATGATGATACTCTGACCCCAACCCTTGTGGCAAGCCTCGAGGGCAGCTCGCATCACGCCGACGTTGCCAGTGCAGTCGAAGGTGTAGTCGCAGCCACCGTCGGTCATCTCGATGAGCTTTTCTTGAATTGTCTGTCCATCCAGTTTAGTGGGGTTAACGAAGTCAGTGGCACCGAACTTCTTGGACCATTCTTCCTTGTTTGGGTTAACATCCACGACAATGATCCTGCCAGCCTTTTGCGTGACAGCACCCTGGACAACTGAAAGACCGACACAACCAGCTCCGAAGACGGCGACGTTGGATTTCTCCTCAATGTTGGCAGTGATTCTCGCAGCGCCGTAGCCGGTAGTGATACCACAGCCCAGCAAGCAGGTCCGGTCCATGGGAGCATCTTGTTGGACAGCGACAACGGAGATGTCGGCTACGACAGTATATTGAGAGAAAGTCGATGTTCCCATGAAGTGGAGGAGGGGTTTTCCCTTGCAGGTGAACCGGGACGTGCCATCTGGCATGACACCTCTACCTTGAGTCGCTCGAATCTTTCCGCAAAGGTTGGTCTTGCCGGACACGCAGAACTTGCATTCCCTACATTCGGGTGTGCTTTTGACCGATATTAGCCTAAGGCAGAACGGATATAAGGAAGGCTGGGTATGCGCCTACTATAGTGCGATAACGTGGTCGCCAGGCTTTACGTTGGTGACGCCTTCACCGACTGACTCAACGAGACCAGCTCCCTCATGTCCTAAGACGACGGGGAATGCGCCTTCTGGATCCTTACCCGACAACGTGTAGGCATCTACTCCACTGTTTAATACGACGTTCGGACTTGGTTCGGCATTAAGACTTGGCGGGAAATACCTGTGTGACAGACTCCAGTGTAGTAGATCTGGATACGAACTTCGTGGGCTTTCGGGGGCGCGACCTCAATCTCTTCGACGCTCAGGGGTTTGCCGGCTTCCCAGGCGACAGCGGCCTTGCACTTGATGGTCTAATAAGGAGCAGTAACGAAATGGTCAGCTTCATATTTGCCTACTCGAATTGGGATTGGAGCTGCTAAGCAGTGGGAGGCGGGCAATATAGTAAGTGTTGTGCTTCACGTGTAGTAGCAACACATAGTATATCCTACGTATGTATGCGCGGGGTAATGAGAGCTCTAGTAGAGATGATAGGAGCTCAGGACGGATGATTGAGGAACTGAGTACCAACCTTGCCAACGGTATCAGCCATGTTTGTTGGGTTAAGAGAATTAGAGAGGGAAAAAAATCAATTAAGTATTTGGAGAACCTCAGCAAGAGTGAAAAGCCTTGAGATGTCAACTTTTTATAATAGATTGCTCCAAGAGCTATCTTGGATGCTTGTATGATGCGGAGTTTTCGCACGAAGCCTCCTTTGACCCCACCACAGGTTATTTCTCAGGTGGGGGAGTCGGCACGGCAGTGAGGAGAGTGACTAACCCGGGCAAAGGAGATAAAAAGAAGGATAAACTATAGTCTGTTACCTCATCTCCTGATGTCACACCTGCGGTCATCATGACCGGCAACGACACCAAGAAATGCACAATCTCCTAAATCCGGAGTCGAATTTCTCAATCCATCTATGGTACTAGCCCGCAATGCTGTACACGTATATTCCACGTATATTCCCGGTGCATTGAAGCCTTGAGGCTGTTTGATAAGACGGTCCCGAACTGCCCCAACTCATTTCATATTTTGCGATAGCGCCAACCGGCATATATGAGACAAGGCCGAACTATGGACGAAACTCGGGATGTTCACCATAGCCCTAGAGAAAGGCGTTAGCCTGTTTTACAGCATTTCCTGGCGAAAACATTTGAACATCTATTGGCATGTATGTTATGCCTTTCGTCTCAAATCTCTTTGCATGACCGGGAGGTCGGTAATGGTTATAGCGCGTGGTAGAATAAACATGATGTAAAATGCACGTAATCATCTTATGTTCTGATTCACAACTGTTTCAATAGGTATAGAATTTTAATATCAGCAAGGCTGAAAAGAGAGTAGATAAAACCAGATATATGGTATGGAGGGAGACTGGTGCCATTTTATATCGTGCTGTCTGTTGAGAACCCGGAGGACTTTCTGACAACATCCAGTCTGTATTCCGTACCTACATGTACCGTATGTACCTGATGTGCCACCGTGCGTACATGTACCTGATCGGGTCTGGTGGCTCTCGCAGGTATTTCCTAAGCCGGTACCTAAATTCCAAGGCGGCAGGACCACTGTCGAGACCCATATTATTTATCGATAAACTTCCAAGGTTGGTAGGAGCTAACCGTTTCTGGTCCATGCACATTGCTCCAGCCCTTGTTCTGGTTGCGAAGTTTAGATGCGCTTAGCAACCGCGTCTACTTGGAAGCTTCAGCTTTCGCGCCGTAAATTTTTGTTTGCTCACTTTCAAGTACGCACCAAAAGCAATCGACACATTAACAGCCAAAGTGTTGTAATTCCAACTCCTACCCAAAATTGCAGCTACTAAGCTCATGGGTTTCCCGTACCGAAGTCATTGACTGTTTGCAGCGTCATTCTGAAAGCCCTTTGAATTTCAATATAGAACAAGGGCCATTCAAAGGAGCAACTGAGCTCCACAATCGCCAACATGTCGTTCCGATTCTCGCAATTTAGCTCGTCGCCTTCTACTCCCGATAGAGGCTCCAGAAGAACTTCGTCAGGTTATGGTTACACTGCAGAGCATCCCTCTACGACTCCCATTGGCCCTCCCCCGCCGTCCTCTGCACCATCTTTCACACCAGCTGGCGACCCGTCCCCCTCATACTTGCAGAGCTCCATCGTTGCAAGCTCCGTCGGCAGCATGTCAGGCAAGATAAAGGCCCCAAACTTTGGGAGGCCTAATCTTACGCAATCCAGACCGAGCTCTGGAAGGCGTAGCAACGCGCCTTTGGGAAGATCGATTCGAAGTTCTTCTTCCAGACAACCTTCTAGCCTGAGTAAGGAATACCACGGGGAAGACGATGAGGAGGATGAAGAAGATGAAGAAGAAAACGAGCACACAAACCGCGTACGTACTTACGGTATGTCATACGATGACACGACCGAAGGCGAAGATACCGAGCCCGACACAACAAACCCACTGGATGACGAAGAGGGGGACGCAGATGATATGATGCAGGATGAAGCCGAATATGATGTGGAGGAGGACTTACTCAGAGAAATAGCCGGCACCGAACCCTACGGTGGTGACGCGGACCTAATGATGCTCGCGACAGCTGCCGCAGACGAACGGATCAGCAGGGAAGCCGATGACATCTTCCGTGCTTCATCATTCCGCTCTACCATGGCCCCAAAGCGGGACTTAAAATATGCGACCCTTGCGAAGGACCTATACGGCCAATCCGAATTTGCAAAGGTGTCGGAACCGGACAATGTCATAATCCAGACCGAGGAACTCATCAACCGACTCTATGATGAGGGTGTAGGCCCCGAAGATGACGAGGAGAAACTGGACGATACCTTGGCCCATGCCTCCGTCAGACTTGTCAACAACATATGGGCACCCCATTTGGAAGAGATCTCTAGCGTGCGCCAGGAGCACGCGGCTAAAGTAGGACCAAGCGCTCACGCCCCAGACTTTGAAAAGGCTCTCTACCTGGCGAGGTTAGTCCTCCAGATCCATCATACGCCAGTAATCAGAGAAGAATTCGGCGCGACTACACACCTGGCCCTGCCTGCTATCCTTTTTGAGTGGCAGCATGAGCAGCATAATCTGGATCAAGACCAGATAAATGCTGTCCTGCAGCATCGTCCTTCCCCTGCAGCTCACGGCCTATTCTGGCAAGTTGTTTTCAATGCTCTCGTGCGCGGTGACATGGCCAAGACGGTGCAACTCCTGGAATCTGCTGGCTGGGAGTTTGTCAAAAAGCAACCTCGCGGCGAGTCGATCTATAGTGGCCAAGTCTTAGCTAACATCAAGCGCGTGGTCGAGGATCTATGTCTAATCATTGGGCAATGTCCCGCAGTAACCGATGGAAGCTGGGATATCCATAGCAGCGATTGGACTCTGTTCCGCCTGAAGGCTAAAGCAGCTAAGGAAGGACTTATCACTTTCACCGAGGGCAAAGAACGCACTAATTTCTCGTCGAGCCGATTTGCTGGTTCTGACTTTGGTGACTCTCTGAATGGACGGTCATCGCTCGCGGGCCTTGCTCGAAAAGCAGAGAGCAGAATTCCTTGGGACATCTACGAGAATCTTCAGTCTCTGTATGCTATCCTCATCGGAGAGCCAGAAGCTATTCTTGCGGCTGCCCAGGACTGGTGTGAGGCAACGATTGGTCTCTTCGGATGGTGGGACAGCGGGCACAATAAACGGAATGTGAACTTGTCGCATTCAAGATCGCTTCCGCTGGGTAGTCAGACGGGGGTAGACGATGACTTCCTTGACCGCCTTGCCCTTTGTCTTCAAAATGCCACAGAGGCTGATTTTCACTTCGATTCGGCAGATCCTGTCGAAGTAGCAGTTGCCTCTGCCTTCGAGGGTAACGTTGAAGGAGTGATTGGATTCTTGAGGTTATGGTCACTTCCAATTGCATCTTCCGTGGCTGAGATTGCCTCGTTAGGTCGATGGCTACCTCCGCAAGAACCACAGAATCTTATTAACATGAGCGATTTTGACATGGAAGAGCTAGAGGTCCTAGGAATGAATCAGAGTACGGGATCTGACGAGAAAGACGGAATTAAAGATACGACTTTAATCCACTACGCTCGCAGTCTCAATGATCGAAGACACATTTCGGGCATTGGTCTACATGGCAAAGTTTCTCGAGAGGGATGGGAGATGGCGGTTCAAGTTGTTGGCCGAATGGATTCACCCGAACGCTCCGAGCAGTTGGTGCAAGAATTATTACAGGGCGTCATCAGTACTATCGATGAGGATTCTCGTGAGACAGTCGATAAGATGTGGAGGCTCCTGAACGAACTCGGTATGATCAACTTTGCCGAAGACACAGCTGAGGTATGTGAATCGTGATATTATAGTGATGAACGACTACTAACGTATGCTAGACCTTTGGAGATATTCTCGCAAAAGACACCTTCCGCTTTGGAGAGGCGCTCTGGTATTACGCTTTGGCCCATCGTCCAGGCAAGGTTCGCGATGTGCTAAATACTCTCATGTCCATCTCTCTCGTGGAATCTACAACTTATCCACCGGAGAGCGAATTAGACAGCACTCTCAAACAACTATTGAAAGAACGTACAGCAACATTGCAGGAATTTGCGAAGCAGGATCTCGAAGCAGCAGAACTTCTTGGCAAGATGCTGAGCGGCTATGCTACACTCAGAAAGTTTTATGAACTTCGTGATGGAGATGGCAAATCGACTCGGAAATCCCTGTTGCACCGCCAACAAGCCGCCGCTGCCCTGACAACTGTTATTGCTAGTGCCGATGACAACATCCGAGGCGGTCTATATGATGACAGTCGGGACGCAGTTGTCAGTGAAGATTTCTTGCTAGCACTACTTGGAGAAGCATCTGTCTTTGTGGGCCAGTCGCCACCGGTTATTACTCTTGACCAGATCGATACCCTCCTCAAGGCCATTGAAGATATCCAAACCGTCGGATCCCGGGTCTACGATGCCGCTGACGAGTTCTTCAAGTTGGTCCTCGCATCAGGACATGGGAAAGGATCTACGCCCGCGGACCTTCTCAAGCAGTCTACGTCTTCGTTGGGTGGTAGCTTTATGATGACTGGTAGCTCGATGATTGCATCTCAGCTCCACCAGTCCGTGGTTAGGAGTGGTGTCATTAAGGGACCTATCAAACGGGCGTGGGACTGGAGGGCCAACGTGTTCTCGGGAAGCAGTTCCAGTGACATCCTCAAGCAAATCAGACTAGGTTTAACGAAGGACCTGGCCAACCTGTGGTTAGAACAGGCTGACAGTGTCATATTGTAATGCTCCCCCATCGGGCAGATTGGGGTTCAATAGAAAACTTCACGATTGATAAGGCATTGAACTGGCGTTTGGCGGCGTTAATAACCATAGTTGGTTAATGTACGGAATAATACCATGGTGAAGAAAAGACAAACGGAAAACTTACCAACTTATCTTCTAATTAGAAAGGGTGTGAAGCATCTACGGGTGTTACCAAATGGTGTTAGTGGTGTGCGTGACTAAGCAAGCGATGCGTTCAGCGTAAGCTCAAGTATGACACGGCTAGAAGTAACGATCTCGCCGCAATCTGTAAAGGAGGTCATACGATCTCTCGAGAACCTTGTACAGTCAAGCCGGTGCGGGGAATATGCGACCGGCGTAGTTTTTGAAGCGTAATTGGACACCCCTCCCACCCCATTGAATGCGACTCTACATAGGTCAACTTGACCCAGAGTATATGCGTGATCAAGATGTGACTTGACACCTGTACTAATAGGTATCCACGGCTAGTATACGCTCATCAGCATTGTTTGTGTCAAGCGCGGGGCGTACAGCAGGTCTTTGTCCCGAGTTGGGGTTTGATAAACGCTTGAATCCCCAGTTCAAGGCTCCGAGATTCAATTCCCTTGTGGAACGTATAGAATACCAAAAAGCCGCAACTTGTTGAGGACCTAGTAGGAAGCAATGAAGTTCTCAGAGGAAGCAGTTTCTGAGCTCCGCTCTATCGTAGAGCAGAGCGTCGTTACAGGTACCGAGGCGACAGCAAGTACTATCCCCGGGACTACCTGCGTTGTCGTAGACAAAAATGGGACCGAGCTCTTCGCTCACTCGGCCGGTAAGCGAGGTATCACGTCTAAGGAACCTATGACGCTGGACAGTACTTTCTGGATAGCGAGCTGCACCAAGATGATTACGGGACTAGCCATCATGCAGCTAGTCGAGAAGGGTTTGTTGAGCCTGGACGACGCCGCGCAGATAGAAGAGCTTTGCCCCGAGCTCAAGGATATGAAGGTCCTGAAAGACGACGGGACCCTCGAGGAGAAGAAAAACCGCATCACCTTGCGGATGTTGCTGACCCATACCTCGGGCTTTGTGTATTCGTTCTTCGACGAGGAGCTAAGGGACTGGAGCCACCCCATCGGAATCGACGAGTTCGGGTGCGATGTTAGGGAGATCCTCAAATTGCCGCTACGCTTCCAACCCGGCGAGGGCTGGAAGTACGGAACCGGCATCGATTGGGCCGGCATCGTGCTCGAAAGGAAGACGGGTTTGTCCCTGGGCGATTACTTTCGGAAAAATATCTTCCAGCCTCTAGGCCTGGAGAATATTACTTTTCTACCGACCCAGTCCATGAAGGACAGTCTTGTAATCACGCATCAGAGGGAGCACGATGGCAAGCTCCGCCCCCGAGACCCCGTATACCGCACTCCCCTGGTCGTGTCGACTCCGGAGGAGATTGCCCGCACGTTCCATAGTGGTGGAGGAGGGCTATTTGCAAAACCGCAAGATTATACGCGTGAGTCTTCTCCGTAAACCCAATTAGTGAACTAGTCTATTAGTAGATATAAAGTTTTACCGGACGTGAAGATTAACTCTCTATCTATAGGAATAATATCAGTGCTGCTCAACGACGGCACCGATCCCAAGACGGGCGCGAAGCTTCTTGAGAAGTCCACCGTCGACGAGATGTTCAGGAACCAGATCCCGGAACGTCCCGACTTCGCTAGGCAAGGGATCCCCGCGGCGAAGCCAGACTTGACCAACCCACTTCCGGAGCTTTACCCAGTCGCCGGAAACCCGCCTCAGGGCTGGGGCCTTACGTTCATGCTGAGTAACGCCAATCCACTAACAGGGAGGTCCGACAAGACAGGCTACTGGGCGGGACTGCCGAATTTGTTTTGGTGGTGTGATCGCGAACACGGCGTCGGCGGCATGATATGCTCTCAGATCGTGCCTTTTGGCGATCCTGCTGTCCTTGGACTATGGTTCGGAGTGGAGGCGGCTGTTTATAAGCACTTGAAATTGGCTAAGCAAGATGCGAACCTTTCTCGTGCAACGGAATCGCTGAGCTTGAAGTCTTGAATGCGACAAATTCCTATGCTTGTATTTGGATAATTTGCTCGGAAAAAAAGGAACGAGCTTAATTTGCCCAACCTTGGTATACGCTCCCTATCATGGACGATATGAAGTCAGCTGGAAACTCAGAGAATGTACCCATCACGCGTCAAGAGGGACAATCCAAAATCAGATAAGGCTTTTGGTATAGTGGATAATTTTCATTTTAATGATAATATTGTCCTAACGAAGGCTTCGCTCCTTATATGAGCTTTCTTGGGGTATTATTGTACCGCATATGTGGTATGATGGGTATAAAAAACCCCGATTCCCACCGCCGATATCCCTAAGATAGTTCTTTTCCGAGGATTAAAATCTGATCAGTGTCACGATCTGCCGGAAATTTTGAAGTAATGTGACTTCTCCCATTGTCTCTGAATGTGACCTAGTCCCCTTCTCCCCAAATATGTCGCTTAGCTGCCTCTGTAGGTCGAATAGCTGTAGGGAGATAGGAGTAGAGGCACGTGATAATGTTGATCCTTCTCGACGGTGAATGAGACTAGGACTTCAGGGAAGAAAGTCTTTCCCTCGCCGAAGTAGCTTCCGGTGTCGAAGCGTAGAGTCCAAGTTGATTTGTTCTCGACCTCGCTTAGCACATCGTCTAAGCTGTAAGTTGGCACGTCTCCCGAAGAGTGAGCGCTAGAATAAGGCAGCCAGGCCTTGATGCGGCCGTCATCGTCGGTCTGGGATTCGAAAGTCTTGAGTGGAGCGTGACCGCCTTCTAACTTCACGCGGACCCCCTTGGCTGGCTTGCCTATGGAGGTATCTAAGACGTGGCAGGTGATAGAGTCTTTGTCGCTCGCCATCTTGGGTTGATAATGATATAAAGGTGAGGGGTTTAGAGGAAGGGACTTTGATGCTGCGGCCTAAGCTTAGGATTTCACAAGTGGTAAAATGGTCTACTTGTACTCGCCAGGCACGAAGCTCAAACGTCCTATGAGATGGCAAAATCTAGTGGATGGAGGTAGATGTAGGACAAATGAGGCGGAGCTGTAGGCGGGGCAGTGAATGGGGCTTCTCTTCTTCCGAACTGGGTGAAAAAGAGGACTCACAATGCCAAGAATGGTGAGCTGCTTCTAAGTAGGTCCAGTAGATCCCCTTATTAGTGTATAGTGTATGTAGTATGCAAGTTGTTCAGGGGGCCGAATTCGGGACGAACTGGAGAGATTAGACTCTGTATGGAAAGGCAAGGCCAAGGTACCTGTTGAAGGGTAGTGTAACAGCTGAAATTCCCCAATGTAGTTGTCTTTTAGAGGAGCTGATTGCAGTGGTCGCACAGGTAGAAACCCCGCTAACTAAGGCCCCCCCACCGTGGGGCAAGATACGTACAGTCCATTTACCGTTCTTGATAGTACATATGTAGTGTGGGTCATGCTCTTTATATAGAAACAACCTTACAAACGTGATACAGTAATTAGCACAGTATTAATACATGGCATGGCAAACGAGAGGCAAACTAGTGTATGTACTTCCCCTATTCGTCACTCCACAACCATGGGGCTGTCATCTGCTATCTATCTGTACCTAGATAACTTATTACTTGTAGGTTACCTTCTCATCAAGCTATTAGTTGTATCGCGAGCAAGACAATCGGGCGGCTGAAGGCCCAAGTGTCACCTCACAGCCTTCACTCATCCTCAAGAGAGATTACCTATTCATGCCATCGACGGCACTGATTTGGCTACAGAACACCTCTCGTCGCTATGATTCGGCATCTAAATATAGCTCAACGAGACATTTAAGCAGTGTAACACATCTGCACGAAATTATCTCTACGTAAGACGTGACGGCATTCTCCTATGCCAGTGTCTTGATAACCACCCGAGTCTGCCTGCTTTCCTAGTGCTTAAGTAGTATTGTGGAATGCGGCCTTGCGAGGCAGTGCACCCAGCGAGACATTAAAAGGAATCAAGCGGTGAGTAGTATATCATTCTAAACGTTGCTAACCGAACAAATAAGATAGCTGAATCATGACAAACTATTATTTGCCTCGCCTCATTCTACCACATGATTTTACCTCATGCCAGGCGACACTCAATTATACCCAAGATACTACGGCATTCCCACAATTTGACCATCTTCAAACCAGCCCGCTCAAATAACTTTCGGAATTCCGAGGGTGTACGTTCTCTGCCGTTCATCAGAGACATCATGGCTATGTCTAAGGAGAAACCGTGATGACCATGGACGCCATAATTGGCCAGAAGGGGCTTAGGCGCAGCTTTAATATACGCGTCTCCTATCGTTTCAATCAAGGTTATATCGGCAACCAGCAGACGCGAATCTGGACCCATGGCCTCGGCAGTTTTCAAGAGAATTCTAACACAATCCTCGTCTTTCCAATCATGCCTACTTCGCGTTAGTCATATCTTCGACATACGGCTTAGTGGAGAAGTGTTACAGGACATGCCGCATCCAGTAGATGTCGGCTCCCTTGACGGGGTTTGACTCGAAGAAGTCATGCGTCAGAAATTTCACCCTTCCCGATTCTAGAGCCTCAGGAAATTCGCTCTGCCACATGGAGAACCCTTGTTCGGTCGCTACCGCCTGGTCCTGCACGACAAAGCGTAACTCAGGGTACAAGCGGGCGAGTTGAAGGTCAAAGCTACCTGGGTATGCCGTGTTAGCCTTAGTCCTAACGAGTAAGGCTACTGCGGTCCTTCTCAGTGTCCAAATGGGACTTACCGACGCCGCCTCCGACATCGACAACCAACGCATTACCCAACTCTTTCCAGGGGAAGTCATACAGGTGAGGACTGCCCAAGCTCTTGCTATTACCAGCCAAATATAAGTTGTAGATTGTGGCAATATCCTTCGGTACCAACTCCTCATCTGGCGATGGCTCCACGGTTTTGTATGACTCCCTCGCAGCACCAGGACTCGCTTTCTCCAGGGCTGCTCGTGACTTGGGGACTTTCTGATTCATCCAGTCGAAAAAGGGGAGCTCTGTGCCTACTGCCAATGTCCAGGGTGCGAGTGGAGCATCGTGGCTCGGTCCTCTAACAGGGTCATTCAAGGCCTCTGGCAATGCTGATGTAGCAGCAAATCCCAAGGAGCTGTAGGTTGTCAAAGATTCACGAAATGCCCAAGCCAGTTTGTATCGAGGGAATACTTACCTGCATCTAACTTGCGCTTGCAGCATCTCATCATTGACTAAGGCTTGAGTAATCCTATTATTGGCAAACCTACCTGGAGCGACCTCGCGAAAGAAGTGTTGTGTGGCAAGTAATCGCAGGATACGATCTTGCTCTTGTTAGCACTCCTTACAAGAGTGATACCCGGGGCCAAAGAAGCTAGATCCAGGTCGAACTCACTAAGCTTATTCTGATCCAATCCAGTTGTCCTCGCTAAGTCCGCGACAGGAATCCCTTCCTCCCCGGCCTCAGCAAGCAGGTTGGCGACATCATGCTCGATTGCTACGTGAAGTGCTCGAACCTCGAAGTACAACTCGGCGAAATCTACGAGTCGTAGATGAGGTTCTGCTACCAGCTCTTCAATTGAGCCCAGCGCCGCAATAATAGTCCGTTGTGCGTCGTAGGCCTTGCGCCCAGGTATCGCGAAGCTGGTCTCGGACGCCGGCACCGCGTCCGGCGCTGGATGCTCCCATTCTGAAATCAGCGTTTCCGATGCGTCTTGGATGAGCTTCACCACTTGTCGAAGGGCCGTAGCGCGCGATGGTGTATCGTTGTAAGACATTGTAGATGTATCTCTTTTCATGATATCTAGTAGTCACCCGCTCTAAATGAAGAGTTATAAATTCTATCTATGTCTCAGATTGGTTATTCTCAACCCTATATTATTCTACGAACGGCTACATAAGACCCTTCTCCCATACCTCGCGGCCGGAGTCCAGATATATATTACTTGTCTTGCAGCTGCTCCAACCAAGCACTGGAGAATGATGTCCTTCGATTTGCCGGCGCAGCTCTTACCGCATTTATGACATGCATCGCATATTACCCCGGCATTGAGATCATGGTTAGGAGCCAACCCGCGTTGGAAGCTTACCTTACTTACTGTGCCCGCTTTAACTGGGCTGTCTTGCTCATAACAATATGCGGAGAAACCCTGCCAACGAGAGGGAGCGTAAGAAATCACAGGGGGGATACCTTTTGCCTATTAGGTAGTACCGTGCTTACAAGCGCGGGTGTAACATCTTGTCAGCCACCCACCCGCTCCAATTCATACTTTCCAGCCACCTTTTTGGAAGAGTTCGAAGGGATGATAGATAAATAACACTGCATGCATACCTAGTGAATATTCTGATATTGCTAAGCTACAAGGTTGTGCAAAATAATCCTGGAGAGAGAGTTACTTGTAGGCCAAGTAACGATAAATACCTCTGTGTGACATAGCTACCTAAATATCGTCGTAATATGTGATATTCACACTCACAAAGGCACGCATGTATTCTTAATGGGAGAAGGCTACTACCGTCTCCTAGCCTAGGTAAGAGTCGATCGATAGAGGGGAAAGGAAGGAAAGAGAAAAGGGGGAAAAACACTGAGCAAGCAAGGTGTAAGAATGGTTATTCAGCATTATTGAGTATTTCAACTAAATAAGTTCTACTTTAGATACATAAGTCTGGCTAATTGTAGCTCGAAGCCGCCTTGCTAACCATCATACAGGCGTTCCATTGGCACCCCTTGCCCAGCATTCATAGTCTCCTATTCGAGTTTTGCCTAGTCCCGTATCATGATATGCCAGATGAGCTGGAGCAAGTTGGTTGATGACGACGATATCTGTTTCTTTGATGATCTGTCTGTTCCCTGGTGGTAGGATAGGCTCCCGGCTGTGCATGCTCATTATACGGTTGGTATCACTTCCCTCCGAATCGAACAAGTCGTCCTCGGACGGGATACGTTGCGGGACGATCCGGCACGAATGTCTCGCATTGCTTGGTGTTGTGTTGTCCCCCCAAGATGACTCGGGCGTACCCCTACTAGAGTTGCGCTTTGGTTTGAACAGAGGTGAAAGCACCGGCACACATGCAACTATCACACCTAGGTTCGCCTCAACCGCTGACCATAAGATCACAGATCCGGAGTTGAGGGGATTGGCAAGACCTTTCATGAATTGAATTCGGATTATCTGTATGACAGTTATGAAAAAGCCGACGGCGAAGAGACCGAGCAGCACAACTTTCTTCCGTTTCTCGATTTTGGTTTTGATGAGGACGGGGAATGGGAGAAACATGCTTGAGACGGATTAGACTGGTCCGTTATTGACCGGGAGGAGCGCTATCACTTACACAGCAAAGTCAAAAACGATAGTCAGTGACGACGAGCTCGTGTAGAATGGGATCATGTTGACACAGTTGCCATCTGTGATTGTACTGTCCCACTGCTTTGCAATCTGGTGGAAACTTAGTACTATTGCAAGTTGGAACAGATCTCTAGAGGCATACCGGATGACATAGGTTCAGTTGGACTACTAGACATGCCAGATGGAAAAGCGTGCAGCTGGCCAACACGCAAGTCACCCCATACTTGCACATCCCCTGAGGAACGAATCGGAAGTATGATACTAGGAGGCTTTGCTTGAACCCCAGTACACTAAGAATATACCTAATCTGTGTTAGGCAGGCGGTTTGAGTCGTTACGCAATATGATAGCTGATAGAAGAGCTTACAATGCAGAGCCTGCATATTCCAACTGTCCTAGATTAGTTTGAGTTGACGTCGGAATTTTGAATGGGGCCAAGACCTACATGACCGAAGGGATAAATATTTGGGTGTGGTATGTCTTCGACATGCCTCATTCCTAGCCCCCATTTTGTTTCTATTCAATCCGCATCAGTGCCCGACATGGACTATCCAAGTGAGTGATATGTACGTACGTGTTCCGGCGACCGCGGTAAAGCTACACGTTAGAAGCTATCGGTCGTGTCAGGAATGAAACCCAATGGAGGATCCCTGAAATGGTTCTTACCCAAGTGACGAATATGATCCAATCATCTAGCCGTATTCAACCTTAGCAGGTCGGCCAGGTTTGGTCGAGACTTGATAATAGCGACATACCTATTCCCAAAGCATGGATAAGCCGACCGCGAACATAAGCTCGGAGGCATATGAAGCAAAGAGACACCCCTGTCAACACACTCATGACAGCCACGATCATAGGTCCGTCAGTCGGAGTATCATCTGGGGCATTATGTATCCATCCCATCTTCCGGTATATGCTGAGATGACAACTCGTATAGATCGATGAAGAGGTGGTGGGCACTCGTAAATGCCCCCTCCGGGCGCAGTTTATCTGCGGATCGTTCGATTTCCGATTTGCCTAGATATTCCCCGAGCGGAGAAATTCTCGAACAAGTTGATTGTCTTATCTGTCGGCTTTCCTGCAACTATGGCCAGTTCTCGTCTGGTGGGCGGGTTTTCAGGTGGGTTGAGACAGAAAGGAAATTTGTTATAATGGTTCATGGATGGGAAAGTGAAGAGAAGAGGGGGGTATTCGCTGCATATCTCAGCATGATAAGCCTGGTCCATATTATAAGATATATTATTGGTGCAAATATTCTACAGTGAGTTAATCTGTCCTCCAAGTTGTTTTTAGAGGTGCATACAGCCTTCAATGACTGATGGGGGCAGCAATATTCATTTAAGGTAGGTAAGGTAGATTTACTAGGTACCTAGGCTACGAGGATATCCAGCGAATCACTATGTAGTTCCGGTATTTGATCGTTGCATTTCCAAGTAGCTCTTACCTACATCTTCAAAATGTTCGGCCCTGAACCGGTAATGATTTTAAGGTCGCATCTTAGGCGTCTTATGCGTTACATTGTCGCATTCCTGCGTGACCAGCCTGCCAGCTTGACTTCCGCCTCTTCTATGTGACAGATGCTTTTTCTATGGCTCAGCTCATAAGCATCCATGATTGGCTACTCTGTACAGTAAGCAAGCTGTGTAACATCCTTCATGTGTGAAAGGAGGCTCCCTGATTTGTGCGTCATTTATTCATATCTACCTCTATTATTAGAAGTGGCTGATCCTTTCGGTCCCGTCTAGGGCTGTCTTTTTTCCTGGCCTTGCGAACCTCCGAGGCCGGTCAAATTTAGGACAATATATATCTCTTCTCATCACATTGTTGTGGGAATTGAAGTAAAAGGATTTGCTTGTGAGGCCGAACATGTGGGTGCAGTAATCACCGGAATGAAACCCTACATCGCTAATATATACCACGCTTATCCATAAAGTTCTTAGCAGTGTTTTCAAGATTTCGGTGTATACCTAGGTAGAACTTCATATACATGGGTGTTTTAAGGATTGGGACAATGTCAACTAATAGTTTAAAGCCATTCAATTATTGCTTTCAAGAGCCATCAGGTGGTTATTTGAATACAATAGAATATAGGTACTGTTCCAAAATACTTGCGAATGGCTTTTCTTTGATACACTGAGGTCTTCTTTTCCCAACTTATAAACCATATGGCATGTATGGGCTGAGTAAATTCTATAAATGATCGGATAAAAACTGGATGTAGCGTGATTATGTTGGCTTATCTCGCTGCTAGAGGTGATATTGAATCTTCGCGGGTTGAAACTAGCTGTGATTTGGGACTAGATATACGCTTCTGGCGCTGGCGTATCAGCTGATGGTATAAGGTTCTCTCAAAAACAAGAAAAACATAGAATTATGTGCATAGAGTCAACTTCCCTTTTAAGTTCCAGTAATGTTCAATACGGCTAATACGACGGCCGGCCGCTCTTCGGGGTCGCATAAGTAAGTAGGTAAGTAATGGAGGGTTTCGTGATCGTTAAACCTGTAAATGATGGGCTTGCATGTTGGGCGTTCTTGTCGCGCGCGGTAATTTCCATGAAGCTGAAAACGCCACAGTGTCTTAAGTACCTACATCGTCTTCTATGCTTCGCTAAATAATGATATATCCATCTGATATGTGTCCTAGGAACCTCGCCGAGTCTCCGTACTCCTTGTCTTCTCTGACTTTATCCCTATAAGTCTATTATAACTTTACTCAAGACCGAGAAGAAAATAGAACGTAATCCATATTAATCTGCAAATATGCATCTGGGGGCTCTGACGACAGAATTTACCCCTCCGACATCCTGTTATACTTCGTTCTCTATTGACTTTAAGCTTCCTGGGGGTTTCGACGTTATGGGACCAGTGAGTACGAAAGACTGTTTCCCCTCATATTACAATTTCGGAGCAGATGACTATTTCTCTCCCGGCGTTTGTCCCGTGGGATATAGCGCTGCCTGCGTTACTCCCTCTCCCGATGAAGGGGCGGGGAAGGATACTGTGACGACTATAACATGCTGTCCAACGTTCGTCCACCCCATTGTTGAAAGACCTGAACGAGAAAGTTGATTAGGTACTTTGATGAAGCTCTTATACATGCAATCCATCGCCTCCTGTCATTGATGGATCAACTTATGTTTGTAATTCCCGCATTCTTTCCTTCACCGGTCAGCATATTTGGATCTCAGGCGGCCAAACCACTTCGAGTGTTTCCACAACAGTGGCCATGAGCGAGAATACTATTGTCAATGCGTTTGGTATACAAATTCGATTTCAGCAAACAGATTTTACTTCCTCTCTGCTGGTGAGTGTTATTAAATAGACTTAGGCACGCTTAGCTGGCCATCTAACGGAAACATCCGCAGGTTCCACCGTCGTCCACAATAAAGCCTCTCCCTTCTAGCACTTCTGCACCCAGAAATCCTACAAATAGTGACTCCAGTGGGAGCGAAGGTCGCCTTACTGCCGGTGCTGCAGCCGGCATCGGCGTCGGCGCTGCTCTCGGTGTTTTGCTACTTGTTGGCGTAGTGGTATTTACATACTGCATGGGTCGCCGCCGTTCGAAAAACAGGGCCCTTACCAGACAGCGCGAAGGTGATGATATTCGTCTATCGGAGTTGAGAAAGGACGGTGTGATTCAGACCACAATTGGTCAGCTATCAGAGTTACCATTGAGGGAACCTAGTGAGCTGGATGGAATGATGTTGACGGCCCGTTGAAACTGAAATTAATCATTGAAATCCTGAATCATATGCCAGATGTTTCATCTACAAGTATCACCTAAGATACCTATAGTAGAGAAATGAAGCATCGTATATTATGTATACCGCGGCTTTGGCTTGGATAATTTCTAGCTCACCTCAGAACAATATTCCTTTCTATTATCCCAAGTGCGCCACATGACAGGATAATACGAGCTATTTTCTGCGCTTATATAATTCAAGAAGCTCTTTGGAGAGTCTCGAAACATGTAGTATGTTCATCATATGGACTATAGACAGCTCGAATTAGGTCCATCCATGGGCCATATATCACCTAAACTGGACGGTTAGTAAAAACGCAGACTTCACTACGCTTCCTTTGTCTGCTCGAGTTCCCATTCCTGATTCCGACGCATAACAGATACCATGACCTTCCCTGCTAAAAAAGACGGCATCAAGCCCGCCGCCATCAAGTATTGTATCGCGTGGGTCCAATACCCTACTACTATACCACGTCCGTGTCCAGCATGCGCCAACGCGGCTTTGGCAAATGTCTTCGTATCTGGTACGAAAAAGGAAGGTGGTTCTTTATACCCGACGACGCCCGTGACTCTACCCGTTCGGATACCTAAGATCTCGACTTCCTTCTCCCTGTGCTCCATCAACATTTCTAGGCGTAGAGTGTTGGTCAATGTCATCAAGAAGCTTTTACTGGCGCTGTACGTAGAGAGAAGTGGGAGTCCTTGGTCGGCCATTGTGCTGACATTGACCAGGAGTGCCGGAGCATTTTGAATCAGGTTGGGGAGAATCGTGCGTGTTAGATGTAGTGGGAATAGTGCATTGAGGCTGATGTTCTCGGTGACCCAATCTTCTGCTCGGTCTTTCAGCGGTACAAATACTGGGGGAATTGGATTTCCTCCAACATTATTTATGAGTACGGTGAGGTTTATCCCATCTAAAGCCTTTTTGATCGCTGCAAAGTCTAGAGGTCCTTGGCCATTCGGATCTTCACTGCGGGGAGTTTTGAGGCAGTTTATACATGCTACCTTGTTCGCGTCTGCCACGACAGACTTGAAGGACCTTTCGGGGAACGAGTCCTGGAGGTCGAGAACTACCTTGGAGAGCTTTGCCTCATTTCTTCCATGAAGTATCACATTGAACCCGTGGCTAGCCAACTCCCGAACGAACGCGAGGCCTATTCCATCCGACGAGCCCGTTACCATGGCCCAAGGAGGTTCTCCATCCCTTGATGGATGCGCATACCGCGACAATTTAGACGAGCAGGTATAAATTCTAAATAGGGAAAAGACTTTGATGAGGACAAATAATATCGTAAAGACACCGATAGCACTTAGCAGAGTTGAAGGAAGGAGGATATAAGCGAAATCAATTGCTCTTTGGATCATACTGGGACTCGGCTCGTGGGAAAATAACATGGGCTATGGAAAGAAACGTGGATGGAAGGCGAACAATACCTACGTGGACTTAAGTATTGTATTGGTTGTTGTGTTATGTTACACAGTTCGCAGTTTAACCTCTTTATCCGGACGCCTATAAACGAATAAATTGTGTCTTCAACGGCTCCATCTCCAAAGTCCAGGGTCGTTCGACCCCACTGCAGAACGGAAAACCGGGGAGGAGATTCCCCAGGAACTCAAAGATACCTCAAAGCCAATGTAATTATAATCCAGCTGACAATAATAGAGCTTATAGATAATATTTGGATCGGTATGATGTGATAATTAAGTTACTTTATGGTGGTGTCTATACGACCTCAACCTAGAACGATACAGCTCCTAGTTGAATGTGAAATGGGGGTTGGTAAGAATAGGCTACAAATGTGATTCAGTAGGTACCTAATCTAACCGGCAAATATCTCTTTCTAGTGCATCGAAATATGGGCGTTTAGATGAAGTACATACCATATGTGCAGGGACTTGAAGGAGATGCTCGCCGACGAAGGGAACCAATTTACCCCAAAGGTCGTGGGCAGCTACTCCATGCTTAGAAAGTCTTCCTACCTGATAACGAGCCAGAAATAACGCACAAGGAGACAGCGGAATTAAAGGATCGGACGCTAGTCAGAGAGTATCTTTCTACATGAAGAAGAGCACATTTAGAAGCTTGCTCAAGAGCGAAGAAAGTGGTAATCAACTCGCGTGTATTCACACAGAGAACAGGCAAGGGAAACAAGATCAACTTTACTCGTCTTCTGGCATAGTAAAAATTAGGTACCTAAAAAGGTAAAGTAGGTACTTTCCATTCCCTTGTTCAGAATTCCGTTTCAAGATATGGCCGTGGTGGTCATATATTTGATCCTCATGTAAGTCGCGCATCTAATAACCGCCTCTCTCGTCATTTACAAGCCAACCAATTGACTCTCATGCATACGCGATGACCTTGGCGACAGTGTGGCGTTTGTCTGGTTCATGAAGGAATAGATTGATAAGTTTATGCATGTTCGGTCATATTTCTATTCAGTTACTTTGACAAGACTTATCTACAAACCCAATGCCAGGGAGCTGGAATTGCCATGACCACGGAGGTATTACTACGGCTTAACCACCAGTAGGGAATATGGAGAGCATGGTTGGTAATGCCGTCATTGTATCAAAGATTGCACAAGGACTATAGTGGTAATGATAAGTCAACGCCACATTCGTGATCGCAAGCTACAAATGGCGTGCTCACCATTTTCCAATTCCACCCTTGGAGACCTTCCATATCTGTCTCCAACCAACTCCTCGACTGCGTCGCGACCTATCAAGAACCTGTCCAATGCCTCGGCTTGTAATTCTAAAAGAGGAAAATTATGGATGGCGAGACCAGGCCAAGACTGCAGCGTGGGCGATCCTTGAGCAGGATAAGAGATATAAGATACTCAGCATCCACGATGTATCGTAACATCAATCTCTTGGGATCCCCAAGATTATATGACCTTCGAACCGCTTCGGCATTCCGGATACAGAAGTCATGGCAGATTCAAAGGACATGGTCGAAATCCGGCCCGAGTCGCTGTCGGGATCCGAGAAGAGACATGGCGAGGATTCGGCCGAAGTAAAGGAGCGCATTCTTCAACAGGAGGCACTCCAAAATACGGAGCCTCCGGTTCTCCCTATAATGACCTTGTTCCGTCGGAAGAAGAACTACAATTTGGATGAGATCGCGACCCAACCCTCCGTTTTCGACGACCCGGAGAAAGCCAAGCACTTCCAACCCACTGAGAAGTATGAGAATCTGCACCGGTTCGACCCGAACGCGAGGTGGACATGGGCAGAGGAATTGCCACTCATCAACAAGCTCGACTGGAAGATCACGTTGTGGGCGTGCATAGCGTTCTTCGCTTTAGATCTAGATCGAGGGAACCTGATCCAGGCGAACACGGACAACTTCTTAGAGGACTTAGGTCTTAACACAAACGGTGAGTGGGAGAACAGTGATTTATGTGTAACACAAGCTGACTTGATAGATTATAACTTGGGAAATACTATTTTTAGATTGGTATTCTTGATTGCAGAACTCCCATCGCAGCTTGTCAGCAAGAAAGTAGGCAAGTAAATGCTATGGTCTGACGTTGAATCCCTTGTTAATATTGGATATAGGGCCTGATCGATGGATCCCTACCATCATGGTTCTCTGGAGTCTCGTGGCGGCGTCGCAATTTTGGTTAAATAGTAGAGCAACTTTTCTGGCTACCCGGGCTTTACTTGGGTTGCTGCAAGGCGGCTTTATTCCTGACATTGTCCTATATCTTGTGCGTTGGCCCTCCTGACCCCTCCCTATGCGAGCTGCTAAAAAGGACTAACCTACTCTCGTTACAGTCCTACTTCTTCAAAGGCACTGAACTACCATTCCGCTTAGCTCTTTTCTGGGCAACATTGAATGTAGTGGATATCGTCGCACCAATTCTTGCTTTTGGTATTCTGCGACTCCGAGGTTATCAAGGCCGGGAAGGGTGGAGGTGGTTGTTCCTAATCGAAGGTCTCTTCACCCTCATCGTTGGCCTGTGGTCCTGGTTTATGATGGCACCCTCGCCAACCCAGACTAGATCATGGTATCGACCAAAAGGTTGGTTCAACGAACGAGAAGAGGTCATCATGGTCAATCGGATTTTGAGGGACGACCCTTCCAAAGGCGATATGCATAACCGCCAGGCTGTCGATTTCAAGAGATTGTGGAAGTCGTTATGTGACTTCGATCTCTGGCCAATTTACATTGCCGGCCTTGTGTTTGCAATACCAGTTGGACCACCGGCTCAATATCTTACGTTGACGCTTCGAGGTCTTGGATTCGATACGTTCAACTCCAACCTCTTGACAATCCCGAGTGTAGCTCTTGGCACTGTCACGGTGAGTTATTATCCGCACTGCACTCAGTCTTCTTTCCCCTTAAGTAATTTAGGATAACGTAACAGGGACTAATTATGATATAGATGCTGGTCCTCACGTATCTCTCCGAAGCGTGGAATGAAAGAGCTTTAATGGGCTTGTTTGCGCAACTTTGGATATCGCCGAACATTATTGCTCTCGCCGTACTTCCTATCAATGTCTCGCCATGGGCAAAGTATGCAGTGGTGTCGATTATGCTTGCATATCCGTACCGTATGTGCCTAGGTGGTTATGTACACTATCATTCACGATCGCTAACGAATTGGATAGCTCATGCCATACAAGTTGGTTGGTGCAGCCGAAACTCAAATACTGTCAGAGCGCGAACCGTCTCGGCCGCAGCCTACAAGTAAGTTCTATGTAATTCTATCTATGATTATAATAATATGCTAATCAATTTGACAGTATGTTTGTCCAGGTCTCTGGTATTGTATATTCAAATATCTACCGCGCTGATGATAGACCACTATGTACGTACACTGCTTTCCCCCTGACGGCCAATTCCATCCGACTAACGTGGGTGGTGGCAGATCGCCGTGGCAACAGGCAACTTGCCGCAATTTGCGGCGGTAATGTAGTCATATATATACTTATTAAATTCTACTACATCTGGCGCAACAAGCAGAGAGATAGGGAATGGAATGCTATGACTCGAGAGGTAAAATGGCAAACACAAGAACGATGAGACACATAAACTAACATGCCTGTAGGAGCAAATACACTATCTGGAAACAACCACTGACGAGGGAAGCAAGAGAAAGGACTTCAGGTTTGCTCATTAATCCGGAGTTGTGGAGATGCTGTTTGGAAAGACTCGACAGAGCTTTGATAGAAAGGTGACAACTCAAAGTCGTAGTGAGGTAGCCAGGTCATCCAATGACTAAAGTCAACATGGTCAAATCATCCGGTTCCACATATCTACGGAATTAGGGAATTAATTGCTATCCAGCCGCGGTTGTGCGTCATTACAGCAGCTCTTACTTGGGTCCAGGACATTGTTACTTACTATGAGAAATGACTATTATAAGACACGACCCAGGCCTCCTTAGTTATATGAAGAGTAAAGGGTTTAACCATACCGAAGTTATTCATTTATAGTATACCTTTCTATATATTCCAGGAAATTGGTAGATTTTCCTTCTCTCTATGTACATTTATGACGGGTGTAGAGTGGGAAGGGGACCGAAGTGCACAGTCAGCTTGAAGCAAATAATACAGAGTAATGCTAATAGAGCTGATCAAGTCTTATGACGCGTAGAGGCCAACAAGTTTTGACTTTGAACTAGATTTGAAACTAAGAATCTGTCTAATTCACAGACGTCTGGGTAGGTAGGTAGTTTAATCCTCTACAATATATGTGGGACTGTATCCATGACCCTAATATAACCGTCATCAGTAACCACACGCAATGGCATAAGCCATCATATATTACTGATAGCTGGGACTGGTGATTCATCATGAAGACACTGGATGGTGTTTGCTTCTGGTCGGTAGCCCGGAATGAATGGATATAAGTACATCGAATATTCCTCACAGAATAATAACTATTGTATATGATGAAAATGTACTTACAGTCTGTTCGAGCACTCCAATATTCAGGGTCAAGACAGTTACCAATTTTAACTCGATCTTTCTGTACCGTTTTCGCAAGAATGTCCGGCACCGACAAGTCTCACGCCATGGGCGAATCTAAAGTGCCTGGAAAGGTCCAAGAAAAGGCGCCCAAAGGATTAGAGGAGACCCTCCCAGAATCTGTGAGCTCTCCTTCATGCCTTACTTAAGATTCATTCGTGACCACTTCTAATGACTGCTACTCAAGATCCATCCCACTGGGAAGAAAGAATCTACTCACAAGACTCACGCAAAGGGGGACGGTGAGGAGTCGATCCTACCTAAGAAGGCGCAGGAGAAAGTGCCTGAGAGCATCGAAAGATTAGTGCCGAATGCTCTTCACAATACTGGAGACAAGTAAAGACTACGGCGTCGGCGTCATTCATAGAGATTGGTGGTGGGTGTACGGAGGTCAAGTGAATGGCGGTTTCATAATGCCGTCACCCGATACACTTCCGATAGCAGGATCTACACTTTCAGGTTAGATCTAGGATATAGGACTGAACATTAATAATTCACTTTCGAGATCTTAGAGTGTTTGTTTGGGTGATGATATGTCGTCGTCAACGAATAGGTACTTAGGTACTTATTTATCTTTCTCAGCCACGATTTGCTGCCCAACAGGGTGTCTTTGTGGCTTCAACTACATGTATCCATGCCCTGATTTGATGAATGTACCTAAAATTCGCTGTGACCCTCACTAGCGGGTTCGGGTACGTAGCCAAGACCCGTCCTCCGTCATTGGGGTCGTGGCGGGGCAATTATGATTTGGCTGGAACCTCGACGTAATTCCAGAATCTACCTCCAGATTTGTGCCACGACAATTCGTTACATTTTCGCATAGACAGTGTAGAGCGCTCAACGCTTGTCCTGTCGGACCTACCATTCCTGTAATAATATTACGATCTCCCTCCCTAGTTAATCTCACATTCTCTCATCTTGTCCATCGCTCTGCACCATGTCTTCCGCCGTAGTTAACGCTGATGACGGCATGGAGCCGTCGCTGCAGTCTATTCTGGATCAAAAGACGTTGCGATGGATCTTTGTTGGTGGCAAGGGAGGTGTTGGCAAGACGACAACCTCGTGTTCTCTGGCCATACAACTGGCCAAAGTCCGCCGGTCGGTTCTACTCATCTCCACTGATCCCGCGCACAACCTGTCCGATGCCTTTTCGCAAAAGTTCGGCAAGGAAGCGCGATTAGTAGAAGGCTTCACGAATCTGAGTGCTATGGAGATCGATCCGAATGGAAGTATTCAAGATTTAATAGCCGGGCAGGGTGAAGATAACAGCGACTCGCTAGGAGGCATGGGAGGCATGATGCAGGATTTGGCGTTCGCGGTAAGTACTGGGATACCATGCGATTTTTGGTTGGTGCCAAAAGCTCACACTTCATTCTACGTAGATTCCCGGCATAGACGAGGCAATGTCCTTCGCAGAGGTCCTTAAACAAGTCAAATCCCTCTCATACGAAGTCATTATTTTCGATACCGCTCCTACAGGCCACACTCTCCGATTTCTACAATTCCCATCCGTCCTCGAGAAGGCTCTCGCTAAGATCTCACAACTTTCCTCGCAGTATGGACCATTACTTAACGGTTTCCTCGGAAACCAGGGCACACTTCCGAACGGGCAGAACTTGAACGAGATGATGGAGAAGCTGGAGACTCTTCGCCAGACCATCGCCGAGGTCAACACGCAGTTTAAGGACGAGAATTTGACAACATTTGTATGCGTTTGCATAGCGGAATTCCTCAGTCTGTACGAGACAGAACGCATGATTCAGGAATTGGCAAGCTACGGCATCGACACACACTGTATTGTGGTAAACCAGCTGCTATTCCCAAAGCCAGGTAGCAATTGCGAGCAGTGCAATGCGCGACGGAGGATGCAGAAGAAATACCTAGATCAGATCGAGGAATTGTACGACGAGTTCAATGTAGTCAAGATGCCTCTCCTGACAGAGGAAGTACGGGGCAAGGAGAAGCTAGAGAAATTCAGCGAGATGCTAATTCACCCCTATGTTCCCCCCGAGGAGTAGCACACATAGGGTGGAGCATATCGAGTTGTTTAGGGGCGAGCGTGGCGTTTGATACCTTTGAGCTATATCAGGTGTATAATCGCAAGTGGAATAGAGGATAAATGAAGACACTCGAGTGTTTCTGGCATACGATGCGCGCTCTCAAGACACGGAACCAATGTTGGTCTAGGTAATCTGTGATTCCAGCATCGATATAAGGGATAATGCAATGAAAACCAATTATGGAATCTTGTACTTTTACTCGCACAAAAGAGCTGGTGAGGTACTACCTAATTTGCCTATTCTACCTTCGATCATACAAGCAAAGGGAGGTGGAATTGATTGAGCAGTAGTTCTTGATCCACAGATTCGCTGCGAGATCGATATTCGCCTTAGAGTATCTACCTTGTCTGATATAGATAATCTAGTAATGAGAGGAATACGGTCATAGAAGAGAGCCTACCTACATATTCAGCTTCGAACAACCGGTCAAACGCTTATAAATATGTACCGCAAACCAATTCTACGCAGCCGATCAAGGTATATAATGGACCACATGGCCAGGGGCCTAACCCGTGGAAGGCCGTCATTGTACTCGAGGAGCTTGGATTACCGTACGATATTGTCTGGATACCTTACGGCGAAATCAAGTCGGAGCCTTACACGTCTCTGAATCCGAACGGACGGTTGCCCTCAATCACTGACCCGAATAAGAACATAACGCTTTGGGAAACAGGCGCCATCATAAACTAGCTCATCGCTACGCACGACGAGGAGCTTAAGCTCACATATGGAGACGACAGGCTCCAGGAGCACTGGTATCTTCAGAGCTGGCTCATGTTCCAGGTTAGCGGCCAAGGGCCAATGTGGGGACAGAAAAGTGAGTATTCGAAGTTCGGCTTCCTTGTCACTCCTTACGTCACTCATATCTGAGGGCGCAGCATGTTTGACTCAGTCCATGGAGTCTTGTCTCTCTTGAAGTTCCGAGGTTTCCGAAGAATGTAGTATTCTGATTGGAATCGTTTAGCTAACCCTTCTCGTTTGCGAATAGCGTGGTTCGCCCATATTTATGTAGAACAGAATTTTCAGACTGCCATAGATCGGTATGGGAACGAGTCTAAGCGCAGCATGGGGGTGGTAAACAGCTCCCTGCACAAGCAGAGGCATAAGCTCGGTCTTGGTGCCGACGACCCTGTTTGGCTTGTTTGCGAGAAGTGCACTTTTGCCGACCTTGCATTTGCCTCTTGGAACACTCTCCTTCCGACTATCTTTCCCTGGGACACTTTAGACCTAGAGAAAGAGTTCCCAGAGTACTATCGCTGGAACGCGAATATGCTTAAACGGCCTGCCACGAGGAAAGTCCTAGACTTCAGGGAGGAGTGCATACGGACGATGAAGGACACCGGGATGGAGGTTGTTGAGCGGCAGGTATCTAGATGCTAGGCAACTGCCCCAATATGAGAAGTCTCTTGGTGTAGGTGTTTCTTGAAAGAGGCTTCATTGACGCTGGATATGTATAGCGAGCTCAGATTCAGGTGGTTGAAGTGATCTCTGCAGGTTATACATATATGTATCTATGTCTCGTAGCTAAATACTCGTTAAGAGTCTGATAATTGAAGTAGAGCTATCCATGTCAACTTGCCTAATAGGGTAATTGCTAGTCAACTAACGGTTTAAGGTTCACGTGTTGTGCTTACCGCCATTTCTCTTCATGTAGCTTCATAAGGCAACCTGCAGGTACTTCCAGCGTTTATCGCAGTTGATGAAAAGCTGTTTTTGGCATTAACTCCCACAAGATAAACCCTGTCGATATACAATCATCACCTTGAAGCACATGAGATACTACCGGTATCCGTCGAATGATGTCCAACATATTTTAGTGAGGTGGCATGTGGGGCCAATGTGCAGCTCATCTCAGGGGAAATAATTAGTGGGCATCGAGTTAGGGGTCATGGCGGGGTAACGTTCAAAGATAGCTTTTGAATAGAAACAGTCGTGTGAAGCTTGCATACATGGATGAGCTTGTCTCCCTAGTTACACTTTCACCTAAATTCGTCGCTCTCTTTTTCAGAGAGCCTATAAGTAAAAAGAAGGCCTAGAAGGATATAGTAGAAACATACCTAAATCTTCAACATGGCTGCAGATATTCCCATTATCGATGCCCACATCCATCTATACCCCGAATCAGAGCTCGAAACATTGAGATGGTGTACGCCAGACCACCCATTATACAAGCAGCATTCGGTGGAAGAATATAGAGCCGCTACTGAGGGCTCCACACCCAAGGGCTTCATTTTCATAGAGACTGACCGGAAGAATGACCTCGAGGCCGGTGAAAAAGACGGCAGCGGCTGGAAGTACCCGCTAATGGAGGTCAACTGGCTAAAGCGAATCATCACCGGCCAGCCAAAACCAGGTGAGGGCCACACTAAGGACGATGCTTCCCTGTGCGTAGCCTACATTCCCTGGGCGCCTCTACCCAGCGGGCCTGCTGTTATGGAGAAGTATCTCGACCTGGTCAAGCAGGAAGCCGGCGAAAGCTGGCCCAAGATCAGAGGATTTAGATACTTGCTGCAGGACAAGCCGAATGGAACTATGTTGCAAGACAAGTTCATCGAGAGCTTGAAACTCCTCGGTCGTAAGGGCTTCGTGTTCGACCTAGGCGTCGATCAACACAACCGCGGTAGGACCCAATTAGAGGAAGTTGTCGAGATGATCGATCGTGCTCACGAGGGGGTCCCGGAGGATCAAAAGGTTACAATTATAATTAGTAAGCATCTACCACCACCCACCTATCCACCTATCCAATTCCTGGGCGCAAAAGCTAACGACCCTTATAAAGACCACATGTGCAAGCCGGACCTAACAATCTACAACGTGCAAACGAGCCCGTCCTTCATCGCGTGGCGCACGGCCATCTTCACGCTGAGCAAGTGCAGCAAGACGTACATGAAGCTCTCGGGCGGGTTCCCCGAGATGCCGGAGTCGCTGCGGCAGCGCTCGCCCGAGGACATCTTCGACGCCGTGAGCCCGTGGATGAGCGTCGTGGTGGCCGCCTTCGGCGCTCCGCGCATCATGTTCGCGAGCGACTGGCCCGTGTGCACCGTCGGCGTCGACGACGCTTGGCACAAGTGGAAGAAGATCGTCGAGAGGCTGTGCTGGATGGCCTCGTTCGAGGACGAGGAGAAGCGCGCGATCTGGGGCGGGACGGCGCTGAAGGCTTATGGTATCGAAGCGTGATGAATTTGGTGGGTTAAGGAACTTTGGAGGAAGGGGAATGAAAATGAAGATGAGGATGTCAATACTATTTGCCGAGGTAGATTATGAGTGTGTATACATCCTTAGATCTAATGAAAAATTGTCATGAGAACCTCAAGGATTCACTTTCCATAAGCCGTTAGATAATGAGTCTCGCAGTAGGTTGCCTAGCTCAGGCTCTATATACGGCGCGCATTTTGCCAAAAATGATTTATCATGGCAAGATGACTAGAAGGGCGTAAAAAGAGTTGGATCTTTGAAAGTATGGTGAGCTTAGTATTCTAGTTAGGCACGCCCCTAGGATTAAAAGGACTTCCCTTCCTATGAATCAACGTTGCTGGATCAAATCTTATCACTCTTTATACTAAATTATATTCAATTCACATCCTAAAAATAGAATGTTCTAATATCTAATGTTTTGACTCGAGAGGGTTAACACGAGATACCCTCCTCTATAAAAACGCCGCCAACGCAATGACCCCCTGAATGCTACAAATATTAATTACTATAGAGACGCACAGAATAAAGCCATCATAAGCAATGAATATAACACTCCGCTGCTAAGCAATTTCTCCGCTCCGCTCGTGCTCATACCGCAGCAAGGGCGGTTGTAAGTGACATTGTTCATTTGAGCTGCAACCTCGAAGACGGAGCCCGGGTAACCTCCCATATTGTAATAATCCACATTTAGGAAATTCGGGGGTCGTCCCCAAGTGCTAACGCAATTGTTGGCGGAAAGGCCAAGACTACCGAATCCTGTAACGTTGTTCGTCACATTCAGCTCGGTTCGCGCAGGTACCAGCATCTCGGTGCCTAGTATATTGAGCTCAATATTTAGGTTGTGGTTGATCATGTACAGCCGGTTCCTGGCGTCTGCCTCAGGCAAATTCGGTGGGCGTTGTACGGTACAGGGGAAGTTCTTGTCGGTCGGGTCGAACGGTGTCTCCCACAATTGGGAGAATTCGTCCAGGAGCCACGGAAATTGAGTCTGGTTCGCCATGTAATCCATGAACATCACAACTCTTTGACCTCTTAAGACCATCTCACTGAGTGTTGGCCAATCTTCCAAAGTCATGGGAACCACCGGAGGCGTGTATACATAGCGTAATATGCCGGTTTGCTCGATATATGGCACATATAAGCTGGGAACGGAACTGCGGCATTTAGTTAGAAGCTGACTTTTAGGCAGAGTGGATGGCGGCTTACTAATTCCCATTTCCGAGGAGGATGGTAACGACATCATATGGATGGGCCGCAACCCAATTCTTCACTTGACCAAGCCAGTCGGTAATCGGCCCAGCGTCAAGAATATCACAGCTCGTATGACAAAAATGTGGTTCGTTTCCTCCCTCTGGCCACTGTATTTGTGCTTGGAGAAACCTTACACCGTCATTAAGCTGTGCTGTGACATCGTACTGCTGGTTCGCCGCCAAGTTGTTGGGTGTAATAAAGGGTGAGTTGTGACAAGCAACCTGAGTGATGTTGCTATACTTCCGGCTACAGAACTCTGGATAGTTGTTGCAAGGTTGTGTGTTGGTCACCTGCGGCGTAGCAGATGTAGTGGAAGAAGAGAAGTTTCCGGCGAGTGTGGTCGTCGTTGCGGCGGAGCCGGTCAGGAACGTAACCGTGTCGGACGTCGAGGAGCTAATCGTGGATCTAGTTACGTTGTCGGAACCCATAGAACTAGCTACACTTCCAATGGATCCCAAGTCCGTGCCCAATGTTATCTGCGTAGAGAAGGATTGATATGGACCCGTCGGGGTCGCGGGTTCAGTGAATGTTACTGTCGAATCTGTTGCTGTGGTCCGGTCATCGCTAATGGTAGTTTGTCCAAGCACACCGGCCATTGCGGCCAGTAATGATAGGCGTCCAAGTGGTGGCGCCATGACTTCCTAGGATGGTAGGAGAGAGGCTTAAACGTAATCGAACATGAAGCAAGATGTTGAAGGTTATCAACGAAGAGGAATATTATTAAAAACGAGTAAGGAAAAGAAATCACATATGTTCCACCCCTTCATTCGAAAGATTCAGAAGAGTTGAGATGACATGGTCTGCTTGTGACAACGGTCCACCTGCAACTTGCTCACCCCTGTATTTGGTGGACACGGTGGGCATGGTGGGCCGTATGTACCATTGAGTACATGAATTCTACATGTGCCTACTTACATGTGGGGCGATCAGCTCACAATGGAGGCTGAGCTGAGGACTGTTAAAGTTTGAGTGGTAGATAATGAGCGATCTTCGCGTAGAATTGCAAGGAAATCGCAGGCTACACGCGTCCGTAGCTGGTCATGTATGTCTTTCGTTGGCGCTAGGAAATGATGTCAGCCGGAGTTCTGTATAGTGGGTCGAAGCTTTAGGCCTGGTGTAAGTTGCCAGTCCCGATTTTCATCATCATTCGAAGCTGATCGGTATCAAACCACATGCATGTTTTAAGCTTCCCGGCCGCTAACCTTTTTTTCAGGGGCATCGTACGTATGTGCCTACATAAAATACACATATAAGTATGTACAGAATCTAATCCGCAAGTGACGTACATAAAGCTAAGGACGGCTTGAGAACGTGTAGATAGATGCGCTGAAGGCTCGTATAGAACCCTGGATCAGTCTAATTCGTTATTGATCCACTCACCTTTACAGCTGGTTGGGGTTGAGTTTGACGTTTCAAAACATTCAGGGCATGATTGGTACCCAGCGTGTCTGGTTCACTGCTACAGTGCCCACAAAGCGGCTTGGCGTAAGTGGCAGTGAGATCGTTGCCCGGCAGTCGGCATAAGATGCAAGGGTTCCAAAGTTATTATGTACGGGTAGCAGTCCTTGGTGGGGATTGGATGGATGTCCTTAGAAGCTCAAGCTTCTAATACAATGTCCACTATAGAGTAGGTGTACCTCTTTGGTACCTTTCTGATGTCAACTCCGAGACCTAACCAATCGTAAAGATGGAATGATCCCTCCTTCTGATCAGGCTTGATTCTTATCCTTGCTGATTGATCACCCCTACGGTAAGTCAAAATAATCAAATGATTTTTCATCGTCTTGTGTTGTTTCCTTCCATTTTTTTCACGTGCATGGTCCAAAAGATTGACTACCAGTCGTTCTCAACGGCCATTCTCCGCAATTCAACTTGCCTTCCATTCTTGATCGGTTCGTCGGTTCGTAGAGTCTGCGGATAAGTCTCTCTGAGCTGCTGAGTTCGAATCTCCCGGAGTTACGACGCTATCTTCGAATTTGGGGACTCGGCAAATATGGCTTTTGGATCCCTTCCCGGATTTCGAAGGAGAACCGGGGCGACGTCTTCTTCGCCCGGTGCTCATAAGGACAGTCCTCAACCGAGCGTCGCAGACCCGGCCGTCTTAAAGAGGGGGACAAGGACACGACGTAGTGCTATCGTGGTGGCATGTTTCTGCTATTTAGTCGCTGTGGTTTTCTTGATCCTAGTAAGGGCTTGACTGATCGCTCACATTTTGGGCATATCTAACCGACTTTCTATGCCATAGGTCGAGATTGGCAACACGAAAGGGACCCGAGTTCTCGGCGATATATACTTCTTCAAACTTGACCTTTCCGACATTCTTCCCCAATCGGCGCCGACTAGCTTGACGTTACAAAACTCGATTGCGCGAACTCTTGGTCTACACGATTTCTACCAAGTTGGTCTCTGGAATTTTTGCGAGGGATATGAGACAGAGTATGTGTATAAACCTATAGTATCTGGAGAGCTCTGGCTGATATATAATTAGTGGAATTACTTACTGTTCGAAGCCAACTCCCCTCTACTGGTTTAACCCTGTAGAGATTTTGCTTAGCGAGCTCTTCGCGGGAGCTTCGATTGCGTTGCCCTCGGGTGTAAACGATATCTTGAACATCCTTCGTATCGCCTCGAATATTATGTTCGGCTTTTTCCTAACGGGTCTGCTTCTGGATTTCATTCTCATATTCCTCTCCCCTCTCGCCGTGTACTCGCGTTGGTGGAGTGCGCCTCTGGGCATCTTGGCCTGGATCGCTACGCTTCTGGTTCTGATAGCTTCGGCCCTTGGTACAGCTATGTCTTTGATCTTCAAGTACGCTCTAACATCACAGACCGATCTGAATGTCGGCGCCGAGGTCGGTACGAAGATGTTTGCGTTCATGTGGATAGCCACTGGATTCACACTACTTGCCTCCATCATCCATGCCAGTCTATGTTGCTGCTGTACCTCGCGTCGAGACATTCGTACTGGTCGCAAGGGTGGAAGGTACCTTAATCGGGGTGCTACTAGCGAGACAAGAAAAACTGAGGCATCGGGTTAGTAACAGAAACCTGAAACAGAAGAGGATGTTTCTGTGGTGGTTTTCCAAATAGACAATACATTAGATACATAATTGGGTAAATCATGACTGTAGGCTAGGTACTAGGATTAGATAAATATAGATAGTCTACTTTCATCAATTGCCGTATCGGTAGTGTTGACGTGACGATGCCCTTCTAATCAGCGGAATGCATTGTGCAACACGTACATATTGTACGCAGGTAACTACTGCATATATAAGTACACTCCCCCATGTAACAGTCTATCAGGTCTAAACATGGCATTGTAAGACTTTCAGGACGTAGCATAGTGTTCTATAAAGAAAACAGCACTGAGAGACGACTCCACAACCACTTTTTGCCCAACATACTGATTCTTTGGACATGGCTATACGTAATATAAAGAGATTAATACAAAGACTGCAACATATATAGTATTAAGCAACTAATAGAGTATTAGAAATTAGCAGTAATGTTTTATAACAACATAGTTGCATGGTTGTAGATATAAAATTGATAAACTCTCGCGGTACATGTAGGTAGGACATTTAGTACGCTATACCGTATAGGAGTAAATTGTGATTGGTCGGTCTAATAGTGTACATACCACAGTCTAAACAGTACAGTCACTGTCAATTCTCGGCATTTTAGTTACAGTGGGCAAGAAGATAAACTCTAATCACGTGCACATTTTTATGCCTGTGCCTAAAGTTCCCGTATGACTAATCTTGTGCACACCTAAGGCCACCTCCCACTTTATCCACTTAAAGCAAACCTTCCTCCATCTTCTCTCACCAACTTCTTTCGTCAACCTCTTCTTCGCATCCATTTCTCATCATCTTCACATCAACCTTCCCATATATCTACGTCGATTTTCGCCGTCTTTTCGCGGTAAATTCTCTCATAGAAACGAATAATCAACTTCTCTGTTTACCCAACTCATCTGCGACCGTACACTCAAGACTCGTTGAAAGCTCATCGCATTCCCTCGTCTTTCCTCGATCGCGCGTTTCTACCAACACTCGCCACCCAGCCTATTGCCAAGCAATGGTCAACTCGTCCATCGTGAACTAACTTGCGTTCAGTGAATGTTTGGTGGGATAGGCAGGAGGTCTGGCTAAATAGGCCAGATTCGATTTTACGGTGCTCTGGGGTCGTGGTTGGGACTTCGGGCGGGATTTTTTTTTACCATTTCATCAATTGAGCTGACTTGGTGGTCAAGTCCGCCTTGGGCTTTGTACATCATCTCCATTTTCTTTCTATTGGGATACGCACTCCCATTCTTTCAAGTACAAACTGAATTGATACGTCTATCTTGTTGCTAGTTGGCCCTTGAAAAAAAAAAGAGAAGCAGAGTTTACAATCGCTGCAAATCTGCGCAAAAACCAACAGATACAGATCCCCTCCGAAGATTGTGCACAATCCACTTCTTCATCACTGCATCACATTTTCATCCCATCTCCTAGTATCCCTCACACCATTACCCTCTTTCCACATACTCTTGTAACCTTCAAACATCTTGATCACGATGGCGTCGTCTGTGTACTTCAAGTTCAAGTCTCAGAAGGAGCCGTCGCGTGTCGAATTTGATGGTACTGGTATCTCTGTCTATGAGCTCAAGCGTGACATAATTGTAAAGAGTGGATTGGGCGATGGCACCGACTTCGACTTAGCTATCTACTCCGAAGACATGAGCGAAGGTAATGTTCTCTTCCAGATTAATCGCTGATGATACTAATTGATGATAGAATACGACGATGACACAACCATCATTCCCCGATCTACCACAGTGATCGCCCGTCGACTTCCTTCTCTAAGACCAGGTGCTGGTCGAGCTGCTCGATATGTCACCGGTAAGATGCCGGCTAACTCGAAGAATGCCTCTCGACGTGAGAATACGACAAAGGCCGCGAAGCCTGCCTCCGCTGCTATTACACAGATGAATGCGGCGATGACCGAGGAGGAAAAAATGAATGCGATGTTTCAGGCACAGTCGGACCAGTGGACTGCTCAGCAGGAAGAGATGTCACAGTAAGTGAGCCTTCTAAGGTTGTTCTATTCTACATATACTAACACTACTATAGTCAGCATGCGGTATACAAGCCAGGCGCAAAGAAGGCTGCCAATGTCCCTGATCACGACCCTCCAAATGGTTATGTCTGCTACCGATGTGGTCAGAAAGGACATTGGATTCAAGTCTGCCCCACCAATGACAATCCCGAGTTCGATAATCGCCCTCGGGTGAAGCGTACAACAGGAATTCCTCGTTCATTCTTGAAGACCGTAGATAAGTCAACACTCCAGCAGACTGGTTCGGATGGCGAGGAAATCAAGCCTCCAGCTGGTGTCATGGTTAATGCAGAAGGTGAATTCGTGATTGCAGAGCCTGATAAGGCCTCGTGGGCGCAGTACCAGGCGAAGACGAAGTCATCAGCAGCTGCACAGAAAGCTGCCTCTGCCGGGGACAAGGAACTTGAGGAGAAAGGCCTTTTGTGTCCCCTCGACAAAAGGATGTTCATAGAACCAATGAAGACCCCATGTTGTGAGACGACGTATTGCAATGACTGCATCACCAATGCTCTCATTGAGAGCGACTTCGTTTGCCCAGGCTGTCAGACCGACGGAGTGCTTATTGATGACCTCAAAGCAGATGATGAGACTTCTACTAAGATCCAGGAGTATCTTAAAGAAAAGGAACCCCCTAAGATAAAGGAGCGATCAAAAACCCCGACCTCAGTCAAGTCTCCATCCGAGACATCTGACAAGAAGGAGACACCACATGCAGATTCACCTAAGGGCCAGTCATCAGCCCCCGAGAAGACTAAATCACCCACCCCCTCTTCTACAACTGTCAAGTCCCCTCCTACAGAGACAGCTAAGGAATCATTCACCCCCGTTCCGTCACTAAGTACCAGTGAGACTCCCAAGCCTCAAGAGACAGGTTCTAAAAAGCGCTCGGCGGAGGATATACTAGAGAACCCCAAGATCCCGAAGGCACCAAAGGCAATGCAGCGAGCTCAGGAAGCTAAGGACATGCAGAATACGATGCCGCAAGGTATGAACGGCATGCCAGGAATGATGCCCAACATGATGCAGTTTCCTATGAACGGTTTCGGTCAGCCTAACATGAACATGGCTATGATGATGGGAATGAACCCTATGATGAATCCCATGATGGGTATGAACGGAATGTTCAACCCCGGTTTCCAAGGCATGAATGGCAACGGCATGTTTGGAGGAAACTTTGGAGGCATGAGTGGCGCGATGAATAACATGAACGGCATGGGCATGAATGGTGGATTCAACAATCAAAACCAGCAACCACATAGACCCAACTTTACGACACCTAACAGTGACAACGATGCTTATTTCCGTAAGCCTGTCAACCCTGGACGACACCAGAACCGACAGCGACGAGTCCGCCCCAGTGACTATAGGGAGTTGTAAAACCCCATTTTCTTCGTATGAGCATTTACGTCCCAACTCCCTCTACACACAGTACATACAACCATTCATCTCGACACATCAACACTTCGTCTCTCGCAACTCTTACGACTGATTGTAGATATACGACCACTACGCATTGCATCATGGCTGATAGGGCAGCCATTAGGAGTCGGGGGCTTAGTCAGGGGTCCACTATTGGACAAGGGGCCTAAAGGCATTGGGGCGTTTGGAGTTTATACATGCGCTGTTGAACCCATACAAACAGCAGCAACGAGCGAGCATAGGGCATAAGATAAGGAAGGGTTATGACTTTTGTTTTTGTTCTCTTTTCAGGCCGGCTCGGGTGGAATTTTGGGAGCCTTGGCATTTGCGGAGATATTCAGGTACGACTCTCCGGCTTAGACTGGTGGAGGGAAAAGATTTGGAGATAGAAGTACGAATCGAGAAGTGGCTTCTGCTGTGTCTCCTCTTCTGGCGCCATAGTGAATGATCCCAGAAACTAATAAATATAGTTTACTAAAACAATGTATTGCTACCTACCTTGCAGTGAAATCCAGATCCTGTGTCTCGTATCGCATATACTTCGTACGTATTCCTAAACCATGTGCCACATCGATAGGTTGAGTTCTCCTTGTAGTGTCCACGAGTCTTCGTTTCAGGCCAGACCAAGACAAAGGCCACCGTAATCATTTATAAAGACCATAATAGATAGGAATAGGCGAGGTATTCGCTGATACCGTAAAAGGTTTATATTAAGTTATCTTAGGACTCTTAAGACGTAAGCCGTACTCCTGCCTAGACCCCTTAATATGCCGAGCCACACTAACAGAAACAACCAACACCTGCTCCCGAACGACCATATCAAAATATTACTTGGTACTTCAATTAAAAATAACTTAGATGAGAATAGTACAGAATCCAATGAGCATCTAGTGCAGTAATCAGTTCCTCCCTTTAGAATGGCATCAAGTAGACATTAACCATTATCTTCATATTGATATTCACATTCCCATAGGTAGTCACGATGTAGTCAGAAAATATGTAGAGAGTTTGATGAATAGATTCAATAGTCTTCTATCCACTTTTGCGGTGGCAGCTATACTTGACAAGAATCTGCCTCCTTATTCCATCCATCTAATCTTTCCATTGAGATGGATGAATTGATTGATTATTTACAGTGGCTAGCCCAGACCTTCTTAACAGTCCGAATCCGAGACCACTACATTGACACTTTTAAACATCCCCAGGAGCCGCCCCGCCGTTCGTTTCCTCCGGCGGACGGTCTCGCTGTGTTTCGCTAGAGCAGAGTAAGTAGTCTTCCCTACTCCCGTCTATACGGGTAGAAAGGGGAAGAGGGACCACTGCTCCGGATGTATTGTCAGAAACATACGAAACGATCACACGATCAGACCGCCGTATAAAAACGGGATCGGATCGTGGGGGCCGCAGCATCGACCCAATGGGTGTGCGCACGGGGCGCGACGAGCCCGAAGCGACAAGAACCAGCTTGTCGTCGAGCGCGCCGCAAACAACCCGCGCTGATGCAATGGAACAACAAGACGAGCAGAGCGAAGCGAAAAAAGGGACGCTCTATGCCCGTTAATGAGCGAACAGCCTTGATATATCTGTTATCTTCGGCCTTCTGGCGTATTATGATGTGCTGGTGGTGGGACCCCCCCAAGGGGTGCAAGTCTTCACGATCGGACGACGATGCCGTTTCGGCGGGAGTTGCGGGGAATGTACTCCTCGTCGCCGCTGGAGCAGGAGCTGTCATCGTCGCTGTAGCCGCAGCGCGCGCCACCGCAGTCGATCTTGACGCGGTCGCCCTTGCGGGTGATGCCGTAGCGCTCGCAGGTGCAGTTGCTGCAGTCCGACGCGGGCGTGCTGTAGCCGGAGAGCGAGGAGCTTGGCGATGAGCTGTCCGAGCGGTAGGACAGGCTGGAACCGGAAGAGGAGACGGGAGAGCTGACGAAGTCGGTGATGATGTCCTCCTCGTCGAAGCCGGCGCTTCCAAAGCGGGCGGTCAGTTCCTCAATGGCCTCGTCGTCGCAGTAGTCAGCGTCTAGGATGTGGCGAGTAGCGTGTGGGGACATTGGCTTGGGAGCTACAATCTGGGAGACTGAGAGAGGGCGGCCCTTGGGAATGTCAAGAGAAGGGCGCTTAGACCGGTGCTTGTCCTTGGACGACGAAGAAGTGTGCCTTGAGGAGCTCTTGCTGGAGCTGTGAGACTTGGAGGATGACGAGGACTTGGACTTGGGAACATCAAGGATGTTCAATTCTCGGCCGGTAGTGGGCTCAACAGTGGAAGGCTCACTGGGGTTGTGCGAGACGTGGTATCCGTCAATGATGTAGTAGTACCAGTATCGCTGGCCAGCCTCGAGGTTGCCCTGAAATCGGAAAGTGCCCTTCCACGATCCGGATTTGCTGGAAGACTTGTCCTTGGAAAGGGGGATTTGGCCGACGTAGTTGTCCCAAGAACCGAGCAGGTGGACGGACTTAACGCCGGAAGAAACGCGAAGAGAGAAAGACAGCTGGATGGTCGCCATTTTGATTAATGTTGATATTGCAAAAATTGCCGTTTCTTAAAAATTTGAAGGGACTTTTTGAGCAAGTGAAAGCTAGTTTCTAGTTCTATTAGGAGGTAATGGCGGTAGTGAATTAGGGGTTCAGTCGACCGGCAACTGGTGTTCAGTATAGATTTTTCGTTTTTGGAATATTAGATGGTAATTAGAACAGAAGAGCACAGCTCTAATGTTTGGAGCGAAAAGCAAAAAAAAAGAAAAAAGGACGAGAGAAGAAACGAGAAACTAGCTTTTGGTGTTTGAATGCTTGCTAAAGAAGAAAGAGAAGAAATGGAAAAAACGAGCGGAAGGCTGTGTGGTATTATATCGATGACGGCCGTATGGAGAGGCCAGGGTACGACCCAATATCCAGACCAACAGATTCGGTTTCCTACCTGCGGTGCTCTGCGGTGCCAACGACTGCGGTGCCAACGACGGCAGCTAGACGTGCGGGGCCGTCATCTTGGTGGGATCGTGGCCTCTGTTTGGTCGGTAACACACACCCAATCCGACGTCGTGTCACTTGAGCACACATCTTCCCAATCTAAGCCATTCCAGTATTCGGTGCAGCAAACCTGGTGTGTGCCGTTACTGCAGGTCGGCGGCGGTTAAGCAATGTAGAAACATGGGTACGATAGTACAAAATTTAAAGAATAAATAGAAACTGGGCGGAAAACTAGGTCGAGCTAGTCGGGAAAAGGCGATTGGGCGTCTAAATATCGATGGTGATTGGCCGACAGCCACATGCCGGCATCCAATACCAATGTTCGCTTATCACATATCACACTGTCGTAGTGTGCAGCAGACGAATCAAAGAGACGTAGGCCTCTTCTCCATCGATGTCTGTGTACGGAAGTTCACAGCTGCTCCTGCGCAGGTATTGACGAACAGGCAGGGTAGTTCCATGTGGACGAAGCTTGGTTTTTCTGCATTGCCATCTGCAGGCCATCATGAGGACCTTATTGGTGAATGATGCAATCCACCGGGTGAGCTTAGCTAGGTAGCTTTACGAACAGATTGCGTAGCTCAAAGAGGAGAAGTTAATTTGCGAACTTCACTGAGGCAAGTATCGAGCTGGATCTCATTGCAATGCGGGATTAATCGTGACTCGCCATTGGGTACGATATATGATTGGACTCACTATCAATCAGAGAGGAACAGGCAATTTCATTCCTCGCTGATCCTGTCAAGGTGAAAGGATGAGTCGATCCCGGAGAGAAATTAACAAATCTAGAACATGAACAAAGTCCCTGCGGAAATCAAATGGGACGGCTCTCCATGGCTGCCATGCTGCTTAGCCGGGCAACGGAGGCCTTCGCCTTATGCAGGTCATATCACTAGCTCCGGCGGGTAGGCGAAATCAGTCGTAGCGACTCTACCGCGTGGCCCGTGGAAGTCCGAGAGTAACGGTCCACTTCGGTCCCATTTATCGGAATGACCTTTCCATGGTGTTGACAGCCTTACTGGGCTTTACTGCAGGAAGCGAAAAAGAGGATGCTGACGACGGTCGAGATGCGGGAAAAGCGCAGAAAAGCTGGACCGGGAAAATCCCGAATAACGCTAATTCTCTAGTTGCATGCATTATGCAATAACCGACAAGGGATGGCTGGGCATTTCTGACCTCTGAATGGTTAGAAGGCCTACCATCAGTCACATGACTGTTCTTGGCACGGCGCGTGGATGCAAAGCAAGCAAAATGCACTTCGTCGATCACACTACGTTGCCTGCCAGGAACTTGGAAGGATTCTTAGTTCCCTCTTCGAGCTGGGGTTGAAGGTTGAAGACAAGCATCCAGATCAGCCTGCCCCTCCACCAAGATCGGCTATAGATTGGAGCTTCTTCTCTATCCGCCTTTTCCACCCACCCTTCTAGAGAGGAGTATATACTATCCTAGGAAGTTCGCTAACTGGGTAATAAGTCTTGTGCGGGTCTACTTGCAGTTCTAGCGTTAATCGGGCGCCTATTAGTCTTTATAATACTCCTGGATGTTATGAAATATACTATATCTCAGCTGCAGAAGAGTATCTCGTGGATAAAGAATATGTAAGCAGGGTATCAACAAGCGCGTAACGATATAGAACTAACAGGTTGAAGCGCGGTAGCCGAGCACCCTGGCCGAAGATCCGAAGATCATGGCTCTAACTGAGAACTCCGTAGACGAGAGCCTCGTAAGCTCGGTCACAGAATATGTCAAGTCCTACATGTCGAACTATGACGGATCCCATGACTTCAGCCACATCGAACGCGTTGTAGGGCTTGCCAAGTACATCCATGCCAACTCGCCGGAGAGGCCTCCTCGAGATGAGCAAGTTGTGATCCTCAGTGCCCTGCTGCATGATGTAGGAGACAGGAAATACCTGAAGCCGGGCGAGGATGCTTCGACGTTAGTGTATGAACTCCTCAAATCTCTAGGTGCCTCTGAGCAGCTTGCGGAGAGAGTCCAGACAGTCTGTCTGGGTGTCAGCTATTCGAGCGAGATCAAGGATCTAGCTCGAGTTCAAGATCTCATCAAATCTCATCCCGAGTTAGCTGTCGTTCAGGACGCTGACCGACTCGATGCCATTGGGAGTATCGGGATTGGCAGAGTCTTCACTTTCGGTGGCGCCAGGACGCAACGGTCCATGGCTGATTCCATCCGACACTTCCACGACAAGCTTCTAAGACTTGAGAGCATGATGAAAACAGACATCGGCCGAGAACTTGCCAAGGCCAGGACTGAGAGAATGCAGGAATTCCTCAAGTGGTGGGATGAGGAGGCCGCCTTCTCTAATGGGTCACTGGTTGCGGCTTGAAGACAAATCTGCAAGTCGACAACTCTTTTTTTCACGCATCGTCACGAGCTTCGATCTATTTTACTCATGAGTCCTGATATATTCATCGTTAACTACTAGTAGAAGCAATATTCTGACCAAAAAGGTTCCCTTTTCCCTCCTATTTCCCACACTGTCAGCTTTCTTCATACCAGTATTGCGCATTTCCACTAAATGCCTGAGTGAGTCCTAGTCACGAGTATGTATAGCATAACAACTCGCTGTGTATGTTCATAACTTCGTATATATTCAGCATTTCACCCACTTCACAGAAACTCATCGCAAGGTCCAAGGTGACGTTCTTATAAGGTTTGTTACCGATATCGTTATACGGGTATACCCTTTTCGTTGCCAGATATGCCATAGACGATCTATGGCATTGTGATGAAGCCAAAAGAATGGATCATCGGTGGACGGCCATTTATTCGCCATTTGAGCAATGTATGGTCAACTTCCTACCTAATATAAAGAGGCCTCGTGGCTAGAACTGTCTTACGTCTCGTTTCCTCGATATCTAGATGTCCAACACCATATACCGACACGGTCGCAATTCCAGGACTGAGACCTTCTGTTCTGGGTTCAAACTCAAAATAACTACCAGTGTCCAAGATGAAGGCTATCATATCTGTGTCTAATACCCTAACCATCAACCAAGGGCTGAAGTCTCACCGAACACGGTGTGGGTATATTCGATGTGATATCCAGGTCCGATCGAAGCATTAAGACAAGCGAATGACCCATTCGAAAGACACCCTTGGATCAGGTCGGTTAGCTCCATTCATTGTAACGAAGTTACATATGTCCTGGCAAGAAGTGGCTCAGCACCTCCTGTCCTTCCAGGTATTTCTAAATCGATCTTCCATTCATCTGGAAGGCCGCCGAGATCCTCGATGTAATCTCCGTTACCTTCTAGCCACTCACCTTTGTTTCTTCAACAAGGCGCCAACGACCTGTCGTTTACCTCCCAACCCGTATTCGGGACCGAAAACTGGGGACTTCCTTAAGACCTAAGTAGCATCCTGCGGTCAGTCTGCTAACCATTTCCATCAGCACTCTCTTTCTCGACAATTTGAAAGTATAGCACCATCCGCAACACCTTTACCCGTTACGAAACCTCTATCCAACCATCCCTCTTGGGGGATACTTATGGTCTAAATTCCGCGTATCAAAATTTATTTCGAAGGGCTTGCTCAAACAACCATAAGAAATATCGGTGCCATCTGATCGAATTAGTGATCCCCGAGAGCCGTCGTTGAAAGATAGGTAATAACGCCTTGCGGTAAGAAATGTCCCTCGAAGCCAATTAATGACAGAGTCATACGGTATACACAGTAATCCAGAAAAAGACACACAGCCCAATAGCTGTAATCTCCTTGGCTGATATGGAATGCCACTAAGTCGTCGTATCGCGTCTTAACTCCGGCAAGTCTGTTGAACATTTGTCCCGAGCTAAATCAGACATTTCACGGCTGAGATAAAGTCAAGCTGTTCCTCCTGAGACAGGTCCCTCCTTTTCATCCGCTAGGCATTCGTAGCCAGGATATTCGTCGCATCAGCAGAGGTAAGGAACGACTAAACGTAGCATTCTATTCTAACAGAAGGCGCCCGACATATTTTCCCATGTCGTCGGGATCTGCATGATGATGATGCGATCGGCAGGTACGGTACGTTCAGGGCCAACAAGGACCCGATACTTTGGGAATTAGAAATCAGCCACTCTATATACCACGCCTTGACAATATCATCCAGTCATTTTGTCTGAGCCTGACTCTACACTGACTCGCTAGAGATAGGACTAAACTAAATCCTAGGCTAGAATTCCAACGCAAGGGATGTCTAAGGGGATAATCTCGTAGGTAACAGGTCGAAAAAAAGCAAGATTGTACGTATCTCGCGTCTAAACATCGACGAACCTCATATTTGGAATAAATTTCTAAGCGAAAAGCATATCTCTCCTAGTCTATGGCTATTCATAAATTGCCTACTGCAAGCTACTAACGGGGAACATTGGCTCGCATGTTCATGAGTGATCAACCAGCCCGACAGCACGGTCGTCTTGGCCACTAGTTAGAATGATATACATTTGCATACGCGGCAGGCAAGTCCCCCTTTCCCCGGAAACATGACAACTGGAAGAGACGAAGCTCTGATGACCGAATTTGGATTAATTGTTTCGGGCATTCTGAGAGGTAGGGTCACGAACCTTCTACATAACATTGTCAAGGACAAGAGATGCCGGAGCTGCCTTGCAGGCCGAAGATTCGGGTTCTTGAGATCCGAAAGACATGAACGCCACAATTCTACCGTTATGGCTTGTGCATGAACTTCAGAGCAAGGGCCGACCATACTTAGTTAAATGACCTTCCAAAAAGAAAGCACATTCTTCCCGAAGGTCAGCTCTCGCCCTCTCCACGAGGATAGCACGCTAGTCCGAGACCTGACGCGCACACTGCACGCATTCTACTCGCCTAAAGATCGATCCCTCTTGTAGATCGGAGTCCAGCACGACGGATTCATTCTAACATGAGGAATAACAGGCCAGTTGGGAAGCATCCCGCGCTCTAATGCTATCGCTAGCAACTAAGCTAGTGGATGATGTGTAGCTTACCTGTGAAGACAAAAGCAAGAATATCATAGGTACATTGCGGAAGGATTCCTATTCGAGGCCATGATGATGGCAAGCTCAAATATAAGTGTTATCCACGTACTTCTTCAAGATGAAACATGGTTTTCTTCCAGGAGCATAACATCATGTTTCCTGCAATTCAATGTCGGCATTAACTTGACAGTCACTTGAAGGTGACTCAAGTGGAGAGCAAGCTCTCAAAATGGACTTTTCCAGTACGCCGGAATATCGCGGCGGCACAGAGATCGGGCTCAATGCGGGACTAATCGGATTCTCGACTTTGTTCTATGGTCTTCGCCTCTTCGTTCGGATATCCATGACTAAGTCGCCTGGGTTAGATGATGCGATCGCTGGTTTCGCCTTTGTAAGTTCTCTCTTCTAACAACTACGAGCAGAGCAGCTTGAAGGGACGCCAGCTTATGGATCGATGTAGGCGTTACTCGTGCTCTTATCCGCAGCAGATATTCATGGTTGGTTCCCAACATATGGAAATGCATTAGACAACCACGATGCTGACAGTATCACAGCTGTTTCATACGGTGGCGGGTCACATATAGAATTCATACCAGAAGACATACTGGCCAAATTCGACGAGGTGCACCCTATCCGCACTCCGTGCTACAATACCATACTGACCTGCTACTAGTTATTGGTGATACAGACACTCCTTTATTTCTGGGCTCTGGCTATGGTTAGATTCGCGATCCTCGCCTTTCTGCCTCGACTTGCCCAAGACAGTAAGCAATCGAGACGTGACGTATAGCTCTCCACAACTAAAGGAGCGTTTAGGAAACATCAATATCATCTCATGGACCGTCGCTGTAATTATCTCTGCTCAAACAGTTGCCGCTTTTGTATTCAGGCTCACTGAATGTACGCCGATCGCGTAAGTGAACACTCCGAACGTTGCCCTTCACCTGGGCCAAGCGCTGAAATCCGTATTCAGGGACACCTTCAAACCCCTTTCCGATGATGGAGCCAAGTGTATTGGAGCAGATGCGCATAATAGGATGATGATTGGGCACGGCATAGTTGGCATTGCCATCGACGCGATTCTCCTCTTCCTACCCATCTGGGTGATATGTACCAAGATGATGTGGTCTAGAAAGACTCTCCAAATCATACTGATCCTTAGTGTCGGAGTGTTCGCGGTGGTCACAGGAATCATACGCGTGGTCTTGCTGAGGACCCAAGATTTTTCTACAGATATGTGTGTTACGGCTAGCCCCTTCATGACCGCCCTCTATCTCGCAACCTCAAACCTCAAGGCTAATGTGTCTGCGTCTACAGAACCTGGGAGATGCCATCCCTTGGCATATGGACGAACATCGAAGGCCACGTCGGCTTATGGTGCGGTTGTTTCCCGGCGCTGCAACCCATTTTACGTGTCGTGCCAGACAAGCTCAAAGTACTCGGCACGATACACAGCAACGAAAACCAACCTGGCAAAACGAGCGGGCATATCGGCATAAAGAAGTCAGCATACGAAGAAAGTAGAGAGACTTTCAAGGAAGTGGACAGTGAAAGCCAACGTGCGATGATTGTCTCAATTGAGATGGGGAGCAGCGAAATACCAATGCGAGACCGAGACACATCTCCTGTGTGAAAAAAATTATGAAAATATATTATCGGCGTATGGCGGGACCGAATTCAATCCTTCAAAATATTCTCATTAATATAGCTAACATAATCGTCCTGACGGATATTTTCATAGTGTCTAATAAACTATTCGAGGTTTTAATGCTTTTGATATGAAGGACTTTAGTCGTGATGCCTCCTTTATCTTCCAATACCTACAGTACAGGGCCGGAGACACGAGAGCGCGATGTAACACTCATGCTAGGCCTGTAGCTCTTAGGAGTGTCACATATCTCATTCTAGCCCAGCGAATGAATGACAGCTAACATCGAGATCGGATATCGGTAGTCATAGCGACGCCCTGACGAACGGGTGGCTTTGCCTACCTAGGGCTAGCCTATAACTTATGCAGACGAATCTTCGCAGGTGCCACGTGCATATCACAGCCAATCTAGAAGTTGAAAAGCAAAATGGAAATCATCTACAGATCCGGGCTGGACTACGAAAGCCCCTTAATCTGCTGTGACCACTTAAGTTGCCCTGATATGGTAAGCAGTTTAGGGAACACTCGATCACTGCCTATTCCGTTAGCCAATGTAGGGCGTATGAAGGGAACTCGATTAAATTTCAGCATCGAGGATGCCTTGGGAGCGAGAAACTGCATGTATGTTGGATGGCGACAAGAAATGTATATTCGGAGTTCGGCGGTTCAACTCCCCTATTCCCTTTCTTTTCTTCCATTTCCACCTCTGTTTATTCCCTTTTTCTTCCCTTCTCTGTCTTCCTAATTTAATATCATCCCTTTAATTCCCTTCGTCGCCCGTCCACCTAAACATCATAGTTGTTCATACCGGTACCTAATTAATGATCATTGGATAGAAATAACTGGTTTCTTACGTTTAGTAATTCAGCTGGAGGTTTAGTGCCACAGCGGAAGACTCGCTATTTTATCGTCCGCCAAGGCCCATATTCTCGCGGCTGTCATCATCGAATGTTAACTAACCTATTTCGATGGCTGATGTAACAATATTATGCACGCTATCTTACAATGTGTACGAGGGTGGTCTAGCTGTTGGTGCAACCAAACTCCAAATCTCACGGCATGCCTAACCCAATAGGCTTCGTTATAGAAAGCGCACAAATCTGCAGGGCCTGGGTGGGCAGGTCGCCGATAGGTAGGCTAGCTTCAATATTTGCCTCTTACGGACCGGGTCGGACTGCGAGAAAGTCGTGCTCGCTGCTGACCCTTTTTTTCATCCGTCAATTTGCTATTATCGCTCTTCGTGAAGTCCACGAAATAGGCTATTTTTCGCTTCTTCGATGGTTTAGTTGTCTTAGCGTTGGTTTTTCCCATCTATTCCATATACGGACAATAGGTATATCCGTGCTATATGCTCAATTCGTCCATCGTGTTGTAAGGCTGGCTGGCTGCCCTGTCCGTCTGACAGCCGTCGACTTCACAATGACGCCTAAACCCGCGATCGCGGGTGCGCTGCTCATCGCGTCGCTCATCAATGCCGCAGCAGCAGCCGCCTTCGAAAACTTCACCGCGCTAGACGATGCGGCTCTGTTCTCTCCAAACGACCAGGTTTACGCCCCCGGTTCCGGTCCGCGCTGGTATGGCGGTGCGGTGCCAGCCGGCCTGGCCAAGCGGCAGGATCAAACGCCGCAGCAGTGCACGGGGGACAACCACGTCTGCCTCGAGGTCGGACCGCTTGGGGCGGACCGGTGCTGCAGCAATAACCAGTATTGCTTCTTAGACCAGAATTGGGCCTTATCGTGCTGTGGCCTCGGAACGACCTGCGGGCCGTGTCCCTCTCAAGGCTTACAGTACTGTAATTCAACTATTACCAGCACGGCGACATTCTCCACTTCGGGGGTGGTGACGGCCATTGAGCAGACAACTGTGACGTCTGGCTGTTGCGCGAAACCTTGTAGCTCCTCTTCTTTTCTCTGCCAGTCAAGCTTTGGCGGGCAGTGTTGTCCCTATGGAGCGAGCTGCGCTATGAGCGGCAGTTGTTTGTATCCTGATACGTCGACGCAGATGTCCACCATCGTGACACCCGTCCCCTCGGGCTGCACAACCTCGCAGATTGCTTGTGCCACTGGTGGCGGGTGCTGCAATATCGGCAGCACATGTGTCGAGTCTACTATCTCCGGCACGCAAATAACGGGATACTGTCAAGCGAACTTGACCACCGGCGGCCTCTCCCAGGGAGCCAGAGTGGGCATTGGTGTTGGTGTTGCCGTGGGCGCTGGAATTGTCATCGGCGCCGTAACATGGTTCTGGATCAGCCGCCGACGGAAGGCGAAGTCTGCGACACTAACGGGATCCGGACCCGATGGGCGGCAGAACGAGATGGCAGATGAGCTCAGGGAGCCTTTCATGCCCGGCGGCACCAACTCGGAGATCACGAGCCCGTCAAGCAGAATGGGCGCTAGGCCGCCATTGCACGAGACGGGGCTTGTATATGGCTACTATGGGCCTGATGCCGTGGCTGGCCCATACACGGATAGCAGCACACTTGGCGGCTCAGATCCCAGGACCAGTGCCCGATTTGCGCACCGCGCTGCTATGCCTGCGAACAGTTATCCGGATAATCCGAATGATATCGTGCGGCCAGTCGAGCTCGATGCGCAAGCCCGGGCCGCACGCGCGGAGCTAGGTGAAGGGGGTATAGCGGCTGGCGAGAAGGACAAGGACAACTCTACGAATGATGCTTCGGTTACGGAGGTGGATCAAGGACCGTTTGAGTTGGTCGGCAGTCCTCCTACTTCGCCGCCACCGATGACGGCGGAAGAAGCGGAGCTGCGCAGATCTCGGGCGCTTTCACCTGAGCCGGAATCACAGCCGAAGGGGCAGGAAGAGAACAAGTAGGCATGAGAGAATGAGCATTTTACGGAAACAGACCGGAGTTCTTGGTATATTACCCTATTCCTGTTTGCTTGTAACGAGTACATATGAACATGACACAAATGAATACGACTGGATACCCCGATCGTTTAGACTAACGCCTCGCCTTGTTTTAACCTGCCCTTATCCTTAACGCCTCTCGTAAACATATGCGATGCAACAGACATTAGTGTCGGCGGCCAATCACCTCAAATTCCAATGTCCAGGGCATACTAGCAAAATAGCAAAAAGGACTGAGGCACAATTTCCATCTCCCAACTCAGCAAACCGGATCCCAACGCCAAAAAGTGGAGCGTTTTGTAATGCATAGTGACAGAGACAAAATTGAAAGAGTGTCAAGCCCACAAACTAACCCACTACGCCCCCAAATGGCGTATTCTGCCGCAGGTCCTCGACAAGCTCCTGCACGCTACTCAGATGGCGCCCCAGCAAGGCCTGTTTCTCCTCTTGTGTCCTGGTCTCACCCTCGCCAGCAGATCGCGGCCGTCCATTGTCCGCTCCCTTGTTCACGCCAAAAGAGAAAGCCTTGGCGAGTTTACTAGGGCTGCGCTGGAGAAGGCCGGGTAATTGAGGGTCGTGGGCGGCTCGAGCGCTAGGGATGGACGGGGTCTCGGGCATGAGGTAGAAGTACAAGAATTCTATAAGCTTGAGCTTAACCTCTCGACTGGTGCATCGGTTACGAAACAGCGATGTGATTGTGAGGAGACCGTCCAGGTTCTCGAACGTGCGCGTATTGCGTGGGGTATCGATTAGTGCGGTGACCAGGGTCACGATAGTGGCGGATTGGATCGCGGGGCAGAAATCTGGCTCCAGGAGGTCGAGAAGAAGCTGTTAAAAGAGCAAAGTCAGCACAAAGGAGATGAATGTATTGTGTAGAAGCGCTGGACTTACATTCATATACAACTCCCTAGAGAACAGGGCCTTGCTCGGCGGGTGCAACAGCATAACACCTTGGACCAAATCTAGCGCACTCAAGATCAGAAGGTCATTAGAACCGTCCGCACCTCTGGCCAGAAGTCGGTCGAGAGTGCTAACAAGGCGCATAGCGACGTTCCACTCGAACCCTTCTTGTAGTTTAAAGAACTCGTAAAAAGCCGGGTCCTCTGTAATCTCGTCGAGGGACTTTGCGGGTAGTGGCTCATGTTCATCCATCTCTTGATCCTTGACTACGGTCGAAGCTCGGCGACCCTGCCCGCGCGATAGGCAGATGTTGGCTAGTAGACCTTCGACTTGGCGCAGGCCCTTTCGAATCTTGGGACCATCGTATGATGAGAGATTGTCGAAAGCGAGAGAAAGAAGTTGCTCCATTTTAGCTTCTAGATATTCGGTGATTTTGAGTTGTAGGTAGTGTCGGTTGAATAGTACACGGCGGGATTGTTGCGAAGGTATGCGGTGCGACGAGGGTGCAGCAATGGAGTGTCGGGATCAAAACGGAAAATCAAAAACGCCCAAAGTTGCTTGTTAGCGACAGCGGCAGGATGTTAATACAAAATGAAGAAGAGAAAAACTGGGGGGTATCAAAATGGAATGATTTCCTGATCTCAAATGAAATCAGGAAGAGAGAAAACGAGCAGAAGACGCACGACTTCCAGCTCGTTTTTGGTTCTTTGGCGGTTCATGCAATACGTCGTTTGTTGGCAAGGGTCGTGATGTTTGAGTGGAGAACGGTGGTTAACATGGCAACGGGCGGCAGTTCGGTAGCCCCTAACCGCAGCGTTGGAACCTAACCTTTCTGGCTCCCTACCTAACCGAATAGTGGCTCGCTTTGGGGGCTAGCTGCATGTAACATGCCCTACGTGCCTTCCTACCTATAATAATTCACTCTTTTATAACAACAATCGACATGATCCATGGATATGCAGGATTCAATCCCAGTCTTACCCATCTAATTAGCTTTTATTAGCTTTAAGTTTGTACCACATGTGCATGCCCTGAAAGTACCCTGAAAGCATTCAATGTCCCTCTTCAGGTGCCTGTGCTTACCCTTAGCTTGAGATGAAGGGCTTATTACGGTCTAGCCAGGTACGAGATAAATACTTGGCAAAAGGGTCAGCCGGATATGTATGACTTAGGTAATGCGGGGTAGGTGTGTGGGAGTTTTGAAGAAGCTTGGGTACCCTGTCTGTACCTCCGCCATTGCCCTTGCATGTCAACATGTGAAAGAGCACTGGAAGCTTCAATACCTCTCGTATTGGGATATTATTTACATTATTTACAGAATCGGATAATTCATGATCATTTACCTCCATACGACATCAGCTTCACATAATCTTAGATACCTAGGTACTCAATTATTAACCCTTCACGCGTGGAAATTATATCATCCTTTGGACGGTTTAGCTCTTGTCCTGCCGGCTAGCCGCGCGATCTTAAGTCCTGTTTCGCTGCGCCTCAGTTATGCCGACGGCGATCACACATATCTGCCTAGGTAGTCAGTCACTTACATACCTACATTAGAAACTTTGCGCACATTACTTGCATTTGGTCATTTTAGACCTTAGCAAATGCAAGCAACACCAACCGCATTCGCTTCTGATCTGACAGTCAGTCGACTTGCGCCGCCTCCCACTTCTTCCCGCTTCCCCGTTCCCCACCGCAGCCGACCCTACTTGGATGCTACCTTGACATACGGTTTGCGCCAGAACAGAGTTAGCCAACCATAAATCCAAACTGTCTCCCTACTGACCGCTCTTCGTTGGTAACTTCCTGACTCTCGAAACGCTCGCCCCCTTGCGGGAACCGTTGTGGCAACCATGGTTCCTAACGCCAACACCAACAATATATCTCTACAATCGCCTAACGCGATCCCTCCTAGAACCTCCTCGACAGGCTACATCGCTCCATTCCCTCCTGCCAAATCTGTCCTACGGCCTGTTCCAGAGTCAGACTGGCTCAGCCAGAACAACAATAGAAATCGAAGCTCCTCGACTACTGCTATACCCTTAACGGGCATGCATGCTACGGGGTCTCAGGACCCCGCGCGTTACGAGACCGAAGATTTGAATTATACCTCAAGGAAGACATGGTCGGAGGAGAAAGAGAAGGTCCTAGTGGGCCCTTATGAGTATCTCTTCGCCCACCCAGGGAAAGATGTCCGTACGCTCATGGTCAACTCCTTCAACGCGTGGCTTGAAGTTCCCCAAGAAAGTTTGGATGTCATCACAAAGGTCGTTGGCATGCTACACACGGCATCTTTACTCGTTGACGACGTCGAGGACAATTCACTACTGCGGAGGGGTCTACCTGTCGCCCATAACATTTTCGGCACGGCGCAAACCATTAACTCGGCCAATTATGTCTACTTTTGCGCCTTGCAAGAGTTACAGAAGCTAAAGAACCCGAAAGCAATCAATGTCTACACGGAGGAATTATTGAACCTCCATCGCGGTCAAGGCATGGATCTCTTCTGGCGGGACACCCTGACGTGCCCCACTGAGGAGGAGTACCTCGAAATGGTCGGCAACAAAACTGGGGGTCTCTTCCGCTTGGCTATCAAGCTGATGCAAGCCGAGTCAGATACCCTCATAGACTGCGTGCCCTTAGTCAACATACTGGGCATAATCTTCCAGATCCAAGACGACTACAGGAACTTGTCGAGCCCCGAGTACGGCCAGAACAAAGGTCTCTGCGAAGACTTGACCGAGGGCAAATTCTCGTTCCTTATCATCCACAGCATACGCTCAAACCCATCAAATCTCCAACTTCTTAATATTCTCAAGCAGAAGACCAAGGACGATGAGGTTAAACGATATGCTGTTAAGTACATGGAGAGCACGGGAAGCTTCGAGTACACTCAAAAAGTCATCGCCATCTTAGTCGAGAGGGCGAGAAAGATGGCTGATGAGCTAGACGATGGGAGAGGGAAGAGCGCCGGTATTCATAAAATATTGGACAAACTGATGGTATAAATCTAAACATGTGATCCGACGGGCTCATGAGAAAGCACATATCTTAGGAGGCTTTGATCAGGAGATGATATAAAGGAGGTATACTTCATCTTTTATTGGAGTATCGTTCAGATTTGAGAGCGAACTAGCACAGCTTAGGATACCCTCATTTCCTGTTTTCCAAAGATATAATTAATACCAAACCTTATTTTGACATAGCCGTAGCGCTACCCCCAGTTTGATTCGATTCTAAAGATTGGTGACATCAGAATACGGTTCCATCATAAACGTCCGTATCATGTCAGGCCGCCGCGTTAGCTGGTAGAATTGATGTTCATCCAGAGCATCCTTGAATGCTACTTCAAGTTAGGCTAGGACTTTTTCGCGGTAGAAAGGACTCTTAAGCAGTCACTAAATCAACCTCGTGATATAATGGAGTTATAGGTAATTACCAAGTGGTCAATTTATAATCACGCAGTAGCTTCGGGGATATTCTTCCTCTTCACCAACCGCACCCATCTTCTGCGCCTCCACTCACCCCTCCTACCATCACCATCCTCGCCCTCCTCCCAGCTCGGCTTCGGCACCATGGCTTTAGCTTTGTCCTTGCCCTTGACCGGTGTAGGCTGTTCAACCACCCCGACCTTCTCCGCCGCCTGCTCGTCGTATATGTCGTAGACCCACCTCTCGCCTTCCGTCTCGATCTCGACGCCCGTGATGATGCGCTCCTCCACCCACTCGCGGCTCCAGAGGTCAAGGGCCCATTTCTTCTCGCTCCACTCCCACCCTTTAGGAGGCAGCACGTCTTCGAAGAACCGCGTGCCGACTGGTCTATCACCGGCGATGCGGCTCGGCGATTGCGGGTCGTACGGCGACGCGCTGAAGAGCCAGGGCTCCCATTCGCCGGCGCTCGAGAGGCGCTGGAGCTCAAAGATCTCCACCTCTCTCGTTTCCGGTGCACTGTCGAGAATGACATCGCGCTCGACCCACTTCTCTAACAAACCCCTAGCTTTCTCCTCCTGTGGGTGTATGTGTTTCTCGTGCGCAGTCTGGAGTTGTCTCTGTATAGCGGGATGACCCATACACGTGACGGCCCAGCCTAGTGTTAGGAATATCAAGCGCCATGGTAACACATTCGATGCGATGCTCATGAAGAGGCAAGCCACGAATAGGACGATGAATAGAGCGCTGCTGAACGCCTCGTTGCTGAAGTTCGTCCGCGGGACGACTAGCCTTATGATGGCGTCGTGAAGCTGACTGAAGTCCTCCATACTATTTTGAAGGTCCCTCATGTTGCGGAAGAAGTCCCGACTCAGCTCCTTGACGGGTTTGACCTGGATGGCGGGAGCTAACGGTGGCCCGTGGGGTGAATATCCTATTGCCTGTTCACTTGACAAACTGAACTCGGCGGCCGGATGACGCGCCACGAAGTTCGGTACTAGGACTCCGATGAGGAGCATTGTTATGGGGAGAAGCGGCAGGAGATAGGGGTCTAAGCAGACGAACGTGTAGATGGCGAGGAAAGACAGAGTGTGCGTGGGTCGTTTCCAACGCAGTAGGCGTTCTACACGGGCTTGGAATACGAAAACAACGCCGATTCGGGCGTTGAAGCGGCGGAAGTTGTTGGACATGGTCGTCAGGTTGAAGTTGGGACGTACCACGCCCGGACTCCCGCCCTTCACAGGCTCATCTTGCGGAATCTGGGCGTCGTCTATGGGTACCACCTGAGCCAGCAATTTCTCTACCAACTGATCCTGGATCCTAGCTTTCTCCTTGAAAGCAGAGAAACGGCCCCGAAGCCCTTTCCGCAGTGACGGAGTATCGACATCGGAGTGATCTGCTGGCGTCTCAGGGGTGCGCGGCCGGGGTGGCGTAGATCCGTCGAGGACGATGGTCGGGATGGGATCGTCTCGGTTTACGAAGACATCCACGTTGTAATCATCCATCTTAGTTCTGTAGTACTGTGGTGATGTTTGCTTATGATACTGTCCCGTCTGTTTGTATGTCTGTTTATATGGTGCCGGGCTTCACGATGACGTAAGGCGATGTGCGACAGCCTTGAAAGAGTTTCAACCTTAGCCGTGTTGGCCTCGCAAGACCTAATGAGGCTGTAACATTATTATTATATGTCTTAGAGATACGGCATCACCATAGTGCTAACATTGAAGATATATTCAATGATGAGTAAGGGAAAGGTGTGAGGCAGTTGGATGGAATGGATCACATGCTTAAAGGTGCCTAATAGGTAATAAAGTACCGTGGATGTCGGGTCTCTCGCAGCTCGGGGTACCTCTGACGTTAGCAGGTAGGATTAGCGTATCGATAGCAGGCAGTGTGGGGCTTAAGCGCACCAGTAGATAGCGGGGCATGCACTTGCTCGGGAGCTACAGGGCTGCATTACAGGGGTCTAATGAATTCTAGACAAAATTGTTTCCAACGACAGAACCAACACCGTCACTTCACCGACCTTAAACCCACCTCATACAACCACCAGAAAGATGCCAATTACAATACTACAACCGGCAGCAGTGCCGGTACACGGCCCAAGAGATGCTAGTTACGGCTCAGACTCGGAATCAGATTCGGATGGCGGGGTGGATCTGGAAGGCGACATCTCCATGCGCCCAGCCAAGCGAGCTCGACGGATAGGCGACGACTCAATCGTAACACCCGGTGAAATAATCACAGAAGACCCTCAATGGATGCGGTAAGACAGCCATCTTAACCCACGACAAGCCAATATCTAACATACTACCCCCCATACAGCGGCCACGGCACATACACAACAACCGACCCTCCAGCCATCATATCCTCCGTCGCCGGCACCCTCTCCAAAACCAACAAGCTCCTCTCCGTGCGGCCCCTACGCGCGCGCTACACCCCCGAAATCGGCGACCTAGTCGTGGGCCGCATCGTGGAAGTACAAGCGAAGCGCTGGCGCGTCGACGTCGGCGCCTCGCTCCTCGCGCAGCTGCCCCTCAGCGCCGTGAACCTGCCGGGCGGCATCCAGCGGCGCCGCACCGAGACCGACGAGCTGCAGATCCGCACCTTCTTCAGCGAGGGCGACTTGCTCGTCGCCGAGGTCCAGCAGCTGTACGGCGACGGTGGTGCCGTTTTGCACACGCGCAGCTTGCGCTTCGGGAAGCTGCGCAATGGCGTGTTCATGGCTGTTAGCGGAACCGGTGGAGGCGGGGGTGTCGTCCGCGCGAAGAGGCAGACGTTTATCCTGGATATTGGACGTGCGGTGGGGGGAGGCGGCGCCGCGGCGGATGATGCTGAGAAGATCGATGTGGTGTTGGGCGTCAACGGGTACATATGGATCAGCAAGCACGTCGAGGGCGAGGGGCCGGCGGGAGAACTCTCGGGGCCGGGGATCACGAGGATTGAGGAGAGCGTGGGGCTGAATGTGTATTCGAGCCAGAACGACGCTATATCTCCTGGTACGATGCGGGAGATCGCGCGAGTCAGGGGTGTTATTACTGCTCTTATAGAGCATGGCCTACGTGTCGACGAGGACATGGTGGTTTCGGGATACCACGAAGCGGTGGAGATGGCTCGGGCTGATGGTGACAGTGAAGAGACGCTGTATCTTGGGGGCGAGAGAGGCAAACGACTGGCCGATACTCTTACCGGACGGTAGGAACGGCTCCGAGTTAGTATGCCGGCAAGAAGCACAGCTAGAAGAGATCACTATCATCCTAGTCGCGTGGATTTCCACGACATTGGAGTTCAATGAGGGACAAGTAGGCATGAAGAGCATATTCCTCTAAGTTACCTAGCGTAAACCCTCCATGTCAAATGAAGAAGAGTGGGATACCACAGAACAAATCTACCCAAGAAACGTTGATCAAGCATGTCTATTACAGTAGTGAACCTATTGCTGACCCATGATGTGTATGTTATGTGGTTGTACCACTTATTAAGATACGTCCCTCAGTATGTCCACTACAGAACTCTCCCTTCGCACATAGTGCCATTCTGATATAAAGAAGGGACCTAGAACGACCTATTTAGACCAACAAATTCAGCTCGGTTTGGACCTCCTAAAAAAGCCAACGCCAATTAGTAGGGTACATCCCAATGGCGCAAATCAACTTGCGCCACAATTATTGTACATGTACAGGGAAAAGGTCCGTTGAGCTTTGTAAACGCAAAATCAGAGTTTTGCTTTGGGGCCGTTATCTTTTCATCAGTTAGCATCGCCAAACACCAAGAGCGCCCCGACTACCGTAGACGAGAGCTCATCCATCTCACTTAGAGTTACATCCGTCCTCCTTCCTCTTAGCCAGTACTGGCTTCTTCACCATAACCTCCGATATTGGAAAAACGCCGCATACGCCGAGGCAAGGAGAATGACCCATCGAAGCAACGCACCTTTGGTAGAAGGGCCACCGAGCCCGAAGAGAACCCAGAACCAGTAGTTTAAGCGAGAAAGAGGCTTGCCATCGCGGTCGAAGTCGGGCTTGAAGCTGGTCATCCAGACGTGCCGTTTGAAGTCGGACGCGGAAAAAGGCGCGTATCGCACGCGCAGCAACTTGTCCATCCATCCCGGCACCTCGACGACGGTGCGTAGGTGCGTAAAACAGTCGAAGGACGCCCGTCCATGATAAGCACCCGTGCCGGACTCGCCTACACCGCCGAAGGGCAGAGTGGAAATCGCCCCGTGCATCCACGCATCGTTGATGGTGGCGCCACCAGATGTGACTTCTTTAAGGACTGAAAGCATTGTTAGTACGATTATAGACTAGGTTGAGAGCTTGGATACTCACTTCTTTCGTTCTCGGCTTTGGATCCAAAAGTCGTGAGCGACAGGGGCGTAGGATCGACCTTGTGCATGATCTTGATAGCGTCGTCGATAGTATCATAAGGGATGATAGCCCAGACGGGACCAAAAGACTCTTCCTTCATTATGGGGTCGTCGGTAGAGTCTACAAGGATGACTGTCGGTGAGATATATAGATCATCCCTGTCCGTCTCTCCGCCCAAGACAACCTTGCCATTAGTAGTGTCGATCAGCTTTTTGATACGGTCGAATTGCCGCTCGTTGATAATGCGCGCATATTCCTCGCTCGCCTTGGCGCCTTTAGGGTAGAATTCCTTGTAGCTTGCGTTGAGGTGCTTGATGAAGTCCTCGACTACGTCTTTATGGACGGTCACATAGTTCTGCGATAAACAGACTTGGCCGGCATTGAGGGTCTTGCCCCATAGGAGCCGTCTGGCGGCTAGTGCCAAATCAGTAGATTTTGAGACGAATGAAGGATTTCGGCCCCCAAGCTCGAGAACGACTGGCGTCAGAGTCTCAGCCGCCTTCTTCGCGATGATTTTCGCAACAGTTGAGTTCCCGGTGTAGAAGATTTTGTCCCATTTTTCGTTGAGTAGAGCAGTGGTCTCAGGTACCGCTCCATTAACGACGAAAAAGGATGTCGGATCCAGGTAGTTCTCGAGCATCTCCTTCATGACCATAGCAGTCGCAGGTGCGCTCTCCGAAGGCTTGATGACGGCAGTACAGCCTGCCGCGATAGCGCCAATGAGCGGGGCGATATTAAGCATCAAGGGGAAGTTGTAAGGACCGATGATGAGGACCGTGCCTAGAGGCTCCTTTCTGAGGCGTGGTTTCAAAGGTGTAAAGGTCCATGCATAGTCAATACTCCAATCGTCCTTCACCCACTCCTTCAGCTTTCTGAGAGATAGGTGCAGGTCTTGAATTAGATGGTGGATCTCGGACAAGATTGCATCGTGAGGCGGCTTGTTGAGATCCTTCTTCAAGGCAGCCTGGAGCTTCGGGGTATAATCAGTAAGGGCCCAGTACAGCTTTCGGAGCTGTACAAGCCTCCATTCAACATCCTTGGTTTTCTGAGATTGAAAAGACTCGCGCGCTGTGGCAGCAATTTTAGGAATGTTGTCAATTGGAGTGGCCTCGAAGGCGGGAATCTTGATATCGGTCGCCATGGCTGTCAATACGGGATGTCGTATAAACTACTTAAAAGACACAGGCGTCAAGAGAGAGCGGCACGGAGTGTTAAGGCACACAACATATATGGCTTATGTATGGCGCTCTTCGGGATAATACAGACGAATTGGCTTGTTATATGTAATGTTTGTCTCTAAATTATTGGTTGCTATGGATGGGTTCACAGAGGGTGTTTTAAGCTATCACGGTGTACCTACATATTACCTACGTGGAGATGTTGAAGCTTACAGGGATCGCGTGCGCCAGCCGAGGCATCGGGGCTTCCTTCCTTTTTCTGTCTTAGGTATGTCATTAGCGAGGTCGACGTGCACCGTCCGGGCTTGCGCGGGGTCCGAAGTGCCGTACCCGCGTACCTACATCTCTGGTACTCCACTGTTCTTTAACGTTCAATTTGGGATGTTTGGATATCAAGGGGTGACCGCTTTCCGAGAACGTAGAGTTGTAGGTATCCATATAAAACCAAGAAGTTGACTCTCCCTGGGCAAAGATGGATGCGGACTGGCCATAACAGTCGACAATATTTCATAGCCAACATGAAATTGTAGTTAAAAGGAAAGGCTCATAACGAATGTCCCTTACGCAATTTGGCAGCTAGGAAAACGAGTTGGGGCATGAGTTTACCTATACGAAACTATTCAACGTCCAATGCCATCTTCTCGTACGCAGTGTGGTTAATGGGATCTACGCCTGGAGCCGTTCAGGGGGGATACTGGTTAACTATAACCCCAAGCGCTCACGAAATCACATGCTTTATGGTGGTTGAAAATGAAACTGATTGTTAAACAAAGTCTAGGCTGGGTTTGAATAGGATATCGACTATAAGTATGATGTGACCGAAATATAGGAATACTGACTCCCCGGCTGTAATTGCAGTGATCTCTGTGCCAACATTGCTCTCGTGTAATATCCAATGATACAATCCCCCCAAAACCCATCATATAATCTTCATAGAATTGTCCACCAAGTAGAGTCAGGTTGAGATTCCGTGAATACATGTATTCTTCGTGGAAGCTCTCTGAGCCAACGTGAATTGTGAGTAAAGTGTCATTACTTCGTATGTTTTCTTATCGATAACATAATGACTTACATAATCGCATGAGCCCAAGCCACTTCTGCTTTGCCCTATCGGCCTGCCGAGCCCCACGTCGATTTTGATACACCAAAAAAGTTCCCCTTAAAATTCAAGAACTTTTCCTTTTCTCTCCCCCAACCACAACGCTTTTCTCGCAAGCAACATTCGACCGTCAACCACCTCAATCTCCAAGCGCAGGATTCGACCTCTTTGCGCCTCCAAATACAATCATTAGCAATGGCTCCTCAAACAGTATGTACAACATGACCCCGCTTTGCTGTTGGCCCAGTCTCTCTGGCTTTCAGCGAGATCATGGCGTGAAGCAGTAGGCTAAGGTCAATTCTCATCATGTAGAAGAAGTCCGGCAAGCAGGCCAAGACGACTAAGAAGGTAAGCTCTTCCCTCACATTTCAATTGAATCGCCGAATTCAAGAATTACTTACACGCGCTTCAGTTCGTCATCAATGCCCAGCAGCCCGCCAGCGACAAGATCTTCGACACCGCTGCCTTCGAGAAGTTCCTGCAGGACAAGATCAAGGTTGACGGCCGCACTGGCAACCTCGGCGACACCATCATCATCCAGCAGGCTGGCGAGGGCAAGATCGAGGTCATTGCCCACAACGAGCTTTCTGGCCGATACCTCAAGTACCTGTTAGTACCCCTCGAGATCGTATCATGACGTCCATCGGCCCCAAAAATACTAATAATCGATGTGTCCAGGACCAAGAAGTTCCTCAAGAAGATGCAGCTCCGTGACTGGCTCCGTGTTGTCTCTACCTCTAAGGGTGTGTACGAGCTCAAGTTCTACAACGTCGTTAACGACGAGGCCGATGAGGATGAGGACTAAGCGGTCGGCGGTCGTACATCAGCATGACGAATGATGAATCGGGAAATCCGGCGGTGGTGCATGGACTTGGCGTAGGACAGGCACATCTATACTATCACAGATAGATTTGGATTCCCAGGAATAAAATTCGCCAGTGCAAGCAATTATTTCTACTTTTTTCTCTTACGTGACTCTTGATATCTGGTCTATCTCTAAATTTTAGATCGCGTAACTCGGTGAATACATGACATCCCGTCTTCTATGGCAATGCCCTCATAACACCCTCAAACGCCACCAGAGCCATTGCATTGGCAGGAAACGCTCTTAAGAAACAAGGTAAAAACCCTCGCCAATATCCTTTGGCGCCACCCTCCCTGTATACGGCTTGCGCTGCCTGCCACCAGTTCTTGAATCTCGGTGTCCCATCATTTAGTTTCCCACCCATAGGGTCCGTCATAACACGTTGCTTGACAACGTCGCTCGGATAACTCGTAATCCAGAAAACCTGCGCCGAGAGGCCACCAGCCCAGAAGTTTATCGCCGGGGCACTAAGACTTGTCCGATCCCTCAAGATGCGTGAAAATATGTCGTAGGAGCCCCACCAGAAGAAGAAAAAGCTGCGGAACAGTAGCGTCGCGGTCAACCCCTTGTAGACGCCGCGCACACCGTGGGCGTCGTAGATCTTGCGCACACAGTCTAGGGGTCCTGAGTACAGCCGCTCAGACTTCTTGGCCGAGTACTGGATCTGCAGCCGCGCCTTGACGTGCTCGACGGGCGCGGCAATGAAGCTTACGGTGCACCCCGCCATTATACCCGCTAGCCCATGCCCGTAAGAGGGCAGATGCGCCGCGGCGTGCGAAGTCGCGACAATAGGACCCTCTTTCTCGGGCTTGACATTTGGAGGGATGGACGGTGAGTGAGGCGTCAGGTGCTTGTAGAAGACGTGCTCGGCAAGAAGCCGTCGGTACACGGTCAGAGAACCCAGCATCACCGAGTCCATGAACATCCAACCGACTAGTGGTGGCGTTGCGCCTTTATACAGACCCCGCACGCCCTCATTGCGAATTGTTTGCAGGACGCATTGCAGCGGCCCGCTGAAGCGCGTCGAGTCGGTTGTCTGCAGACGCACTTTGACTGTGTCGAAGGGGTGGCCGACTGCGCCAGTATGTTAGCATTATCTCATTTTACCGATTTATGTAAATTATATTTTGAGGGAACAGAGCATACCCGCCAGCTTAGCAATGCCAGAAAAGACGCCAGCTACAAAGCCCTTATAATTGCTGGCCTTCGCCGGCTTTTGCTTCTGGTCGGCCGCCATAGTACGGTGCTACATTGAGGTACGAGGCAGAAGATTAAAGGGGAAATAGCTGCTTTGGTTTGGGAAAAGAGGCGACGTCGAAAGGGATATCATTTTCTTCAAAATATTAGTTTTAGCTGAAATATTATTGGAAGCTCCGGACTTAATGCCGAGATCGGCGACCGGGATAGGAATTAAGATCTCGGTCCGTGCCGAATTCATAAATCATTAAATCCGCTTGCTTCATTCCCTTTTTCCTCGTCATGAGAAGATCGGTCATGCTAAATCATGTCACAACCTGATAATCCAGCCTATCCCAGTATATGATTTCAACTCCAAAATAAGCAGCATCGTGGTCTCTCAAGAAGGCTACTATATCCTTGCAGGCTTGTATCCACAAGTCTTCATCCTCGGCGCCGTAGTCTCGGTCGTTTTCATCCCAAGCCACCACCATAATAGTCGGTACCGAGCTCATATCAGAGCCTTCCATCCGTCTATTAGCCGCCTCAAACTTGATAGACCACTTCTCCCGCAGTGTTGTGTTCGACCCTAGAAACCCATCCCTAGATTTCAGTCCCTTGATAGTGGCCTCTAGTTGCTTATCCAGCTTCCTTTCCCCATCCCGCGGACGCCATGGCTCCAAGTTTGGATAACACACTCGCTTCTGTTCCATCCTAGAATGAGGGATGACCTTGGCGGTTAGCCATGCCTTACTCTGGCTCTCAGGAATCGGCTTATTTATGCTGAGAGGGAAAGTTTGCGCTCTATCGAGCATCGGCAGTCTTGGCGCAGACATCAAGCAAAATGGTAGGATTGAGCGTTTCCGAATACGCTTAATTTATGACGATTCGAAGCACTAAATAATTTCAAGAGTAAGGCAAAACATGACGAGAAGCGGTATATTGTTTGAGTAGACCTTAGGGGATCTTTTTTGATCAAGTTATGCGGTTGTGCTTACCTCTGCTGATGCGACCGGAAATAATCACTGACAGCGTTGCTGGAATGCCCAAGAAAAGGAAGCGATACACCAAAGAGTCAAAGAATTTCTTTGTCTGCTGCAACACGAAACAGTCGTATTCCCGTAAAACTTCAGAATCGTCGTAGTTATAGATTATAGTGTATAAATGCTGTTTTAAAAAGATAATTAAGCACAAGGAGGTCAGGAACCTACCCTTAACAGCATTACTACAGTTTTCTCTGCAGTCTACGAGAACCCCTTCACAGAGGTGCTGCGCCACCTATTTCCGTAGTAGGGTTACATCCACTTAAACAAGTCAACAGAGAATATAATCTGGTACCTACCTTTCTGATTATACGTACCTAGGTATTTAATCAGTCAGACGCTTTTCCAGTTAGGTCAAGCAGCCATCAGTTTCTGTGCGAATACCCGCTACGGTCGAAAGAGTATATCCAGGATAGGTGGACGTATCAAGAGGACTATGGAACTCCATTGAGAAAATAGGTATCGCTTTATTTCTAGAGAAAACGCATAAACAACAAATTGCACCCCTGATCCCAAATCATCTGTGTCGTTCCTCCTTTAAATGTCTCAATGCAGACTTATGCATCAAATAATAAACCTCTGCCGAGCATCATAAAATCCTCGTCCCACTATTCCGTTATCAATGAGAAAACCTGATGCGTTCAGTATGATCTCCCTATGGAGACCAGCACGACGTGGCCACTGAGGTTCCTAATTCTCTCTGGTTATGAATACAATTCAGCAGGCATTTATTTCGGACTTACATGTTACGACGATTTGGCTTGCTGCTCGCAGCATTCTTTGTCAGATGATCCAGTCTGTTCGGGGTTTTCCGAGCCTGCCTTAGTGCTAGGCTGCGCTCCAGTCTCGTTCTCGTTGCCGGCCTTGTTGTCATTTTGGTTAGGAGTCTCTTTCCCCTCCTTGGTAACAACTGGCGGATCGGTGGCACTCTGGTTCATTTTCGAGGGGTCAACCATGGTTGATGCTCTGAAATTTGACGTAGTCTCTTGGGCCTGAGGAACGCAGCCAAGAGGCGGGACCTCCGGAGGAGTTGACGGGGGAGTCGTAGATTGTTTCTGAGTCTCGGCCTCGGGCTCTGAGGCCTGAACAGTCCCTGAAACTCGACGCTTAGACATGGTTGTGATGAGTGTGCTTGTAGGTGTAGTGCAATATTGAAGAGATGGGGTATGGAGAAGAATGGGCAATGGCCTTGAAGATCATGAGAGACGATGTAGAGCACACCTTTATAGTCACCGCTCTTGCTTGTAAAGGTGAGTTTGTGACAATAAGTTTCCTGGGGCGGAGTGCGTTGTAGGTGTTTTCTGTGAGAATAACCCGGGTATTGGTAACTTGATTGTATTGAGAGAGTGATTGATGCAACGGGAGTACACATACGGGACATGATTGTTCCACCAGGGAAGCGTCTCAGTAGCCAGCTTGTCGACAAGTACGACTCAAAAGGTCTATGTGGAAGTGAACTATCCAATCCTGAATCAAAATTTCAAATAGACCCAGGTCCCTTCTGCCAACACCTTGGCATGCATGCAGGCCATTAGCTACTAAACAACAATGACAAACCCTATAGTTATTAGGATACATGTATGTTTCTCCACATACCAGCAACATTGCTAGGTAGTTTTCATAAATGTTTGCACATCGAACAAACAGGGTTGAGTGCTACATGGCTCAATGAGAAGAAACGTCTCTAGAAGAAGTTGAGATTCAACTGCGTTCTTCGCAATGGGCCGCTCGTGTATGAAGGTAGACTTTCATTTCAAGAAGATGAGTCAAGTGTAGCCGCAATGCACCTACGGGGTCACCAGATAGTAACACTATCGAGACAAACGCTCGATCTACATTATTAAAGCTTAGAGGGATAAAATACCAATATACAAGATAGATATAGCTTCTAAATACGTACATATGTAGGTAGGTAGCTAAATGATCAAGTTAATTCCATAAGTGAATATCGAATACCGTTGTCCAAATGAAACTATATGATTTCCAGACTTGGTTCTACTGGGTTGACTTTAGCAAGATACCAACCTCGATACGCCATGCAGGCAGTTCCATGGGGAGATCCAGTTTCCATATCATAAAGTTGAGATGCATCCATTTCCTGCACTGCATTAAACTGATGCCAAGCCCATTCATTCATATACCGATTCCAGTCTACTTGGAATGGAGGCGGCGGCAGCGGACTGTCTACTGTCAAAGGTATGAATGGCTTGTCCCTTGCATATATCTTCTTCAATTCCTTGTAGTAGTGCCAGAACATCAGCCGCCCGTGTACGAATCGTCTAGCTATTGTCTCTGAACATGTATGCACAATTCTGATTCTGGGGAGTTTCCAAGGAACATCACGACTACTTCTTCGCGACTCCAGTGTCGTCTCGAACTGACTCGCCAAGCTCTCAAGATACGATATGCCATTTAGTCCGTTTTCTTTATGCTTATGGAGATTGTAGAAGTAATTGCCCGGTGAGCTTAGCGTATATGGACTATCGCTGCTGCCGGAGCAAAATATTTGAGCTACTGCATCAATCTCCTCGACGAGAATACATCTCCAGAGTTCTTTGGTTCCGTGGGCGTTATTTTCTTTCTGAGAATCTGATTGGTATGTTTTGTCTGTAGCACGGAACCATTTATCGAGACAGGAGTGGTCCCATTCCTCTAAAAACAATTCCTCAAGGTTTGGCAAAAGTGGTAGAGAATTCCCGATTTCGTCCATCGTGAAACGGCAGGCTCGACTTAGAACAAGGCGTTTTACTTGTTGCAGATCTTTTGGATTGAACTGTCCGATGATAGTCCAATAAGAGCCCGAGAGTATATTGCAATGTCCTTGGTCAACTGGCCACTCGCTCCGGGAGAAGATATCAGCGAGGTAGAGCCTGTCACGATCGAAATGGAACCATGTGCGTGGCCCCCGTGTACGAGTGCTAAAAGATAGCCGGTACCCATAGTCCATCAAGACCTTTCGAGACTCGGTGCATGTGTGCAATAATGCCGGGATGGGGGCTTCGCTATAGAGATAACTCTCCCGCATGAATTCGAAGGCTATGTCCAGATGCTCTCCAAGCCAACGTAATGGAATCTCTGGGGTGTCATCCGTTGGCAGCCACGGTTGATACGGGCCGTTTTGAGAGGTAAATCCATACGACTCAAGAGACATTTGAGTGTATCCTCCTGACCTATAAGGTATGCGATGGCGCCAATTACGAGCAAAATATGTAAGGTCCGGATGCAGCTGTGCCTTGAATATCTCGTTCTGGTATCGCTCTTTGAACCTGCCATAGGCATAGACTAGTTTGGATTCCTCATAGTCAGAGCGAGTATCAGCAAGAAATTCCATAAAATCGTCGTGGTCTTCGATGTCCCAGGATTCTCGCACATGAACAACTCGTGGCGGTGTGGCCAGGATGTAGATTTCCCGCCGTAATTCGAATGGTAAGCGGGGGAAGAAATGGAATACAGATCCTGAAGGTCCTGAAGGGCCCATGTTTTTACTTGGTAGGATAGAAGCTGGTGGCAATAAAGAGGGACTGTCAGAGATAAATCAGACGTAAATCAGGAAGAAAAGCTACAAGAGTAGTTTGTGTTTAATAGTGTGAAGTGTACCGTAATGCCCCCCGGCGGTGATAAATCCTGGCAAATCCATGGATGCGGCGCAGCACAGCTGCTTATCATTTGCTTCTAAGTGATTCCCAATTCACGACATGGGTTCGTGCCCTTTTCCACTGTATATGGGTAGGTAGGTACCTAGGTAGTTAAAAAAGACAATTACAAGAAAATTTGAGAAGTTACACATAAATACTTCACTTTTATACGACATGATGAGGACTGAAGTTCCTAAGCGGGCTCAGTATAAAGTGGTATAAAGGTGGGGGGTTAAAGAGGAGCAGCTGTATGTAAGGATCTACTCAACCTTATGAAGCTATGTCCTGGATACTTTCTAGAAACAACTCAGCTCCATTGCTAGACATCCGACAAAATCAACTTGGGCATTCACTAGAAACCAGAGAGAATTTCAACCGTATTTCAATTGTACGACTTGGTTATGATTTCTTCATCCCAACTATGCACCAGGACAGCCGGAGGAGTCAATGGTAGGTCACAAAAAGACACATCAGTACCTTAGGTAGGTTGGTACGGAACCAAGTCATAATCCGAAACAACAACACAGGTCATTTTGTTTTATTGGTGATTAACACGGAGGAAGGTCACCGTGAGTTAGAGGTGCATTATTCACTCAGTCGAGTATGTAATGAATCGCATGTTGACGCATTGTGCCACACAATGGAACTAGTAGATGTTTAATTCTAGATTATTTAAATCTTTCCCCTGAATACGTAATATCTTATGTTGCATTCTTTGCCTGGAAATATAAAGAACTTTGGACAGTTGAGGAGACCAAATCTAGCACGAACATCTAGGAGCAATCCAACCATATCGGAAGTCAGTTACCTCTATCAAAGCCAACAAGCAGCAGTTTCATCATGGCTGGCAGACCAGGCCCAATACAAGATCTTAAGAACGATATCGTGAGTGCACTCCGGAGCTATTCAAACTCATCCGCAGATTTTAAAGTAACTATCCGAAATGAAGAAGCCGGCGAGGTCCCTTATGACCTTTTCTTGGCCAAGGTCGACCCCAAACAGGTTATTCCTCGAGATACAAAAGAGTGGGAGGAAGCCCAGTGGCAGATGTACGTTACCACCGTATGTGTCGACTGTTCGAAAGTCGAACAGCATCAGATTATCCGCGATAACGATAAGTCCGGCTCAATCAATGAAGTACTAGAGAAAGTCATTGAGGAACACATCAAAGTGTACGACAATGGCAACGAGTCTTATCCAGCACAGTACGGTATGGACCCGCGTCTGTTCCTCATCATTCTCCTACCATTCAGAATCGCGATCGGCCCTAAATCGGCGGAGGCAATCTTGCCCCCGACATGTTCGGCAGAGTATAAATCGGAGTTAGGCTTGGGCCTGAACGATGAGCAGATAGTAGCTCGTGTGAGGCATAGGCTGGATCTAGTTGATGAGAATCACTCCAGCAGAGTAAAGTGGGAGAGGGAGTGGATTGAGTGGAGGGCGAGAACTGCTCGTCGTTCCACATCGGGGAACCCTTTCTCGAAGGCAATAGATAATTTGAAGAAATATCTGCATAAAGATAAGTGATTAAACACTTTTAGGAGGACAATACCATAGCTTCGCCCACGATATATCATGATAGGATCAGGGGCAACAGCCTAAATCTATACCGCTTATAGTGGCGTGTGCAAGGCTACCCTAATAGAAAAATTCTTTGTCTTGGACCCGACAACAGCAATAGTCATTTATTGAAGACTTAACTGCTATTTGAGCTCTCTAGTCCACGTAGTTGCCTTCTACGCGATCGAGTACTGCATGCTCAGTGGCCACCGTTTGAATTATCTGCGCAACTGAACGCTGAGCCAATAAGACCGGTGGCGTATGCGTCTTTAATTGCAAGAATCGTTGAGTATCTGCGACGTTGTATAAATAAGTCATATTGGAAAATGCTAAGGGCGACATCACTTACGTTCCCCCAACAGTGATGAATAGACCTAGGATAACCAGGAAGCAGTGGAAGAAATATTGAAACTTTTGCCAGAAGTTTCCGGTCCGGTAATGCCAGAAATCGAATAGCCACAATACCCCCGGAATTGAAATGGCCATCGGAGCGAAGCAGATTGATCCGACCAGCGAGAGTAGGTAGTTGAAGATCGCTATGGATTCGGCGAGGATGAAGGCGATGGCACCGAGGCTGATGGAACATCCGAGCCACGTTCCCCAATGAATAAGTGTATTCGATTGTAGATGCCTGGTGTTTCTCAGGATTCGGACGAAGAGGTATTTGGCGGCCACATGCTGATACAGGCACCCGCTCACGGCTAAGCCTATCAATCCAATTCCGTAGGATACCTTCTTTATCGTGCCGCCTGCGCTCCCCAAGGAGGGATTTGCGACCCATTGGCCGGTCCATCGATACACGACTAATGAAAACGACAAGTACATACAGAGTACCAGACCCATACATATGTACAGGGCTTTCCTGTAATCACGCGGGTTCTTCATCTCAGAGATGACAGGCAAGAAGGCGGAAGTGCCTGCGCTCGATACGAAAATGGTAACGGTAGCAGTCATACCTTCGACGAAGGTCGGATAGGCGATGACGTGGTATCCAAGGTCGAATTCACCTGTCTGAGGTGCCGCTGCTGGTCGATCGACTGTTGTGACACCAATCACAACTATGAATACGGCGGTAAAGATAGAGAGAAAACCTACCCAAGTTAACCACCCAATATTGCGCAGAGTACGAATTGAAGCGGCAACCGTGATGATAACCGTCGACAAGAACGCCCACCAGACAGTACAGGCGGCATGATCTGAAAGTGCGTTGAACCCCGTGGATAACCCGACAATCCCAGTACCGGCGCAAAGGACGAAGGCGATCAGGTACAGGGCCCCAATAAGTTCTTTTAACCAAACACCACCAACTGCATAGCCCATATCCGCCAAAGCTATCTTCCTTTTTAGTGTAAGGTCCAGCCTAAGTTCACACACTGGAGCGACTTACTATGACATTCAGGATGTCGCGTTTTAAAGTCGCCCTGGATAATGGCTGTGTCTATGTCTTTCTCAGCACGAAGTCCTCATAGTCTGCTATGCTACCTCTTACAAGTGTTCATGAAGGACCACCCGACTACTGATAAAGCACCGCCGAGAGCACCTAAGCTGTACATAGCCGACGGGACTGTTATGCGTTAGAATCCCATGGAGAGTCTCGGTCTGTGCCCCCTTAATCATTCTGGGCCTATAATGGATAGGAGAAACGGATGATCGTATGAGGGGCGCCAACATACTATAGTGCGTTCATAATCTTAGTCGGCTAAGTCCAAAATGATAGATGAGGCGTGGGCTTGGTATGTTCTATACACACCTTGATAATACGCCCGTGGCAAATATAGTCTTTAAGAAGATGACGGCAGCGAAGGGCCAACTGACATTGCGAAAGTTAACGCCATCTTCGGTCCTCTTGAAGACTTCATGGCTCTCAAGCTCGGCCTCATTGATGGATGCAATCTCAGACCCGTTCCTGATCGATGCTGATTTGGTGTCAGTCTTCTCGTCTGGAGCGCCCGATATCACTACGGCAGCCATCCTAAAGATTTCCGTTCACAACAGAGGCGAAATAATATGATTATCGCAGATTAAAGTAGGACGCGTACTATAGATGGGCCGAAAGACCGCAATAAGCTGCTAGGGAGATAATGCCTTGGAAGCGTCGTATGGAGCACAGCAAATAACTAGAGGTCAGAGATACGAAAGATACTGGACACTCCCCTGCCAAATACATGTGTGAACCAAACTCGGCGTTGAAGATATTGGAGCAGATCAACGCGTATTTGAACTCGGGTTACGATATCCTATTCGTTATCTCGAGCAGCGATACTACAACGTCAGAGCCAAGGGCTGTCTAAGATCTCCAATAGATAGTGTGATACTGGCCAATAGGGGCAAAGCTTGATGCCAGTCGGGCCACGATATCAGTAATTGATTTTCATTCCAAGCCATTTGATCTGGGACTTTGGACCCGATTCCTTGCATTGCATGTTCTGTAAGGCTTGTGAACCAAATTCATGCATTCATTCTCCATGGATGAATCCTGTCGATTGTATTCTACGTCGGACCGAGTTGCTCTGCGAAGGCATTCTATCGAAGCCATGACAATAAACTGATAAGATGTTTCTTATCAATAGTACCAAGTGAGAGGGGAAAGGATAGAGATAGTAAACGGCAAAGGTGGGATGAGGATGTGATATCCAAACCATCCCACTTACGAAAGAGTAATTGAGTTTCTAAAACCGTATAGGAAGACCAGTTTCAATGATTATACATTCACATGATATATCTCAACTTTGACGTTTTCTGTGATGCCCATCCATGGGATTAAGATTGTTTGAAGAATCCAGGTTTAAATGGAAGGTAGAACAAGGTAGAGTCTGCCCAAGGGGTATAATTTACTTGGCGGGCTTAGGGGGTGATTAGTGGGGGGCACCGGAGGGTTTCCATAGACGGGTAGCTATGGAATACCCTAGCACAGGCCATAGCTTAAAAAGTCCGGTTGCCCCTCCATACCTCCACACCTATCGGGATCTCCCAGCGGCCTTTCTGTTCTTTGTTTGACACTTCACTCTAGTCCAGAACTCTCGCGCAACGACCAGGACCAAGCATCGGAAGATTAGGTACATATATGGATTTCTGTCAACTTTTGTTCGAGTAAGGCTTATATCATGATAGTGGATCTCGCTCCTTTTATGCTGAAACCACTTTCGCTTCCAAGCCACACCCGTGCCTCCGTTCAATGTTACTAGCTTAATTTCAGCCCTACGGTACCGCGCTTCACTACTCGTACCTTGCCCAATTTCACTGCCGCGCTTATTTATTATCGACAACTTAACAATCGCTTACTGCATTGCCGACTCTGGAGCTGAACTCAAGCAATTTGCCTTTACGGCTTTAGTGAGCTTGGCGTACCCTACCCGCCGAAGATGCATACTGCTTACAGGGCCTTGTACCGGAGAGCCCGATCTATGGCGTAACCAGTACCTGATGTCATATTTTGCATACATCAAAAATCAATCAACACTCGATCAGTCCAATTATGGAAGGGGGAGTCTCCAGCTATCAACCCAAACAACATCCTGTAACCTACAGGCAAATACGAAACGAACAGATTGTGCGCCCAGAGGTTGCTTCTGGGCATCCCAACACTGAATATCAGGTTGGGTCGGTTCGAGTGGAACATTGACTAGTAACTGGATATCCCACCGTCCGATGAATATGGAAAAAGGGAAATATCGTACTTTGATGTCTCTTAAAATCCAAGTCACCACTAGTTATTGAAATCTTGATGCGGAGCCTACGGGTACGGGTCCTCGTGGCGTCCTAGACAAGCGCTCCAGCTTTCCTCTTCATTTGGCAGCAAGACAAACCGCAATCTGGGCTGCTGGGGTCCCAATCCTTCACGCTTCTCAGCCTACCTAGTGGTACCTTTTTTACAGGTCGACCGCATGATGTCAAACCCGTCGCTAGCAAGGCTTGTCTGACAAGGTTCAGAAAGTCGACAGAAATAGAACCAGCCAATTGCAATCTGTCGGCCCTCGTGTCTAGAGTAAATCGAATCGACCGCGGAAGGATCAGCCCCCAAGGAAAGCCTCATAAGCTGGTGGTGGCCCACTCGCTACGGCATCCAGGGGGCATCTTCCAGACCTGAACATTCTCTCTTCTTGCCTTGTTGGTCTTTCGCGGTGATCTTCGCTTTGCTCGTCGCGACCGATAATGAATCGACTACCAGAGACCAATAGAGGCATAGTTACTTCCTGGATTCCCATCGAGACCCCGTATCCTCATCAACCCGGCTGCGACAATTATATGTGGAAATACGTCCCGAACGTGATCGCAGCTTGGGACCCGGGTTATGGAATCTCAGTTAATACAGATGCCACATGTCTACCTAAACCAGTGACGACTTGGTGGCTGCAAGATCGATTTGGTCCAATCCAAGACACGATACTTAGCATAGGGCCGGTCACTTGCCCATCAGATTACTATACCGCCACCGCGTCCGCTAAAGATGCTTCAAGTACCTTCATAGCGTGTTGCCCAATGTGCGTTTAACAATGTACCATCTGGGCAAGTAGGAAATATATAATAACAGCTTATTTGTAGGAATTATGACTTTGTGAGCTTTTTTGGACCAGGAAGCACCGGCCAATGCACATCAGAAGTAAAAAAGGGCGACGTGGTCACGTTCGCGCAGAGAAATTCTAGTTGGAAGGTCACAAGTTCTAGTGCGACAGCAGCCACAACCGTTGCGGCGATCCCTGTGAACGGCTGGGCGTTTGCTATCCCGACAGACTCTGCGGCAGCTAGTGCGAGTAGTTGCGACGCCGCGGTATCGGAAGCGTTAGCAAACCACATCGCCACGGGTAATGCGAGTTGCGATGCGGTTGGCGGCAGCGGGATTTCATCGGGTGCCGCAGCCGGGATTGGTGTCGGCGTATCCTTGGGAGTCACAGGACTAGCTGCCCTGGGTGCTGGTTTGTTCATGATGTTCAGAACGAGGAGGGCGGCTCGAAAGCAACCTTCTGCAGAGGCCCATATCGCACAATTTGCAAACACCGGCGGAAAGGATATGAACAACAGCGCACAGGTATTTCCGACGTACTCTCCCGACCACCGAGATACACCAAGTCTATCCGAAAGACCACAGTACCACCATCCGTACGAAGGAGACGTCTGGGACGCATCGGTACCATGCTTACCGCCAACGCAATCAAGCATCCATACTACACATACAAACGCTATAACAGTTCCTCAAGGGGAGATGGAGGGCACAGCATACCAGAGATTAGACGCAAGGACAAGGAGAAGAATGGAGCTCGAGGGCACGTTATATCAAGATGCAGACGGCAGGATGATAGGAGCGGGAAACACGGCACCGCCACATGAAGATTCGGAAGAGATAAGAAGAAGAATGGAGTTAGAAGGCGAATTCGATCGGAATGTGAAAGTGTCCTTATCGACACCTTGGTTAGCAGCAGCGAGACCCATACCACCATCACAATCATCGTCGTCACAATACCATCCGCCTTACTGATGCAACCGACGAACGCTTAATAATTTATATACCACCTTACTACCACGCGTAGTTGATCATTCTGCCATTTACAGCAAGCCGTTTTGTGTCATATCCCCCATTGGCATGCCAGGCACCATTGGCTGCAGTTTAAGGACACGGCATCAAACTCAATGTAGCAATACCATAATACTTACACTATATATTTCATTATACGGGTGGATATCGAGGAGCATTACTTCGCATCACAGGAGCACACGGCGGTACATTTGGTTCAAAGTTCACTGTACATACCTATATCGCATACCACCAAGGTATCTCTTTTAATGGCCGTCATGACGGATCCAATGCAAAGAATCATACCGAGATGAATAATCGCCATTGAGGTCACCGCTATCCTGATCCTCCCGCCATGAGACTATAAATTAATGCTATACGTCCCATAAGACACATACAATATGCTCCTTTAATCATCTAGGACAGAAGCTTCGCTAATTCGTCACGTATGTAGGTACCTGTCAATACGACACGACAACATACTATTCCGAAAGTATATCTCAATTCAGCTCAAAGATTACTTCCCTGTTTGTGGCGTGTCATATCTCACGGGTCACTAAACGGGATAGATTGTGACAAAACTGGGAGAACCGCAGGGTACCCTGGGACATGACCTTCAGTACTACATATGTACACACGGAGATGTTATCCTCTACTCATCAAACACTTACGAACGTGTACACAGGTACCTACATATCGTAAGTTACCATATTCGACCGAAGCCCATACTGACGGTACTTTTCTGTTTGGGAATCTATCTATTTTCTATGAAACATATAAGTCGGGACGAATGGGTGCAAACATGCCACATTGTCCGCCATTATTACTGCGGAAGGTGTAATAGATCCTATGGTTCCATACCATACACATCAAGTCACAAAAGGCCGCCAAATAATCGCTTTTAACGGGCCGAGATATGTGGTGAAACTTGGGCTGCTCTCTCGCCTTCGACTGCCGAAAGTGACTCGAAACAAGGGTCGACTCTCGTAGAACTAAATATTCGAATCGCGAATATACCTCAGCATTTTGCAACCTCAAATATGCCATAAGAGCCAGATGTGAAAGCCGAAGAATTGCAGGTGTTATATAAAATGCCTTTCCAACTCACCAAAGGCATCAGAGAACACCGCATCCCTGAAGGTTATCATCCTCATCCACTCGTTGATCAGTGCCACAATCGTGCCAACTCTACTCCAATTCATATCACGCGCAAGCCATCACAATGTTAGCTTTAGCCGCAGCAGTAGGAACCTTCACCACCATAATCACTCGCTCAAGTAGTAGCATCTCGTCGCTTACCGACCCAACACCGCCCACAATAAACCCAGCGGATATCCTCCTCGCGGCCTCCTCTCCTTCGCCCACCAGCTTTATAACATACATCTCTCCCGTGCAGATCCAGAACCCACACTTGCGCCCCAAACGCGACGACGACGAACAGCTCGGCCCCTTCCATAGCGGGCTCTCCATAACGATGATCCACACCAGTGGACAGACGCATACGGAGACAGAGTCCAGCCCGGCAGACACATCGCGGACTATCAAGCATAAGACCGCCTGTTCCAGTAGCGAGGCGGTCACGGTCCTAGTCACGACGCCGACGCCAACAGGAACGCCATTTGGCGGGGATGGGGAGCCCCGGGAGGTGGATAGCGGAGCTGTATCGGATACGACGCCGCGGACGACGGCTTTTGATACGATCACCGTGGAGCCGGTGCCGTTTTCGACGGCTACGCCTTGATGTACTTGGTAGAGGTGCGGAAACACTCACTATCCGTTTTAGATGTAATCCATAGTAACTGTTTCAATCCTCTCAGCTTCTGTAGTGTGATGGAGATATACCCACCAACGGGCTTATACAGCTTGGAGCGAGCTCTCTTAGGTCAACTGCAGAGTTTGAGATGACGGCCCATCTTTGAAGGAGCCGTGGATAATGTTTTCCTTCTAGTTGCTAATATGATGTGTTCTTTTTGTTATTAGGACGTGATTAGTGATTATGCTAGGTCATCGGTAAATCCAAGCTTTAGGGCTCTCTTTGAGCTAGAGCAAACTCAGACCTCATCACATAGGAGCAATGGATAATGCTATACTGAGGTTTAGGTTGTACTTATAAGGGTAATATCGACCACAGTATACTGTCTTCCTGCTCAACAGTTGCTATGGGGGTTTCTCCGTATATTAGGTAAATTTCTCTGCTCACTGGATGGCAGTCTCTCCTTTCATTAAAGTCGGCCCCGAATCTCGTATGCGTAGATGGGTATTATGAGAGTGGTTTGCTGTTTGGTGGATAGCCTTACCGAATAATCTGATTCCTAGTGGTCTACCGCGTTCACTATCTCATTGTCAGATAATCATGTAGTCAAAGTCGAATCTAACCCCAGACAGTGCGTGTCCAGGAGTCCATAACGAAAGTCCATTAAACTTCCCCGTTCACAGACTTTGATCTAAAAAAACAATGCTGAACATGCTTTACGGGTTTTCCAAAATAGTCTAAGACAATCGCCTCCCACGATGGCTATTATATCAAGCACTGGTATCTTAAAGGTATGCCAATTCCCTTTTCTACTCCTGCCAGCCTGAAAGCTGACCAGCTTCTAGAATGCCAATGATCTCGCCGTTTTCGATAATTGCCAAGATTGAATCCTCGTTACAACCTGCCTCGCCATAATTAGGTGACTTTAGGGGTCTTCTAAGCCATTCCGCGGCCTGTGATATTCTCGTGTCGGCGCGGATGCTAATCCACTCGCCCCTCTCTATTGTTAAATTCGGGATGGTAGATACCGGAGATTGCATATGTGCGGTATCGAGCCGCCTTATACGTCCAGGGGAAGCTATCGCGTCACCGACACGAACCCATCCGGATGGCGAGTCGTAGCCCAGCTTGAGGATATCCGCACCACAAGGCTCATTGCTTGACGGCGGCCAGACAGGGATCTCTGAAAGGGGAACTGCTATATCACGAATTTGGCGTGGCTTGCTGAATTCCTGTCCAATTGCACCGCCGGGGTGGTTTTTAGCAAAAACAGACGTCACGGTAGAATGCAATTCCTGAGCTACCACCACTGCGAGTGCATCTCCCAGCGCCAACGCCACGGTGGTCGATGTCGTAGGCGCAGAGACCCCAAAGGACACAGTCTCGGACTCATGAATGGGTGCTGAGAGGAGTATGGTGTCTTGTCGCCGACGGATGAGTTCGCAATCCTCCCGTCGTGTGTGGGAAGTAAGTACTATTACTGGCAACGCGGCATCGAGATGTGGTAATAATGTAAGTAGCTCTGGCGTCTTTCCTGAAAACGTGATGAAGAGGACGGTGTCATGCTTCCCGATCTTCCCAAGGTCACCGTGCAGCGCTTCGGTAGGGTGGAGGAAGGTCGCATGGACTCCAAGACTATTGAAGGTAGCAACCAGCTTCTTTGCAATATGTCCTGACTTGCCCACCCCAATGATTACTAGCTTGCCTCGTTCTCCATTGTGTCTTGTTATAGCTCCCACCGCAGCATCGAAACCCTGTGTAGCCGTCGCATCAGTCTTATATAGATGGGTAAGGCTCTGAAGAGCGGTCGCTTCAGTGTTCAGGACATGTATGGCACCCGAGATCCTTTGCTTTGTGAGCGTGCTCGTCTCTAATTGATCCTTGAAATCCTCGGCCTCGTCAAGACAAAGCTCATCTATCGCTGCACTTGGTTCGGTATCTCTTAGTATCGAAGGGGATGGCGGCGAAGGAGGGGGGACCGTTGGACGCGGCGTCAATCCTAACAGATAGACCTCGCTATTATGAACAGGATGATGTTCAACCATGGTTGTATACCAATATCCTAAGCCGATAGGCTGCTGAGATAATGAGGTCAGAGATAACAGAGGATATCAACTGCTGCCCCTACACCTGTATACAACAAGTTCGCCCAATTCGAATGCTCTGGGGTGCTCATAGCACAGTACCGCTAGATATAAGTTCAGCCGTCCATAGCGATGACTTTAACTGTTGCTTGGAAGTAAGGAGAGTGTGGTGCCTTAGATCCCTTTCAGAATTTTGTCTAGATGATGGTCTATTACGATTAGACCTTTAAGGTGACGTTGGTAATTAAATTCGCCGTCTAACCGTAAATAGACTTCTAGGACAGACAAGGCGACCTCCAGGGCCAAGTCAGTTCTTAGATAGGCCGGATCTTCCGGTAAGGAGAAGCGGAACGAGAAATATTAAAACTTCGAAAAGGAAAAGGAAGGGGAAAATGGCAGATGAAGACGTATTTACAAATCAATACTGCTATAGATAGAAGTCGAGTCCCGCCCAGGCCGCTAAAGCCGAAGCTAAGCAAAGGGCGACTGCAGGGTACTTGCGAGGAGGGCCGACTATCTGCTTATCTGATGAATCATGGCCGAAAACGGATTGGTACGGAATCAGGACAATGCACCTAGGGAAAACTAAGTTGACGTATAACGGATCGGATCTTGCGTGCTTTCCTCTCCCTTACATGTCTTGCATGGCTATCCAGTCGCGAGGATATCAATTGTTTCATGTATATGCGTTCGCGTTATACCGATTGCGGTACAAGAGCAACATGAAATCCAGTGATACAGTCTTCATGTGGGATGACCCGCATGGGAGTCCTTCGACTGAACCATGACAGTACACCACAATGGCTTTGTATGTATATACCCATGTTAGGTAGGTGGTATTAAAGGTAGATATTGGTTTGTTCGATGCTCTAGCGCGAACAGCGGGGATTCATTGATGTGATTTCTGAATGGCCCCTCCTTTATATAGCTTCAGAGAGCTTCTCGTGAACTCAGACGGGCTCCGATGCAACCCCGCATGATTGAAGTAAGGAGAGGTGTAACGTCCAAACTGCCACGGCTTTCGTTCAACGACCACCATTGGTGTTCGTCGAAGTCGGAATCGAATTGAATAAGGATATGCAGTACCTCGTTTAATCCCGAGGGCTACTGTACCTAAGAGATACCATCGGAAACGATTAGCCCCTTATGAACGCTTGAGCTCGGGTTTAGAGATAGACAGACAGACAAAGCTACAACACTTGTGTACCTAGGTAGGTGGGTTGAATTGCCGCAATTTTTGGCATACACCTTTACCTCTCCTGCATACCGTATAGACATAATCGGTATCTCCACTCACAAGAGACACCACAGGATCAGCGGCAAACACGGAAAGAGATTCTCGTTGAACAGCTTGTGAAAGATGTGTAGAAATAGTGTAGGCAGGGATGCAACAGCACCCCACTGAATGCCACCACCGACAAGACAGAGGGTAGTGTAGATCCCACGAAAACGCGGTGTGCCGTGCCTGTGAATGCTTTGCAGAATGCTTATTCTTGTGACACGGGTGGTAGCGAGAATATGTACTCCCACTCGGGTAGCCCACGTCATTGTGACTCTATTGACAGCCATAAGATGATTCTCTGATGATTCGAATATCCATCGTGCCTATGTTTTTCATCATTCAATCTGTATGACATTGGTCGATGGGATAATAATAACAGAAATACCACATCCTATAGGTGGTGTGTAGAGAGGCCAAAGCTTTGGGATTGGAGAGTTGGAATGTTAAAGCTGCCAGGAGAGTCCAACTGATAAGATAAGGCTAGTCGTGGGGTCCTTGGTGCAGTGACCACTAGTTAGAGTACTTTGAGTGGACCCAACAGTAACGCCAGCCACATGATCTGCATCAAACGTGCACTATCAAACCCCGTCATCCATCATTTCGACATGAAATGTGCTGTTCTCTCAAAACCCCAACGCAATCCTTCCGAAGCGCAATTGTAAGAATCTGATATGAACGAACCTTCGAATCCGTCTTAAAAGGGACCTATAATTGAAGGATAGAATACCCTTCGTTCGCCTGTTTTTGCTCTCTTTGTTTTCGTCACTTTTCTCGAACTTGAAGACGCCATGACACGCCAAATTGTCTATAGTGTCGCCTTGACCGTCTTCGTTTTTAGTACGTCATTGTTTGTCTCCTTATCGTTCCACAGGCAGAAGCAATCTTGATGCATTTCAACACCCAACACCCAACACCAACTTAATTCGCCTTATTTGGGAAAGTAAGGGAAGTTTGAATAGAACAATCATGTTCGATAAAGGCTATTCCAACCAATGCGAAACATAAATTGTTCCTATTCAAACTGGAAGGATGGATGACATACCTAGCTATCTAGTCATTCCAAGTGCGGAGCTGCCATATGCTAACACTAGCATCTCCCCACCACAGCAACGATCCTCACGATCGTGTCCATCCTGACACCGCACTGGGTCTCGTACTCCGTCACCGCTGATACAGGTTCGACTTTTACCAAATACATCGGGCTTCATAAGAGCTGTTCGTCGGTCGATGATCCGGCGTGCAGACCCTTCCCCAACGATGACGACTGTCGCGACGACCAATTCTTCTGCTCCATGTGGAGGAGCAGCGGATTCCTCATCTCATTCGCCACCATCGTCGAGCTCGCGACCCTAATCAGCTTCCTTGTCGTCATGGCAGGCGGCAAGTACAAGCGGGAGACGGGCTGGAAGCTGATCGGCTGCTTCCTGATTGCCGATGCCGCGGTCGAGTTCGCAAGTCTGGGCATTGTGGTAGGTTTATCTGAACAGGGCTTGAATATTCTAGGGACGATTTCTGATAATGTGCCTTAGGCCTATCTCTTCGACAACGATCCCCAGTTCGCCATTCCTGGCTGGTCCCTGGCTTGGTCCTGGATCCTGTGCACTGTCAGTGCATCCGTCTCCGTTCTGATTGCAGCAAGTTTGGCCGCCTCTGCTTGGCTGCTTCCGCCGGAAGATGACTACGAATACCTCGAAGACCCTAACGATGCTTAAACGGCTCAGGATAGCTTATAGGCAGGCAGATGATGTATGGTGGGTGGTAGGCGTTGAACAGGTGAAGGGCAAAGCTTCATCGGGGGCTCTTATATCAAGGACCGGTTGATTGGAAGACCAATTATCTTGATTGGTGAAGGTCCCAGCTAGGGGACACTTCTACGACTTTCTCCATTTACAAGCTCATAGTATATACGGCATGTGGCGTTCTTCAAGGGGTTTGCTTTTTCTGGCTGCACAAGACGCATGGTTATCGTCTACGTTGCATTCAATACACGGACAGGTTGTCACAATCATGCAGAATCGAATGAAATAATTAGGTAAATATGGAAGAAATAAAATTTTCTCCGTATAAGCGCTTCTAGATGGGTCTATTCCAATTTGGTGGCCTTCTCGTAAGGGAAGTTGGGTATCGTTTGTGTAGTACATGTGTAGCGCATCTGTCAAGAGGAACGAGAGTACGTGTGCGTCGTGTTCCAATCAATCATCGTCGTCGTCATCAGAATCCGAATCCGAATCGGCCTCCGAAGCCTCGGAAGAGGAGGAGCTGCTGGAAGAGGTGTCAGCTTCATTAGCACGCAATTGCGGTTGCACGGTGTCATCCTCGGAATCTTCCGATGAGCTGCTACCACTACTGCTGCTATCAGAACTAGAGTCAGAATCTGATTCGTTTTCGGATTCTGACTCTGATTCCGACTCTGAGCTAGTATCCTCCTCAACAATTGCAGTCCGCAATTTCCTCTTCCGTTTAACTCTTTGCTGGGGACCGTCGTTCAACCTGAGGCGCTGAACACCCTCAGCTTCGGACAAAGCACCTTCGCTTATAGCATGCTCGGAGTCGCCGGCGCTGCTCTCCTTCCCAGTAGAACTCATGGCGGCCGTAGCTGTAGATGCTGTTTCCGTACTCTCACTATCGGATAGCTCATCCAATACATTCTCGCATCGCATCCGCTTCACGACCCGACGTTGCATTTCGATGTCAGACGTCCGGAGGACATAATCCACTTCGTCGAACCGTCGCTTCCCGGTTATCCTAGGCTGGCTTAGAAAAGCCGCAATGACCGCCTCATACTCCTTCTGCTTCCTCTCGGCTATATCCTTATTTGAACCAGGGAAACCGCTCGATCCCTGTTCCATGTCTTGCGCCTTAATGCCAGACGCAAGCTCCTTGAGTCTAGTTCTGACGGCTCCTTTTAAGCCCCGGATATATTCGTAGAAGATGTGAATATCAGCCGCTGGGATAGTAAATTCATCGGCGAAGACCTGCTCCAACAGCTTGGTCTGATGGTTCTTGTTGAACTTCCAGGTATCCCTGGATGTATGCCACTGACGTAAATACGCAAGGGCAGGTTCTAAATTGACCGGCGCTTGTTTCTTGACTGGAGTTGCTGAGGTTGAAATGGTTTTCTTAATAGGTGTTGATTTTTGCTTGTTTCTGAGTTGTGTGTTGTTGGTCGTTGCTGGTGACCCGGCTTCTTGGGTAGACTCAGCCGCGAACGAGACAGACTTGGCTTTCTTTGGGGTCTGAGTGGAAGGAGTTTGAGATTGAGAAGCGTCTCGCTTTGCCTTTTTCGCCGAATGGTCTAATGCAGGAACACCAGAGGATTTTCTCTTCGAATTGCCATTGACGGAGCCAGTAGGGTTGTCCCGACGATGGTTGGGCACCGGCGCAGCAGCGCTACTTGTAGGTAGGGTAGCGTTCTGACTCTGCTCATCGGATGCAGGTTTAAGCTTGAGACCCAATCGTTTCCATGCTGGAACACGCGTGTCCCCTGAGGAGGGAAAGGAAGACATTGATAAAGATAGACAAATTGAGCAGTCAATAAGGGCGGGAGATGGCAATACAAATATGGCTTGAGTGTGACCACTGCCACCCCCAAGCGCCAGACAGATCAAAGATATGCTACTGTGATATCAGTCCACGTGCCTTTGCTGTTTCACCCTGGCTTGATCTGTCTCAAGCCCTACGGCAATAGTGTAGATAGTGGCTGAATTCAAGAATTTGTCTGCTTTATATCTGCAGAATGATGTCCCTTGGGTCGATTTACCGCCCAATGAAATTTTCGTGAAGGACTTCGCACTTCACACTTTTCAGTGGGGAATTCGTTGACCAGGGACTTGATGGATACTGCAATTGAAGATCTGCCGCATTGAAATCTACGTGAAATATCTTATCGAAATACCTTATCGAGCATGATAAGGACTTTGATAGGTACCAATGTGGGACCCCGATTGGATTCAAGGTTCAATGCTGAGCTGGAGCTTCCATTTCAAATTCCGGGGGTCTCGGCGTCAATTATATCCGTAAATCAGTGGTCCGAGCTCTGACAAAGCTTGGCTTGGGTAGGTCCCTCCAAGGGCTGGGTCATAGCTCGTTGCTGCACCCCCCAAGGCTACAACCTGGCGCGTCAGAGCTACCAGGGCTAACAACAGGGCTGCACCTCCCGATTCAACCTCACCCTACTCCCTCGCCTTGCATTAATCCTCTACGAAAAAGAAAGCAACTATCTAAACTTCGAACAAACAACACCAGCTCGTAGATTCGCGCCCAGCTTCACACCGACATTTTACTACAACTAGCTTTCATCCCTAATAATCCTTCACAATGTCGGGAGGTGCGTTCGTCCACTCGCTTGCTTCCGTAGCTGAACTTGGTCGTCTAAACTAACCTTTTGCGCTCTCTCAGGCAGTGCAGGCTTTGACCGACATATCACTATCTTTTCCGAGCAAGGAAGACTCTACCAAGTCGGTATGTTCCCACCGACATTCCCAAGGCGTCGTCATCTTCTTCAGCAGTTACGAACATACACAAGGCTCCGGACGACTTTTTGGGGCAAAAGCAAATGCGACGTGGGGGACTTTAAGCTGACAATTCCTACCTAGAATATGCATTCAAGGCGATCACTGCTGCGAATATCATGTCGATTGGGGTCCGAGGCAAGGATTGCGCCGTAGTCCTTTCCCAGAAGAAGGTTCCTGTACGTGCTTTCAGCTTTTGCCCAATTGCGGTGAACGTCAAATTCAGCACCGAAACTAACAGTAATCAATAGGACAAGTTAATCGATCCTTCATCCGTCTCCCACATCTTTCAGATCTCCCCGTCCGTCGGTTGCGTTATCACCGGATCCATTGCTGATGCGCGGGCGTTTGCACAGCGCGCCCAAGGCGAGGCTGCTGAATTCCGGTACACCTACGGATATGAAATGCCATGCGATGTCCTTTCCAAGAGGCTTGCGAATATTAGTCAAGTCTACACCCAGAAGGTACGGCTCCGTCTAGACCGGGATGGCTCGGGAGCCGCGAAGCTAACTCTTTTCTGACAGGCTTATATGCGTCCGTACGGTGTGGCAACCACGCTGATATCTTTAGATTCTGAATTCGGACCGCAGCTGTACAAGTGCGACCCTGCAGGATACTACGTCGGCTACAAGGGAACCGCTGCCGGACCCAAGCAGCAGGAGGCGCTCAATCACCTGGAGAAGAAGCTCAAGAACAAGGATCATGCAGAAGGCACATGGGAAGATGTTGTGGAGTTAGCCATTACCACGTTGAGCACGGTCCTTAGCATGGATTTTAAGAAGGGTGAGATTGAGATCGGAATCGTTGGAGGCCCCCGAGCGGACGGTAAGGAGGGGCCAGACCCATTCTTCAGAACCCTGACGGAGGAAGAGATCGATGAACGATTACAGGCCATTGCTGAGAAAGATTAGCGGGTGAGGCGGTTGTGGCGTAAGGCTGGGTTCTAATCAATACAGCTGATTCGTCTATGCTGAGAATAGCATCGTGTTGCGGACGCATGGGTTCATCCTGCACACACCCATGTCTGTGTGTCACTAGTTTTAGATCCTTCATCAACGGGATATTTGATCATCATTGCAGTCTATATGCCGGTAATGGAAACGCCTTCGCGCCTAGGCGTGGCCTGGAGTGGCTATAGCTGAAGCACGCGATAATGAGATGCGGGTATTCAGGTGGTGGCAATACGGACGATCTGGGGGATATATAACCCCAAGCGGTGAATACATGTCATCAAGAACCACATCTTCAAGTGTAATGTGACGTATCAGCATGCAGTCAGTAAAATGGTAAGCAGATAAACTGCGAACAGGCGGGTATCTCGGGGCCGCAAGTTTGATCTATCTGAACCGGAAGGCTGGGAGTTGAAATGTCGCGGCGCCAGCCACAAGACTCACCTACCTCAAAATGTCCGAATCCACGAGATTGGTACCCCGTGGCAGTTTTGGGGGTTAGCCAACGGGAGCACAAACGTGGGATGACAATGGGTGATCAACACTTTAGGAACAGGAACAACAATTATTCTTTTCTTTTTTCTTTACTTTTCTCATTTCTCCTGTTTCAACTGTCGTGTTCAATGTTCAATGAAGGAACATGATGTTTTGTAGATCCCACGTTTGTACAGCTGGTTGCGAAGTTCCTTTTTCGGCCGACCCTCAGTTGGAAGATTGACGAGAATTGGGAAAATATCCGTTCAGCTGCGCCCGTTCGGTGGCTGAGGTCCAATGGCGGCTCTCGATTGGCTGGTGACGGTCTGAATAGTCGCACTACTTTGTCTCCATTCGCCTGAGCACTATACTGCACTATTCTACTTTGAAGCTTGGTGTCATATGTGGCGTTGCTGAATTCTTCCCCTAGCATCCCCGTACCAGCCAACCCTCGTGCCCTACGAAGAGGCTCTTCTCCCCTGACATTAGGGCGCCCCCCATTGTTACCCTTACCCCTACAGAAGAGTTCCCACTAATGGGTCCATCCTATGCCCTACATGATGACGGACGTTTAATGTCCCTGCATTTGTTTTGCAGTTCGTTACATTTCGTGGCGTTGGTTACCCAGATGGCTGATGGCGCGCCTGCACGTAACATCCCAGGCGTGCCAGGGACCTTAACCCAAAGTTACGGGCAGATCTCAGATACAACTCCAGCTCAGTCAGGATGTGCCAGGTTTGAGCTGTCAATCATCGTCCCGCTTTGTTGGTCGATAATAATTCCGATTCGGCAACGGTAGCGTGAGCAGAGAGTATGTAGCTGACTATGATGCGTGCCGTGACTTACACTCTTGGGGGAGGGAACACCAGCGCGAATCTTCTTCTTCCGCTGGAAATGTTCTGTATCGCGAGGACATCGAAATGTTACTAGTTGGTCGTAATAGACGATTAATTCTACAAAAGCCAAGTGAATTCGCCGCTCGAGATGCTCGATATGATGCCTCTTCTTCAACCCAAGTTCAACAGAGTTCTTAGACTCCTGCAGCCTTGCGACCTCCTGCAATTTTCGCTCCTGATCCGGGCTTCTCCTTTTATTCTCGCTGTGTTATTACCAGTTCACCACATCCAAAACCCCTTAAATCGTATTTTGGCATCCTGCTCTTAAGTCGAGCATCTAATCGAAGGACCATCAACCTAGAAGCCACTTTTTAAAAGAAGAAAAATGGACGGACGTAAGTTTAAACTACTAGATTCGTGCTGTGGCTGCCCAAGCCAGATTATAGGAGACGCCTCCTTAAAGATTCATCCTAACGATCAACTCAGTTAACGAATACCGAACGGTACGAGTTGCCGAGGTCCTTTCCGACTTTCGAACTCTCCAGTATTACATCGCCGCAGCTCCAGTAGATCCTCCTAACGCCGAAGACTACTACACCGAAGGTTGGGCGGCTTTACGCCAATGCGCGATAGACGGCCAACACATCCTCAACTGCGCAGCGGACGTGACGGTGCCCCAAGCCAACGGCGGTGAATTAGAGCAAGTAAAAGCAGAGTTGAAGCAGTGCGTTAAACCCCTCTCTAGACCATTATAATCGATTACCCACCCGAAACGAGAAGCCACTGACAAACAACCCCCTTTAGAATCCTCCTGGACGCCTACGCTCGGAGACACGAAGGCCAGAAGATCTACCTCCGCCAGGCAGCGGCACAAAGATGGATCGAGTATCGGGAGAGTGTTCTACAGGGCCAGCGGCCAAATTCCTCCCACCGACGACAACTAAGAGCCTGCGATGATCAGCTGCGAGGTGTACGGTGAACCCATTCATACCTGTCTACCCCTGACCTCCTTTTACGAGTCACGAGTCACCCTTGCCCATACCCCTTTTTGCTAACAACCAAATACAGGAACTTTCCCAGATTACAGATGACGCCATTTATCAAGAACTTCGAACCTCCGACATGAACATGGGCCGCTGGACGGCCGAAGACCCAAGCCTGCGGTCGGTGCAGCGATGGGTGCGGGCACGCCCGCAAACCATGTAAGCGGCTCGTCGAAACGGACTATACTACCTTTTAGAGGCTAGCGACCTACTATTAGCCTCAACTTTAGATTTGGACTACGAAGTACGGCATTTGATAGGATAAGTTTGACATTGAAGGGGAAAACCATATTTTCATATCGGCACCAAGTGGAGGAGGACTAGGCAGGGAATATGGCAAGATCATAGATCGGCAGACACATGGCAGGGAGACGCTCATTATCAGGATCATGCAAGTCCACAAGTTGGTGGGTTATCCTCAAAAAATACTGTTCATAGGGCCCTCTCCGAAAGGGAGGGCATAGCGAGTCTGAAAAGCGACTGCCCGGTGCAGTATCAGCAAATGTACATAACCCACCACATACTGTAAATAGCTTATAGGGTTCATTTCGGTCAAGGATGGTGTTAGTGTTAGACGAAAATATCGATCGCTTCATACTATGAATACAATGAATCCGGATATCTATTTCCCTGCTAAGAGTAGCATGCTTGTTGTGCTAGCAAACTCTAGTCCACTCAAACCCTCTGAAGAAGCTGCGGGCTAAAACCACCCCTATCTGACCCCCTAATCGCTCGCTTAGGCTTATGGTAACATTTACCGACATAGTGGTATCGTGTTACACGAAATAGCAGCTGGAACTAGAAGGCTACGCAACGTGAGGTTGGTTTCACGGCCGCTAACTAACGGCCGGACAGCTTTTAGTTCCTGAGACCACCGACAGGATGACGACGAACCACCACCCAATGGAGGGTTAGATCAAGCCCATGGCTTACGGGATCACTCCAATGCCACATGGCAGTACAAGGATCAACAAGGCAATCAGTTAAGGAACCTATAGGCGACAAAACCGAGAGAGTCTAGGCTTGCTGTCGGAGGCATCCAACGAACATGTGTTCCCTCAGCGAGCCCTAAACGACGCCTCTAAGCTTCAAAACTAAACTTCACTCGTAGCAAGCAGCTACACGCTAGTAGGATGTAGAGCCTAGTAAAGGTTTTCAGCTAGCTATGGGGATGATGTCATAGCCTCTCGATATAGCGTTGATTTTTCTTTTCGACCCAAATCCTACGGCCTTGTTGAAGAACCAAACTTGTCACAAAACCCCCACAGTCATAGGATGAGAAATGCGACTAATAGACTCTCTACTGGAGAGAGTATAGCCGATTGTTCTCATATGGATTATAATTGCTTTGTAATGGATATCTCCCCCTTGCCCAGCTGAACAGACTTGGGACTATTGGATATCAAGTTGCCAATGATTTTGCCTCCTTAACCTCCGAAGTCTTTGAAAATGGATCACGATCTCCATTTTGGGCAGACGCGATCCATATTAGTTAGTGATGTACCAAAGTACCTAACAGTCGGACCCGGGGCCGTATCGGATAAACACGCCCACGCCTAATCCTGGGACCCGCTAAAAATTTGTCAACGCCTTGATTTTCAATATGAAGGAAAAGAAAAACTTCACTTCGAGAACCAAACTCTGAATTTCTCTGGTTATACTTTTGCTTTGCAAAGAAAAAAAAAACTTGCTTCTTACTGGTATCACGGGACTCGCCGTGTGAGATCGTGCCAGTTTCCGTCATTTGTTCCCAGTGGAGAGACCAGTACCGGTAAGTTCTTGCGATATCTTCCGCCTCTCAACGCTGCCATCTTCTTTGCATCCAGCAACTTGTTGCTCAAATAGTGCATGGATTCACTCGGATGGCGGAGATTGATTGCTTTTGTCCTCGGGCCCACTTCTCTTTCTGGACCATCTCTCACGCATGATGGATACAGACAACCTGGGTTTGGACCACATACATACCTTCTAGATTCTCTGGTCACCTTGATTCCTCCCGGATTGGCCCATTGGTTCCCCTTCTCGGATACCAACCAGACTTCTCGAAGATGGCAGTTTGTAGAGCATGCGAGCAGCCGCTCGTCTTAGAAGTGGACGATGATAACGGCAGTGATGAACCGCAGTACGTCCCAGATGACCTAGAGGTCTCCTGTGGCTGTCATTTCCACTGGGAATGCCTCCTTGACCAGGCCGCAGAATTGGCTATTTCGCTCAAGTGTCCCTCATGTGACTCAGGACTTGCAACGAACACAGCAGGGCCCTCAGTCACCAATCCGCTCCTGCCATCTGCACCCGGTGCGTCTATCCTGACGAGATATACGAACGAAGGTGGCGTCCAGGAAAACTACGACATTCTCCCCGCCATAACCGAGGAAGCTTATCTAAAAGCCAACCCGGAGGCTCGGCCTGCCCGCGCTTATCACGTCATGTGCAGCGAGGGCGACGTAGATGGCATAGTACAGCTCCTGCGCGATGCGGAGCAAGAAGCAGCCGGGGATGAGCTCGCGATGAACGCTGCTCAACTCGTCCGCTACCAGGATCCACTAGCGGATTCGAAGACAGGCCTGCACCTTGCAGTGGAAAACGGACAAGAGGAAGTCATGTGGTTGCTTTTATGGATAGCGTCCACCCTACCCACACCAACGTTTCCTGAGGCGGCAGTTCAAGCGGCACAAGCAATGGGAATCCGGAGGCCGAGCACATTGGCATCGGATGATATCCGAGCGCTCACAGATAATCAGGGAAGGACAGCGGAGGCGGTGGCGGCACAGATGGGTCTCTTGACGAACATACTGGAGTCTGGAGCTTTGCATCCGGGTGCATGAAACAAGGGTCTTCGCAAGGATATACCGGTTTGTGCCTATCCATAGATCCGCCCCAGATATTGCATAGCTTGAGTACATCTACCATAGTAGAGATATCCTTTTGAAGGGGTCAATCGAGTTTGGACAAGGTGGGGATTATCTTCATGCAGGTGTTTCTGCAGCGCTGATCTGATGAAACAAGCTTAATCCTTACCCACCCCTCATAAATTTCCCGTTCCTATACATCTATGTTCCTTGATCTGCATGTAATGTACGTGATCTCCAACGACTTGGTTGAAGGAATCTCTGGTAATCGCAATGTGACTACCTACCTACTCACGTAACACGTTCGTGATCTCGCACAGCATGCTACAATTGAAGCGCAGCGGGGGGTTTTTACAGTAAGTACCTAGCCGATAGCCGCCAGTCCCGGCTCAAGCTGCTGTAAAACAAGCCAGATCCTGGAATACTACCCTTCTGCCGATAAGAGCATGCAAAGCTCTTTACCTCCTAAGACAAATGATGTAAACTATTACGAGCTATAAACAGCTCTCCACTATAGACATTACGTCTGTGGGTAGCACAGATGCTCTAGACCCCTCATATTATATGCATCCGTGACGATAATCAGATCATCTTCTTCGGCACATGAAGAGCTATATGCTTGCATCCCGCATGCAAAAACTAGCAACCCCCCAAGCTCCCCGAAAAACCTGCGGTGTGCGACACGTGCAGTAGTAGGAACTGTGGCTTTCGCCAAGTTATCGCAAGACCCTGTATCCTTGTGGGAGTGGGGAGTTGAGAGTGGAGGGGAGAAGGGGAGGAGAAAACAGCCACACGCGAAACGAAACAACGTCCACACGCATGAGACGCATACAGTAAAACGTCGGCGCCCTGTGATTGGCGGCCGCGGCTGGAAGTCCCCTTTGCCGTCCTCCTGCATCAGGGGTTCAGCCACTAAAGAACCTGTGCATATCCCGCGGGAAATCTTGACCTGCCTTAGCTTGGTAGGTACCCTACGCACAGTAGTAATCTCGACCTTTATCTGTGAATCTTTGGTCTTAGCTAATTTTAACTACATTTGCTGCATATAGCGCAAAGCGCGCCAATCGCCTCCATGGGATATCCATGTATAGGTAGGTATCGGGTCTTTTTGCACGTTGCACCGCAGAATGGACGGCTTGGTTGCCGACGGCGATGGTACGGACGCAATGACGCGGTGTCTTAGGTTAGGTAATAAGTATGGCTTTGTTAGGACGACCTACGTTAGATAGGTAGATATGCTCTACTGTGTATATGGGAGGATGGCCAAGTTGGACGGCCAAGGTTCTGACAGACTACGGCGTAGTGATCGAGTATGCCGGACTGTGAGACCAGGTTTAATTCGATTTTATCGTATATGCAGTCAATGACAGCATCTTTTCTTTTCTTTTCTTAGAGCTTCAGATTGATTGCCGGTATGCATGCAGATAATGTGCATCAGATTTCCCGCACGTCAACTCCAACTAGCCCCCAACGTCGCGGGTATACGGATTGATATCAATAGGTACTAGGATGGATGGCCTGCAGACGTGTATTGTAGATCGCTGCATTCGTATTAGATCACATAGTCTCTGACCTACCAGTTCTTGTGTTTTGAGTCAGGTCTTGGAGCTGCAGGTTGGTAGAGCTTACGGGCTTGAGACAACCACTACACCATACTCTTAGGCATCTCAAACATGACTTACTCTGCTGAAGGAAGCATTTGCGTTTCTTGTGCAACCTTACTTCAACCCGGCCCGGTCAGGTCAAGTCGAAGGTGTACTGGGCCAGACTGGCCCCAGGATTCATGGAGGAGGGCTCCCGCCCCTGGGTCGTGGCAGCGTGAGTCGAGATGAAGTCAGGTCGAAAAAGAGGCTCTCGGAAGGAGTCTCCTTCCGAAATCGTAGCTTACTGCGCCTTTTCCTTCGTCCCATCTTTTTGGTCATAGGGCGGCACCAAGGATTCTGTATCTTCCTCGGGCGCGGCTTGTCTACCTAGATGGATTAGGCACACCCCGTGTTGCAGGAAGGATTCGTGGGAGCATGGGCGTAATAGGGAGGTATCTCCGGTCTAGGTAGATAGGTAGCTAAGCTGTCCAGGTTTTGTCAGGTCAAGGCAGATGCAGACTGCGCAGAAAAGATCGCAGATGGGTGGAGTAGAAGGATCCGCGATGTACCGAAGCTGTCTGCATGTCATAAAGTGTAATAAGTGGGCGCGCGCTCGTGGATGCGATGCAATCGCGAATCCTATGAGCCTGATAGGGATGGTGGAGAGCTAGGCCACGAGACTCCAACGTCGTTTCGAAGGATCCTGGCTTCTGGAGAACTTTGTTTGATCGGGCGGGAAGGATCACATGTTTATTCAGCTCGACAGCTTTAGGAAAGTCGATAAAAAGCCTCCTGATTTGAATAGGGCCATTGCCGGCACCATCGTTGGGATCTTGGATGTGGGCGGAGAAGTGAAACAAAAAATGAAGTCATTTGTTCAGATGTCACTGATGCATATGTGGGTATGTGAATCTTTAGTCAATGATCGCACATTTTGATGGACCGTGAAAAGTGGGTGAAATATTATTCTATTGTAACAGATATTCCTATAGCGACGTTGGAGATGTAGGCTCCTATTGTTACAAGATCGAACCGCCTGTAAGCGGACACGTATCTTGTCTTCAGGTCTCCAGCTCCTAGGCAGCCTGAATCATGTTGCTACTTCAGTCTTGGGACTATTATACACTCTCTTCTACCTCCCTGATAACCCCCTCCCCTATAGTCCCACACCCTCAACCCATGTAATGTTTGAGACCATGACTCCTTACGCCCGACTGGAACGGGGAAAAAATACACTTTTGAATAGTAATCCTTTTCAACCACAATGGTATTTGCTGAACGGTACCTAGCGCACTGGGTATAGAGGTGACCGTTTGAGTCGTGGACGTGCGATGAGAAGCCCGAAGACGATCCTGACGCCTTGCGGTAGAAATGAAATGAGACCTCTAGTGATAAATTTAGAAATAATGAATGCAAACGTGAAGAAACATGCACCGAGCATGTAATAAGGGAAAGTAAATATAGAATGAAAAGAACGCCGGAGGTCCGAGATTGCAAATGCCAATAGCCCTGAATGAATGACGCGAATGGTATAATGCGAATGCAGTTGATTGTTGTGGCCGGCCGTTAATCGTCGATCGTAATGAGGTCGTAAATTAAAATGAAGGAAATGAGCCGTTAGGTAGGTAGATAAAACAAGAGATGAATGGTTTATAAATGCAAGAAATCAATGAGAAGATATATATAGCGTTGGAAAGTAGATGAGTTTAATCAGATGCGGCCGTCCGGTCCGGCTGGAAAACGGCGGCAGTTAAGAAAAAATCGCCAGCTTCTTTTGGTGAATTCTTCACTGGTGGCGTGGGGGCGGGGGGTGAAATTGGAGGCGTTTTGTTGAGACGTCTTGAGTATCCATTGTTGAGAATATCGTGGCTGCGGGCGCGATGCAAGACTCTACGTTGCTCTTCGGTTTCGGACCGGCCTTTGGGCTCGGGGCTGCTGGCACCGCCATTTAGCTTAGTAAATTCGTTCTCGACGTCTGCTAAGAGCGCATAGACATCGCTGTCGGCGTAAATACGAATGCTCTCCATCCTCTGAATAGTAGATTCAGCCGAGTTCTTGCGGGGACGGGTAACTGAAGTATCTTCGAGTTCTTCGGCCGGTAACTCTGGTATTACTGAGGGTACTCTGGCGACAACGCGTTGAGGCGACGGGGAAGGCGACGGGGATTGAGAAGAGGTGCCGTTTTTGGTAGGGCTCCGAGGCGGCGTCGAGATCTCAGAGCTGGGAAGTCGAACGCCCATGGCTTGCTGAAGGACTTCACTAGTGCCAGCGACGTCCTTAACCAGGGAAAGGGTGGCGGCAGCGGCAACGTGCTCAAGGAGCTTCTGCCTGACGCGTGTCCGTCGGTTCTCGGCATGCTCAAGCTTAGTAACCCAATCGTCAATAGAGGCGTCAAGTTCGGCGAGAGTCTCTTCCTGTTTCAGCATGGACTCGTAACTAAATTTAGCAACACGAGGTGAACGCAGATATTGACAGATGCGGCTGTGAAGATTTCGGCGCCCAGCACGTAGAGATGTGTATGTGCGACGTAGATACTCGGTTCGTTCGTCAAGATGGCGGAGTTCCTGCAAATGATTAGGCGACTAAGGACAATTAATCGAGACAAGGGGACCTACCTTTGAGAGGCTTTCAACGTCGTCCTTCTTGAGCACCTCGAACCTCAATGCCTGTCCAAGGGCTTGCTTTTGCAAGTAAGCAACCTCGGACGTATCTAAAGCCTTCACAGCTTCGGTAGCCTTCCATCCTTGAGGCAAGGCCTCGAAGGCCCGACGTTCAGCGCTGATGCTCCTCTTAGATGCACTTCGCTTCAGTCCAATTGGTGTACCATCACTTCGTTTTCGTGGTCGTCCGCGGTCCATGATGCTCCCAGACTCGGAGTGGTTACGTCTGTGTGACGGGACTCGCCCAATTCGTATCTGCGTCTCGGGTTCTGCCTTTGGTGTCGCCATGGGATCAGTGCTCTGCTGTGTAGTAGATATGGGCGTAGCTGCGCCTAGTCTCTCCCACGGCTTCGGGGAGCCTCGACACTCTGCAGGTGCTGATACCGGGGTTGGAAGCGTTGAATTGGTCATGTTAGTAGTCGCCGACATAGGAGTCGTAGCCGAAGTTGATGCCGGAGTGAACGGAGTGCGTATTCTCGGCGACTCATCAGTGCGTGCCGACTTGATCGTTGGCTCTTGCTGCGTATCCCTATCCTTATGTCTAAGGCGACTTAAAGATAGTTGCCGGGCTAGTCGTGGGATTGGGCCGCTCTGCGTAGGTATCGTTAAAGGCGCCAGGTCTTTAGGCGAGAGAGGCTGCCTTAAGGCTGATGAAGACTTCTGCACATCCTCGGAAGAGGCAGACACTTCCGAAATTTCATCCACGATCTCCTTCAAGGAGCTACCAGTCTCCGGGATATGACGTTGACGCCAGGAGTTAACAGGAGAGCTGATGGACCGTTCATGCAATGCAGGCCGGCCTGGGATTGTTGCTGATGACCGGTCAGTAGGAGGGCACATATTCAGGTATCAATTCTACGTACGAGAGTCCATAGCAACCTCCTGCACAGTTGTCATAGGGCCCAACTCAGGGACACTGATTTTCCTCCTCCTGGTCAAGTTGTGTTCCTTGATGCGCATCCGAAGACCGTTCGCCACGGAGGATTTGTCCGTCTGTCCCATAGCCATCGCGAAGGCCTGCTCCGGGTCCAGTTGCTTGCCAGTAGCAGCCGGTGGGAGCTGTTTTTCCCTTGGGAACAGCTGATACTTCCGAATCTCTGGGTTCTGCATCCTCCAAGCAAATGGCTTCTTCTCCTCGAATGAGCTGGTAGACGACAACTGTATCGTGATGTTAGTTAGCTAGGGCATCGGATAGCTTCGCCTTGAACCAGAAGGCCGAAAGTCATACCGAATCTGTAGAAGCTTGCGCGGAGAAGGCATTCACTATATAACTTCTGAGCGAACCACTTTCACTATCACTGTCTACCATGCAGGCAGCTATATGGGCCATTGGGTCTATGACGGGGATCCCCGGGTGAATCACAAACCAGGCTAAAGAATTATTATAAGCAAGGAAGGGAAATAAAGGTCTCCAATGTGGATGACAACAGGTAAAGTAACGGGTGGAAGTTATATAAGAGTACAGTGAAAAAAACAACCGGTCGTGTCAAGAGCACCGAAACTATATGCAAACACTTAAGAAGCAGCCCCATTCATAGTGATAGACATAATATAATAAACTTTTTGGGGAGAAACAGAGAGACAAGGGGAACAGGACATGCATGTCCTTAATACGCAAAGTATAGTCGGTACCAAGCTCTCTAATGTGTATCCTATAGGCGAAGCGAATAAGGGGATTTGTTAGGCCAGTATGCATCAGGGGACTTGGGATGCAACCTCCACTTAGGAGCGCGACATGATACTGCTGCATGCATGTCATGACCTGTGGTATTGGAAAAAAAAAAAGGTACGATCCGGCTCGACGATAATGTAGGTACAGCTGTGGTGCAGCGAGCTCACCTCAATAGCAAGGCAGCGTTTCAACAGCGCTTGATGAAGGTATCCGCACTCAGGATCGGGGCAAGCTGCGGAAAAGGGTTTAGACACATCGAGAAACAGTTGAGTGGAGGTCGAGAATGCTGCTGCGACAGGGAGGTGAAACCGCTTAAGCCTTCGACAGGGTCGCCATAGCTTGGGTGGGTAGAGCTTTGACCCTGGACATTGCAGGGGTTGCCCATGGCTATCTTACAGGCCATGGTAAAGAACAAGGGGGGAGACGGGGCGGTCCAATATAGCGATGCTTGCTGATAGCCGAAGATTCTCAGCGTTGCTTAATTGAAACGAAGGGAACTTTTCTGTGACGCAGCTGCGGAAGACGATTTCGAACAGCTCAACTTCACTGTGTTGTTGTCAGGGGGTCCCCTAATAGGACGTAAGCGGCTGGTTAAGCTACCTAAGCCATACCGTATGTGTACCTAGTGGCACGTATCCTTAGAAGAGCTAGAGGACGTAAAAAATAAGCGATCGATAAGCTTGAATGTCATTTCACTCCAGATAATACGTCCTTGGTAGACCCAGCCCCTTGGGTCTACCAACTAAGAGGAGAGTCTACCAAAGTTCTAACCTACCTAAGAACTTGAAGGATTTATAGGCATCTCCTTCAGCCAGTAGTGGACAATAAGCGTAGGATTAACGGTCGAATATGATTCATTTGATGTAGGATACCTCCTAACATAATCTCAAGCTTTTCAAGTTCGGAAGGAGTTGAGACGAGGCACAGTGTGTGATAAGGCAAGGCAAGTTCCGAGAATGTGGAGAGACACCACTATTTGCATATTATACCTACCTAGTTTCCGTTAGGCCGCATATGCTTATAGACATATTTTGTAATTCCTATCGAAATATCCGAGGGTGGAGGGTAACATACTGTATAGTACTATAGTATTGTACATGCATGCGCCTAGATATTGATCTGCGGAGAGGGTAGCATTGCAACTGCAGAAGTCGGGGAAAATACTCTTGTGTTTCTTTCACCGGCTTGTTTATCACAGCATGTATACGTTGGCGCATATGCAGCTTAATTGTCGCTATGACAATTTAGAAAATGAATACCTTGATTTATTATAGTTGGATGCAAAGACGGGACCGGGCGTCAGTATGTATGTCTCGAGCATCCAAGCACAAGAACGCCCAATAGCCACACGGAGAGATATACCCGTTCGAATGGACTTGAAGTCCACGCTCAACGAATCCAGTTTTTTCGAGTCAAGAAGAAATCCTTTTGGGGCCTGAGACCTGATCCCATTGGACTGCTTCATCTACATGACCTTAGATAAATCATGTATGTGATCAATCACATGCACCATAGACGTTGTGGGTAGAAAGCACCAAGATTAGGTAATGGGCTTTTATCTTTTTTTGCCGCCCATCTAGCTCGTTTGCCGGCAGATTTTGTGGGATCAGAGGATCGGAACTTATGCATGTTAGCCACTTCGTCATCAACTAGGTGGGTAGATAGCTTAGAAGCTAATCATCATGAATAGAAGAGTTACGTAGGGGATAAGGAGGATCATCATATGCCTATGGCCACGAAACGTGTATGGCCGTGAAACAGGTAGGTACCCAGGTAGCTGTGTAATTTTTCACCTCCAAGAGTCGAGTCTTTCGAAGCTTCACGGTAGTGTGACGCCAGCATTTGTTCTCCATTAGTTGTCTTGTCAAACTTCTGAGTCGTTCCTCCGGTGTTACTATACCTGCTTACTGGGATGGATGGTGATAAATGCAGAATTGGACATTTGTTGCAGTCGTAGAGGTTGCGTGGTGTATTAATTTTATATCAACCTGTGGTCTCTAATAGACAGATAGCTGCATATAATCACGGTACAAGAGCAAGGCGATCTGGATCCGGCTCTGCATGCCAATACTAGGATTTCTATACCGCTACTCGGAGACGACAGTTCACTTGCAGATCAACTCGAATTAGAGCGACTGGATGTGATGGTATCTTTTCAGCGAAGAGATGGTACTGGCAGAATAATCAAACCCTAAAACGGGGTGGCGTCTAATATATCCATATTTAGCAATTCATATTCGCCATACGTTTTGTAAATATAAATCTTCCAATCAGGCTTTAACATCGTAAAGTAATACATGTTTTACAGCAACTTTTGCTTCGGCGATAAGGAGTCTCCTCGAGAATCGAATAAACATCAAGTATTGAGTATTTCATTAATAATTGAAAATAATTCATAATCGATGGTCGTCCGTGCTCGGTGTCAGTGCGTAACGTCGCTTGTTAGTCGTTGTGACTTAACTGTAACCGACCCTCAAAAGGGAATAACTTAAGTACGGCGCGTTATCCAACTCGGCTCTTACCTTGCAGTTATGATAATTCTTGCTATATTTCCTCGGTGATTATACTTTCTTTCATTTTATTTTTTAAAAGGGGGAAATAGTGTGGTGATTACATAGAAAGATTTGTGGCACTTTAGAACGTCCCTTTTCGTTACTTCAAGTGTTACTATGACAAAAACAACCCAGTATCGAGACACTTGCTCTTCTGTGGATTCTTACATGCAGCTTTTGCCTACATGTATGTATGTATGTGACAAGAGTCTACGTACCCAGGTACCCAATTAGGCGAACAGGGGTCCGTTCCTTATAGCAACATGAAGTGGGGGTACGAGCTGGACGAGGTATGTCTTACATAGTGCATCTGGCCCCCTTTTCAGATACACCAAAAGGCGAGTGACATAGCCGTCGAAAGCACTTTGGTCTAATGCTTGGCATGCAGTGATTTACAAAAACGTGGAATTGCATAATGTTTCTTATTACTTGATCGACATATTCTTCCCCAGTGTTCTCCCAAGAGTGACGCAGGCTGAGAGGTTCACAAAGCTGTATCGAGTCTCTGGCTTTTCGAAACAAGTAGAAAACCGCCAACATGTGCATTCTTACTGTATAGGACAAAAGAGTGGTGTAGGATTCGACGACCTTGTCGGCGTCCAGTAATGCTGAGACGTATTCTGCTCCGACCCAAACCGGTTCGCATCATCATCCGAACCCGGCTAGCCCTACAGGTCGAGAAGATCAATTGTGGTTCATGTTTCAAGCTGGGAACCTCATGCCATGGGCGACTTCGAAACAATCAATTGCCGGCAAGAAAACGTGGGCGAACGGAAAGAAAATTTCTGCCTTTAAAGACGCCGGATTTCATAAGAATGGCGTGAGCTTTAAAACTCAACTCAGCTGAACACGGACCAGCTCTACCTGAGGCAAGGCGGAACTGTCACAAATGTACAACATATTAGTGTTCCCGTAGCTTTCCGCATTTGGGAAGGACAGCGAACGGTGCACAATGTGGTCAATGAAGTTCGCTGCTACAATACACTACATGTATCATTTGAAATTGTAAGTTGGCTGTGGAAAGACGATATTGCGATCCTCAAACTATTAGGGCTTAAAAGCGAGTTATCCATACGCTGGATTTTGAAGCCTCTAAATATATTGAGGAGGGCTTAACTTGGATTTTATGATCACCTTTCCCGCCTGCCATGGAACTGGACCTGGAGCAAAGCCGCGATCTTGACCGATCAACCCCTAAGGGATCTACCGATAAATTACACCGATATCGACAAGGGAGTCCTAGCTAGCCTCTTTCCGCTCCTGGTAACAGTCAGGGTCCCTTGAGTTCTTCAGGCATAGAACCTATCGGCATAAAACCGTACCTCTGTTGTGGAACACGAAGGAACTCGAGAAGGCTTTCTATGCTCCGCCACCACCACTGTAAAATTTCGTACACAGTGGTACGGGCAATACGGGCTACGTGAATCATCTCGCTAAATTTAACATATAGTGTACTACTGTAAGTATCCGCGGCTGCATCCGTTCCCAGACTTGTGATTTTAGATTGATGTGAGGCAAGGTAGATTTTCTTCTTGAATTGCAATTTATTGCTTTCGATGTTCGTCATAACGTTACACGACCGATGACGACAGCAGCAACTCTTTGAGCCTTCTAGCTTGCAGGTACGTGCCTATCTGAGTACCTAATATGTTGGCTTTCGCACTGACTATAAGCCCTGAAAACTGCGGCATACGATTTCCAGCATCGTTTCTCACAGCTGCAGCGTGCATCTGTGCAGGGTTAAGCACAAAATAGTAGGCAACATATAAGAGGTAATATTATGATGATCTTAGTTGATCTAAACCAATGTGCCCGGACGCTAGACATCTACAATAAGATTCTATACACTTGCAGCTTGACGTATAGTCATTTCTACGTACATAGGTCTTTCGCAATAAAGCGCAATACCCCTGGATCTTTCTCCATATATACCGTTCAATGATGAAGTTGATTCCGGGACCCAAATGTCAACTAAGAATTTGAGACGACGGATAAGTCACGGAAGGCAGGTCTAGTTTAGATCCGCATGGATGGGACGCGCTCGAGTTCGACGCCGTCTAGGGCGCTAGCATCCGTCACCCCAGGCATTAACAATCCTTCACCCTAAAAATCAACAGCGGAGTCATTGGCTTCGGCACTACTAATCTCAGTACCCAAGTCAAATCACCAAAGAAGGTCACGAGGTAATGGTAGTCTTGATTCCATTAGAACTGCATTGCGTTGGCAGATGAATCTGTACTCTCGGGAGGTGCAATTATGACCGACAAGGTCGGCATAGACATTTATTCTAGCATATGATTAAACCTTTAAGCTTACTTCAGGTCGATATAAATCTCGATATGCGAAATTATGAGACTACCGTCAAATAGCCATATTAGTTAGAGCGTCCCAAGGTTGCTCACGTGGATGACTGCCCCTAGACTTATTAGGGATCAAATCCGTAAACCTGAATGATACTGTAGATCGTCAAGACTTGAATGGTCTCATTCCCCACGTCTGAAGCCTCGAGATCCACCCATGCGAACTAACAACCACATGGCAATTTGACAGGTATGATAGCTTTTATAAGTTAGTCAGACTTCATTTCCGAGCTCAGGATCAACCTCACCAATGACTCGTCTTCCCATCCGGACCAAAAAGCTTCTATCGGGCAACTAGAAATGAGGCTAGAACACTCCTATTCAAAATTCTCAGGCTAGAAGGTCTAGGTCAAACTTAACACTTTCATGTATAGGCAAACGCCAAGCTTCAAAAAGGAGGTCGGCTTTTGGCTTCAATGACTTTGCGGCATTCTGCTGGTCGATATCTAAAGACCAATTACCGTATACGGAGTCCGGTGATTACGGCACACCCGTCCTCTTACCCCAATAACTGACGTCGTTGTTGGTACGCTCTGCTGGGTAAATTCCTAGGCTCCTCACGCGCTCGCCTATGAGCTTGAGGGCTGGTTTCTTCCCCCTTAACAGAGAGTCCATGAGTACCTGGTAAATTTAGGATATGAGATGTATCGTATCTCACATGACAGAGACTCCACATGACATAACAGAAGACGGAGAATTTTCTTAGTGCTGCGTTGGGCCAAGATTTGCTTATTGTACGTAGATACCTACCTAGTATAACTATCTTACGCATGATGCATAATGCATAATATGCACTCGAACATTTCCCGCACTTCTTTAGAGGATTCACCCCCTCATTTCATATTAATGATCTTGGAAGCTTTCCCAGCTTCGAACTCGGTGTCGATAGAGCCGCAAGGAACAAGCAACGGCCGACCAATGTGCAAAAGTTTCATTCAACGACGACGAAACTTAATACATGGTATTAAGCACGACGGCGCCCGCTAGTTCAGACAGCCACAATCAAATAACCATATTACCAGCATTATGCTCCAAATTCCGGCAATTTCATTCTGTTCATAATTACAGGACTGCATATAGGAAATGTGAAAGTCATAGATTGTAGACATATGCACGAGTACAATGACGACGAGGTCCGAGAGTATTGCTGATTTCCAACTTGAGCTGCTATGGTTGGTTATAGGTAGTCAGTGCTACACAGCGTGCATTCTGCCAAGAAGCCATCGTGAAGAACTGTGCTGAAAGCTGCATGCTGTGCCATTATGGATGCCAAGTACCATAGCACGGGGCTCCCCAGGGACCTTAAAATAACATATCTTTACCAAAGGCGGTGGCACCGTGCATGGTCACAGTCCCAGTCAGCCAGCGATGAACGAGCACAATCACCGAAGCAGCGCCGGACCACTGTCACCAACTTCATCGTCATCCTTCCATGAAGGGATCGCGGGGCTTAGCTCGTGGTGAGAAGCTCTCCAGTGTTACCTAGAACATGCCGCCACTGCAGAAATGAGAAACATCATTGCTATCCCACTTCTGCATCTTTTACCCCTCGAATCCTGACATTGCGGTGTAGAAAAGGCCAGGTTCCTAACCAACAACATCATTCGTGAAGGATAAGGTCCCTTGTCCCTAGATGCCGTGTTCCGGAAAAATACTCTAGCAATGAGCTTGCATCGCTACATGAACACTATTACATATAAAAATAAGGGTTCGCAGCTAGGGTCGTGGAGTTGGGAAGGAGTCGTTCCCGTGTCTTGGAAGCTCTAGGCTTCAAGGAGCATTTTCGTCCCATCTTTGCCAGGAAACGGAATCCTCTTACCTGCTTCCGGAAGTGGGAAGAGAAAAAGCGGCTTCTTATCTACTAGGTAGCTGGTTGTTTCAGAGCGGGAAGCCGTTTTTCATGTTTTGCATGGATCTCATGCAGGTCGTAACAAGCTAGTCAACGACCCTAAGCTATAAAGAAGGGTCGTTTCAGCCTTCCTACCCACCTACCTAAGTAAGTTGGGCATGCAATGCAGGTAGTTAACTATCTTGATATTCAAGACTCTTTTTTTTCCTTGACTAATTACTGCATTTACCAAGATGCGGGAAGTTCGAAGGGGGGTGACCTTGCGGCACGGCTGATAAATGTTAGTGCTACTGGATAAAGCGTACCTACCTAATATGTACATATGCATTGTCAGACATTCAATTGGTTAATATATGGATTTAGTAGGATAAACTCGATCCTTTTGTGGCGCTTTAGGCGTTTATGCGGGTTCTCTGGTTTTCTGAAGGATCACGCCTTTTTAGAACCAATGGAATAAGCCAATTAAGCCCCGCTTGGTGGTTTAACAGCGAACGAAGAAACGGGTACGGGTACAACCCGCCTACAATCTGTGGGTGCGTAGCTTAATCCGGCAGGCAGATGACTCTGACTCTAGCTTGTCAGCACCAGTTCGATGAGAGGATCGAATAGCTTCGTGAGGGGTAGTCTTCTATTCAGAAGAATTAGCATCCAGCTCACCATCCGCCAACTCAGTCCATCCAGGTCCTCGCCAGTGCATGTCCATCTGCGACAATTCAGTTTTATCCCGAGAAGAACCATGGCGCCTCGCGACCCCAACACCCTGGCCAACTATGGCGAATGGGGCAACAAGCATACGACTGTGAACTTCAAGGTCAACTTTGAGAAGAAGCGCCTAGAAGGCTCGGTCCACCTAGAGTTGGAGTCGTTGACAAACAAGGAGAGTCATGAGATCATCCTTGACACAAATTACCTCTCCATCTCATCGGTCAAGCTCAACTCAGCCGACTCGGAATGGGTGGTCAAGGATCGAGTTGAGCCGTATGGTGCACCACTTCATGTCTCCGTGCCGAATGGAGTACCCCAGGGTGACGTTGTCAAGCTGGACATCGCCCTAGAGACCACCGACCGCTGCGTCGGCTTGCAATGGATGAGTCCGGCTCAGACTGGTAACAAGAAGCATCCGTATGTATACTCTCAGTGCCAAGCTATTCTAGCCCGGTCCATCTTCCCGTGTCAAGATACTCCGGATGTCAAGACGACGTTCACCTTCAATATCACGTCGCCTCTGCCGGTAGTGGCAAGTGGAGTTCCCGTGCCCTCGGATAGCAATGGAGACGGTGACAAGCTGTTCCGCTTCGAGCAGAAGGTGCCTATCCCCTCATACCTATTCGCGCTAGCCTCGGGAGACCTTGCAACAGCGCGCATTGGCAAGCGTTCCGTGGTTGCAACCGGTCCCGAGGCCATCGAGGCCGCAAAATGGGAGCTTGAGGCGGATATGGACAAGTTCATCGAAGTGGCGGAGAAGTTGGTCTTCGATTATCAATGGGGAGAGTACAACGTATTGGTGTTACCTCCTAGTTTCGCATATGGAGGTAAGGTTCCGAATAACTTCTTAAGGTGCTTATGGGTTCCATTGGCTTACGACCATAGGAATGGAAAATCCAATCTTCACTTTTGCTACCCCTACGATCATCAGTGGGGATCGCCAGAACGTCGATGTGATCGCACATGAGCTAAGCCATAGTTGGAGCGGTAACCTCGTAGGTTGCGCATCATGGGAACACTTGTAAGTATGACCACCAATGACTCTTTGGTCAAGAGGGGCTAAGTGATTTGTAGCTGGCTGAACGAAGGATGGACTACCTATCTCGAGCGCCGTATCGGTGCCGCTATCCATGGTGATCCTCAGTTTGACTTCTCGGCCATTATTGGCTGGAAGTCTCTCGAGGACTCGGTCAGCGTATTAGGGGCTGATCATGAGTTCACCAAACTCATTATTAGTCACAAAGGGGTGGACCCGGAGGATGCTTTTAGCACAGTCCCCTACGAAAAGGGTTTCCACTTCCTCTGGTATCTTGATCGATTAGTTGGACGAGAACACTTTGACAAGTTCATCCCACACTACTTCAAGACGTGGGCCAACAAGTCTCTGGATTCATTCGAATTCAAGAAAACCTTCCTTGACTTCTTTGAGGGATACGGCAACGAGGAGATCAAGCAAAAGATTGCCCAGATCCCCTGGGAAGAGAAGTTCTATAAGCCAGGCTTACCGCCGAAGCCCGAATTCAACACGGCTTATGTTGATAGTTGCCTTGCGCTGGCTGAGAAGTGGAAAGACGATGTAAGCTGCACCGTCCAGTCTAGCTCATAATATGGCTGCGACCTTGCTACTAGATACTAACTTGTACAGAACTATCAACCGAGCCCTAAGGACATTGAGTCGTTTACAGCAAACCAGACGCTTGTCTTCTTGCAGGCCGTACAGAACTTCCCGAAACCTCTGAGCGCCGAGAGATCCCATCTCCTGGGAACAACGTACAAGCTCAGTTCCTCTAAGAATGTCGAGCTGAAATCGGCGTACTATGTCATCGCTCTCCAAGCTCAGGATAGAGATGAGTTCCTTGGAATAGTCGAGCTTCTGGGCTCCATCGGCCGCATGAAATTCCTGAAGCCGCTGTACAGGAAGCTAAATGAGCTGGATAAAGACCTGGCTTTGAAGACATTTGAGCAGAGTAAGGACTTCTACCCGTCAACTACGAAAGGCCAGATACAGAGAATTCTGGGCTTGAAGTAAGCGCTCTATCAGGTTTCATGAAGACTCCTTAGAAATCAACCGCCAGGGATAGAATAATAAAAGTTCGATTATCGTAGCTATCTGTCAGGCTCACATGTAAATTGCTTTTGCATGTTGTTGAAGCCCGAGCCTTACGAGTACGTAGCTCCAGTAGATGAGCTCGTTAAGGTGATTTTAAGTTGTCAGCTGAGTGCAGCTGCTTTATATTAATCAGCAGCTGTTTTATGCTTTGTACTAAGTTTTTAATGATTTAATCATATTGACACGTGAATTTCTTGGCAGATGACCCATAATTATCCCTTTATGTGACGAATGATAGCCGGTGGTCGCGAATCGCGTCCCCATGCCTCTTTAATTAACAAGTTGTTGACCGTGAACCCACCAACCAAATCTCAATCGCCATCTCCGCGACAACGCCCTGACAATCAACGATAGATAAACTTCTACCGCCTCCGGAAGCCTACTGCGAACCCCACTGAAGCTTACGACCCGGCCGTCACGACCTCCTTTCTACGGCAACGCGCAGCCGGGCGGTTGCTCTTTGTCGACTGCTTCGTGTACATTCACGACTCTCCGCTACTTGGTGCTGGGTGTTTCTGCGGGGACCACGGACTCGGTTTTCGCAGCCCGTCCCCCGCGTTATAAAGAGGAGGATGAGTTAAGTATTCAAGATTATTGTTAAAGTAGGATCTGTTGGAAATATAAAGTCAGACGGATTACACAACTGCGATTTTTACTTTGAAATCCTCGAACGGCTCCGAGGCCCCGAAGGACGCCAAGTCTGTACTAGACGCCCCTGTTATACCCCGTCGTGCGCGCCTTGTCTGTCGGATGCCTCGACTCTACCTCATACTCGGTTTATAGCTGTAGTAGACAGGAAGGTATCGCCTTCGTCTATTAACCATGGCTCCCGCCGGTGGAGGAAACATTAAGGTGGTGGTGAGGGTTCGGCCCTTCAACAGTAGAGGTACGACCGCGTTCATTATCAAGCCGTTAGAACTAGAGATAGTCTGGGAAAAGCTCTCCTGCTGGAATTATGTGAATACTGACCTTGTTCAGAAATTGACCGCGGGTCAAAATGTATTGTTGAAATGAAGGAGAACCAAACCATTCTCACGCCACCAGCCGAAGCTGCTCATGGTCCCAAAGGTTCAAAAGACACATCCGTAAAGACATTTGCCTTCGATAAATCGTACTGGTCCTTCAACAAAAATGACCCGAACTATGCCGGTCAAGAAAATCTTCATAACGATCTTGGAAGACCCCTTTTGGACAATGCATTCCAAGGTTATAACAACTGTATCTTTGCTTATGGGCAGACAGGTTCTGGTAAATCATATTCCATGATGGGTTATGGAAAAGACGCTGGTATCATACCCAACATTTGCCAGGACATGTTCAAGAGGATCGATGAGTTACAGAAAGACAAAACAACGCGGTGTACCGTCGAAGTATCGTATCTCGAAATTTACAACGAAAGGGTGCGAGATCTGTTGAATCCATCCACTAAAGGCAACCTAAAAGTCCGAGAACACCCGTCCACCGGTCCATATGTAGAGGATCTCGCCAAGTTGGTGGTCAGCAGTTTCCAGGAGATCGAGAATCTCATGGACGAGGGTAACAAAGCAAGAACGGTTGCCGCAACAAACATGAACGAAACGTCCAGTAGAAGTCACGCCGTTTTTACGCTCATGCTCACTCAGAAGAAGTATGATGCGGAGACGAAGATGGAGATGGAGAAGCAGGCCAAAATCAGTTTAGTCGATTTGGCCGGTTCAGAGAGAGCAACGTCGACGGGTGCTACAGGTGCTCGACTGAAGGAAGGTGCAGAGATCAACAGGTCCCTCTCGACGCTTGGCCGTGTGATAGCAGCATTGGCCGATCTCTCAACTGGAAAGAAAAAGAAAGGGCCAGGCGGAACAGTCCCATATCGAGACAGTGTTCTAACATGGCTTTTGAAGGACTCACTTGGTGGGAACAGTATGACTGCTATGATAGCAGCCATCAGTCCGGCTGATATTAATTACGACGAAACCCTAAGTACTCTGCGATATGCTGACTCTGCTAAACGAATCAAGAACCACGCCGTCGTCAACGAGGATGCAAATGCTCGCATGATCAGAGAATTAAAGGAGGAGTTAGCGGTATTGCGCAGCAAGCTGGGAGGTGGTGCTGCTGGTGGCGCGGGCGGATCTGCTGTTCCCCCAGAAGAAGTCTATGCTGAAGGCACGCCTCTAGAGAAGCAGATCGTTAGCATAACCCAAGCCGACGGCACTGTCAAGAAGGTATCAAAGGCCGAAATTGCCGAACAGCTCAGCCAAAGCGAGAAACTCTTGACCGATCTCAACCAGACATGGGAGCAGAAACTCCAAAAGACAGAAGAGATTCACAAGGAGCGCGAAGCTGCCCTTGAGGAGCTTGGTATTAGTATTGAGAAGGGATTTGTAGGACTGCACACTCCAAAGAAAATGCCTCATTTAGTCAACTTATCTGATGACCCCCTTCTTGCGGAATGTCTGGTCTACAATCTCAAACCCGGCAGGACTACAGTGGGGAACGTGGACTCGAACTTGGAGCATCAGGCGAATATCCGTCTCAATGGTACTCGAATCCTTCACGACCATTGTTATTTCGACAATGCTCCGGACGGTACTGTTACGATAACGCCGAATGAAGGCGCGTCTATCATGGTCAACGGAAAGCGTGTCACCGAAACAACAAGGCTACACTCTGGTTATCGAGTGATATTGGGTGATTTTCACATATTTAGATTTAATCACCCTATGGAAGCTCGCGCGGAGAGAGATGAGAACCGGCAAAGTTTGCTTCGCCAGTCCGTAACTGCGAGTCAATTGCAGAGTCTAGATCGTACATCACCTTCCCCGCGGCCAGGTCATGAACGATCTATGAGCAAGGCAGGCTCTGAGTTCGCTGAGAGTCGTCCAGATTCTCCATATCGAAACGGGCGGGATTCAGATTGGTCATTCGCGCGACGAGAAGCCGCTGGTGCTATTCTTGGGACAGATAAAAACCTCCAGAGCTTAACCGACGAGGAACTCAACGCGTTGTTTGAAGACGTCCAGCGTGCAAGAGCTGAGCGTGTCAATGATCGTGAAGGCGACGAGGACTTGGAATCAAACACATCTTATCCTATCAGAGAGAAGTATATGTCAACTGGCACAATCGATAATCTTTCGCTCGATACGGCGCTCACGATGCCGTCCACTCCGAAGGCCGGCGAAGCTGATGACCGACTCAAAGAGATTCGAGAAAACATGCAGAACCAGTTGGAACGGCAGAAGGAGGAATATCAAGGACAGCTCAAGAGCGCAGAGGCGGCTAATGTGGAGGTAGAAGAGATCAAAAAGGAAAAGGCGAGGATGGAAGAAACTCTAACCCAGCTAAAAGCCGACATGCAGAAGAAATTGGAAGTCCAGAAGCAAGAATTCGAGGCTAAGATTGAGAAGCTAGATCCGCTTAAGAGACCTAAGGCGAAACCGAAGCTGTCCGAAGAGGAAATTCAGAGAGCGAAAAAGGCCATTGAGCATTGGAGGAGTCGACACTACGTCCAAATGGCCGAGGCTGTCCTACAGCATGCAGCCACCCTCAAGGAGGCGCAAATCATGAGTGAAGAGCTAGGAGAAAATGTCGTTTTCCAATTCACTGTTGTGGATGTTGGCCACGCGCGCTGTTCTTCCTACGATATGGTACTAAATGACGTACCTAGTGAAGGGGAGGACTTGGCTCTTGATGAAGCGCAAAAGCCTTGCGTAGGGATTCGGGTCGTCGACTACAAGAACTCGGTTGTCCATCTCTGGAGCATAGAAAAGCTTTACGACCGCGTGCGGCAAATGCGTCAGATGCATCAGTACCTCGACCAGCCAGAATATTCTCAGCACTTTAAGCTAGACAACCCGTTTGTCGAGAACTGCATGCCCGAGTATTCTCTCGTCGGCGAGGTTGATGTTCCTCTCCGAGCTGTTTTTGATAGCCGAGTTCAAGATTTCACCTTGGATGTTCTATCCCCTTATACTTCCCATGCTATTGGAATCATCAAAGTTTCCCTAGAACCCTCTAGCGCCCGAGCTCCATCAAGCACTTTGAAGTACAATGTTGTTATGCACGACATGGTTGGTTTCGCTGAGCGAGAAGGAACTGACGTGCACGCTCAACTATTCATCCCTGGTGTCTCAGAGAGTGTTACCACGACTCAGATGATAAAAGATTTTGACGAGGGCCCGATACGATTTGATAGTGTTCACAGCATGAGCGTCCCATTATTTGGGCCACGAGACGTTAACCTCAGGATTGCCATATTCGCTAAAGTTTCTGCCATGCATCTTGACAAGTTGCTTAGCTGGGATGAGATGCGCGATTCCACACCCAACTCCGACCGCAGATCGCAGGGTGCTCGGATAAACGAGTCTCAATTCTACACCGAAGAGAAGCATGATCTACTAGCCCGTATCCAGATCCTTGAGCTAAATGAGAATGGAGAATATGTCCCCGTGGAAGTAACACAGACGAGTGAGCTAGATACTGGCACTTTTCAGCTACATCAAGGACTCCAGAGACGGGTAGCAATCAATCTTACACACAGCTCAGGAGACGCATTACCGTGGGAAGATATTAGCTCGGTTCGAATTGGCAGGATTGAGCTCGTTGATCATGCTGGCAAAAATCCCGATTTAGGTTCTCCAGCGCCTGATATCCCCTTAAGATTAAGCACGAAGCCAACTTTTCGCCAAAATGCCAATGGCACGCGAAGCATGACCATTACAGGACAGTGGGATTCCAGCTTACACAACTCTTTATTGCTAGATCGAACGACTGCGGATAAATACAAGGTTCAGATGACTCTGTCCTGGGACATAACTGCTGACAACCTCGCCGCGCCGATGAAATTCTCTACAAATATCTACTGCCAAATTTTAGGGAGAACGTTCGTCCGCCAAACATCAATGCTTTCTTCTCTATTCCAACATGTTAGGATCGTACATTCTTCAACGGCCATCTTCACTCTAAGCATGCGACCAGCACCGATTAAACGAGTTGGTGATCTATGGAGAATGAATAGTCAGCATGACTATGTGAAGGGTGAAGAAAATCTCAGCAACTGGGTTCCAAGGGGAGTTTCGCTCATAGGCGACTACATTGCGGCACGAAAGAAAAAGAGGCGCATCACTGAAATTGCAGCAGCCCAACTCTTTCTAAAGAAAATTGGGTTGCCAGAGCCAAAGAACAAGCCCGAGGAAGATGAGGACCACTCTGATGACGATGCATCTCCAGGTCTCAAACCCCACGATGACGACCAGGATTCAATTAACGCGCTTCTCAACGACACCCCCGAGACATCGCGACCATCGACGCCGAAGCAGTCCGAATCCGCCGAGGAGGAACAAAAGGAACAGGCATCAGAGCAACCCGAACAGCCCGTCGAACAGCCCCCTGTACAACTTCAAGAACCAGAGTACAACGAGCATGAAGCACTGATCCTAAACAAATGCCTAAAACTCTGGTCGCGACACCCGGATCCTGTACTTCGTATCCTTGGGCCAGAGAACACAACGCCTCCTTCGGATGGTTGTCCGCCTGAGTCGGTTACGCCGCCCAGATTGATCTCTACCATCATTCGCGTTCCAAAGAATCCAAATGTGCTAAAAGGAGGATATCTTTTGGTACCAAATAATGATTATAGCAAATGGGTCAAGAGGTTTGTGGAACTCCGGCGACCCTATCTACATATTCACAACGTTACCGATGGGGATGAAGTGGCAATTGTTAGTCTTCGTAATTCCAGGGTCGATAGCCAGCCGGAGATTTTAGCGTTATTCAATAACCACGATGAGGAACCAGATGGGCTCCTCATGCCTAGTGGTAACACGAATGGAACCTTCCAGCCAGGTCATCGCCGAACGCCGTCAGGTCGAACCGTTTCGACCATTTGGTCTGGGACTTCCAGGTCTTCTGGTCCCAGCCTTGGCGGCTTGAGCGAACGTCTGCAGGCAGGCATATTTGCCGTCTATGGGACGGACAACACATGGCTGTTTGCAGCTCGTAATGAACGCGAGAAACTTGACTGGATCTTTCGCATCGACCAGAGTTACTTTTCCGGTACCGCTAGCGTAAGCGGCAGTGGCGCTGTAAGCCCACAGCCCAGAAATCATGCCTTCGATGCTGATTGAGATATTCCATCACACAAACCAAAGCATCCAGCCAGCCTGGCCCCTCTTGGATGCTACGAGATCACGACTGTCTTCGGTTATCATAATGGAAGCATATACTGGTTGGGATAGTTGAGACCACAGACGGCGTTGCTCTTTCTTATGTTTTAGAATACCCTCTGTTGTATCATCACAACAAGAAAATTCTGTACTGTACTATTTAGAATATACCCCCCAGAAGTCTTCAGGTCGTGGAAAGGGGTTTAAAATGCAGGTGAAACGTGTGCAGAAAGGGGGACGGCGAGGAAAAGAGTGGTGCGAATTTATTATTCCTTTTGTTGTATAAACGATCTTCGCTTACAGAGTCGAAGGTAGACGCGCGGTATTGATAGATACCATTAACGGTCGTTCGTAATTGGACCGGAAAGAAGTCATCCTCTGTACGGCTTCTATAATATAAAAGAATTTGAAAGTATAAATGGATGGCTTCCCTTTCATACGAATGCCGCTGCCAGGGATTTACTTGATCTAAGACAGGTAACATCACATCGTTGACACTTATATGAAAATGCAAATAGGCAGATGTAGTCTATTCGCTGCTATCTAACCTGATTTAGACTCTTCTACGGGGTTTTCAGGTTCATCAGTCTTTTCAGAGTGGTCAGTGTTTTCAGGGCCGTGCAACTGCTTTCTGTACCCTTGAACGACCCTCAGTGAGCTTACCACCCGTTCCCAAGCTTTCGCACCATCGGGCAGTACGGCTCGGGTCCAATCTAGACCAGGACTATCTCTGTACGGGACCTTGTCGTCACTGCACTGCCTCTTCCATTCCGCGAGCGGATCAGCTTTATACCTGTCTAGTAGCTCCTTATCACCCCATTTCCAATGGACATAACACCCACTTTGGCTCGTGGGTAGCAGCAAGTGCCTGGGCACAATGCTAAACTCCTCTTCTTTACGGTACGTGTATATGGCAATGCGGTAGTAACCGAAATAGGGTTCCAGCACGTGGCCGGCGAAGATGATTCCTTCATAAAGACGAGCATATTCGGGAGTTTTATCTTGCTTATTCGTAAAAAGCGAGATGGTAGGGCAATCGATGCCAATGTTGGCCATCGCGGTCACGAAGTTTTCCGAGAGCTTGAAATCTTTATTGTTGTCGCGCTTGAGTACTCCGTCCTCTGCCTCGACTTCCTTGGGTTCATCTCTGTATCGGTCCAGTTCATCGAGAAAGGCACGTCTCCTTTCATCGAAATAGCGGACGAAGAACTTGTGGTCTGGCGGAGAGGTGAATGTGATTTCTGAGTTGTTAGACATTGTCGTTTAATGTGTCTTGGGAAAGTAGAAGTACACAATTGGCTGTTTAGGCAGCTAGATCGGGTGTTTATATATCTAGTAATTAGGTAGCCTGTCATTATCCTTAATGGTATTGTCATACCAGCACAAAGAGAATAGGTGACAAAGCAATATAGCCTGCCTTATGACACATTCCGAAAATAGAGGCAATCTCTAAGGGTAACACGATAACATAATGTTTCAGCAGAACAAACGCTATCTCACAGACAAAGAATCTAGCATGATGACCCGAGGAAAGTTACGCGTATCTAAGAGTTAGGTTGATTCGCAGAACATTTCAGCAGTGGCAGAGAGTGGGCAATAAAGGGGGTTACATCTCTACAAAGAGTTCAAGTTTAATGGTACCATATAGTTTATCCTACGAATCACGATAGGACGGCGGAGAGAATTTCATCTCATGCAACTTTTCCCATATTGTAACTATGAAAGCCATTGCGTTTCCTGATAATCCCTAACCAAACCAACTATGCTCGCAACCAAACCATCCAAGCCCAAAAAGGAGTGACACCAGTGAAAACACCCAACCCTCCAATGCAAATGCTATGATAAACCATCTAATAAACCCAAACCCGACCTCAAGAAAACAAAGACATCCCTAGGAATTGAGTAGGGTGGTACGCAGATGCCTAGATACCAAGGTACCTGGATAAGCCGACCACTTAGTAGCAGTCACCAACATCCATGAACAAGCCCGCGCCCTGTATCTGGCTGAACTTGACCTCGCCGTCGCCCTGCGCGATCTCGAGCTCGTAGGTCATGACGTCGCGGCACGCGAAGCTGTTGATAAACGTCTTCTGGCCGGCGCGGAACCGCAGAGACCCCACGAGGGCTCCCTGCGCGGGGCCGTCCAAGGCGATTACATTGACTAGGTCGGACCCCGTGCTCGTGATCGGGTACCCCTCGGGGAACTTGGCGATCAGCTGGCAGGGGCCCACCGAGTTGGGCGGGATTTGGAATGAGATAGTGTTGGGCCGCGACGGCGTGATGTCGAAGTTGATGGGGAAGCCGATCGCCGACGGCGGCTGCTCGAGGCAGGCTGCTGAGGTGGAGGCCGCGGCGGCGATGAGAGAGGCAGCGATGGTGGTGAGGCGCATTTTGGATGGTTTGGAAAGTGTGTTTTTTGGTAAGGTGAATATGGTATATGAAGCTGGTAGGCTGAAAGTGGTAGCTGAGACTTTGTTGTTTTAGATGATACTGGAGTGAGGTAGTAGTGATCGAAGTCAAATCTGTCCCAGAACATCGGCTCCTTATATAGAAGGAGGCTCACCCCATATCACCCCATAATACATCCTATCACGAGTTGCCTCCCGTTGGCGATACTCGACTCTCGTTCGTCGACGAGCTGGAAGAAGGCTATACGAACATGGCCACCGCAAGTCGTTCGTTCGTCTAGCCAACGGAGGGAGACACAGCAGCTGAGGGATTGCCCCGGATTCTCAGACCTGGAGCAGTAAGAAGTCCTAAGGCCTTGCTAAGCTCAGCTGACCGCCGGCTTAGCCTGAGCTGGGTTGAAACGTTGTATGAGGCTGTAGGGCTGAGCAGACCGGCGATGAGATGGTCGTTCGGCATTTCGTATTCATCACAATAGTAGATCCTTTAAGGCCTTGGCGTTCACCTTGCAAAATCCCGCAAGCGTACACCAGGCCTGACTTAGCGAGCGACCAACATAATTATTCGATAGCGATACCCATGTGGCTGAGATCGGAGAGGGTGTAAGGAGATGCGCGAGGACTGGCTTACTAGTGTAGGCTCTAGTTCCGTGTCTATTCCGGACCATCACGGGACGGTAGCTTTTTGCTGGCACTAATCGGACCATCGTAAAATAAGCCAAAGAGTCTAGCAATGCAGCTGGTCAATTTCAACAATCATAGCGCTGATGTCAGCGCCAACAAAGTGCGGCTTCTAAAGTGGCTTAAATAATAGATCACAGGGCTGAATTATGCTGAAGAAGGCTCTGAAATAGGCTACTTAGCAGAGTTCTTGAAGCCAACGAGTAGGATTGGAATGGAAGTGCTTAATCAATGTCTATTATTGTAAATTCATGCGTGTCTAACTATTCTGTCCAGCATTGAGCCTCTGCCATGGCTCGTTGTATAATCTCACTCCCATTAATGGTAATCTTAAAGTCTAAGTAATCGTAAGCTCATTCCATTCGTCATCATCATAACTCTAGGAGATATGAGGCCGGCGTAATGCATTATCCGAACAGTCTATTCTGATTATTGATAACCAGATGGCATTGCGTGAGGTAGATACCTAGTCGCCAGTTAGTCAGGCCTCCTTCTCTATGTCGGTTACGCTCTTATTCGGTTTCACATGGGCGTGCTTTTTCTCATTAACATAGACGTCCTCGTCTTTTCCTTCAAATAAGATCTCCCGGTTGACGATAGCTTTGATATGGTGGATAAATACAAAAATCCACATCGCGACGAGCAGTAGGGTCATAGCACTGCCAACTGCCATCGCCCCTTCGCTTTTGAGGTTCTTGCCGAGAGCAATGATTGTTATCGTAAATCCAACATTCGGAAATACGTAAGCATACCAGTTCAGATGGAACGTTAACTGCTTTCTGACGGCAAGATTGGCCACTACAGAGATGCAGAAGAACCATAGACTGAGCGACCAAATGAAGATGCTCGTAAATGTTGCGAGTACCCGGAGAATTTGGATGGTTACAGAGTCGGCGCCGAAGTAGTTGTAATACTGGGGAAAGTCGTTCGCCAGCCCGATGATGGCGAGGCTAGTGAACGATGGTGGCCCAACCGCTATGAACATCCCGGGCCGCGAATTGGGTGACGGAAATCCCCACTGAATCATACGCCTTACGTAACACGCCTGCTTTACGTCAGCAGTCCTCACTGGGACTAATCCATTTCGTCCATGAAAAGGAAAAGAAACCTTAGGTAAGCAAAAGAAATGTTGATACTTACTACGGAATCGTTAGCAGCCGTATTAAAGTATTTTAACATAAGATTTTCATGTGGACAATACATACCATACATCATAATTGATATACACATCCCAAGGCCTTGAGCTGTTAGGCCGCCGATTATCATAGGGACTGCTTCATTCGGTGGCTGAAAAGCCGCGCCAGAGGACGCCACTGTGCCGGAGAGCATGAACGGGAAGATCGGGAGATCCCAGGCCGGCGTCATGTCTTGGATTCTTAATCGCGGTGAGGTGAAGAGTAGAGAATACTGGCCGACAGCAATAGCAAACGTGATTATAAAGTATATCCAGAATAGGACCCGATAGACCACGACAAGCCATGGGCCGCAAGAAGGAATTCCATAACGTGCAATGCCGGCGATGATAGATGCTAAGCTGAGCGTTGATGTTCCCAGGAAGAGCGCCTCAGTGGGGTGTGTTATAGAGGCTTTTAAAGTGCCCGGAAATTTGATGAAACGATAGGTGATTGCGGCGGTAACGAGCGTGAAGGCGACAAGGTCGAAAATATAGACAACCTTTCCGATTGTCTGAAGGCCCGGAAATATGATGCCTTGGGTCTGTTCTGCAAGTAGCAAAGCAAGGCCTCCAGTACTCATGGGAAAGGTATAATTGGCCCAGGTGAAATGCTCGAGTCTTGCCAGGAAATCACTCACGAAGCCCTGTTGACCCTTTGGGGAGTCTTCATTTTCCTGGGGGTCTTCATCGCTACTAGATGAGGAGATTTCCCGGTCCTCCAGCATTTTTCTTAGGGGATTTTCTCTCGCACGAAATGTGAGGATCACGACAAACCAAATATTATGGTGGTGATGGCTGCAAGATGGTGTGATGAGTTGGGCTTTTACAAACAGAATTTGAATTTATAGCTTTGGTGTTAGGAGTTCAATAGGTTCCTGTATCGCTGACAAGGATCTTAGGGGATCATGGATGTTAACACGTACTGTAGAGAAGTCGTACAAGTTTGTATGGGTAGTATGGGGCTTAATCATCATTCGATTTCACGTTAGTAGGTTGGTTGTTGGCAGATTAAGAACTTGACTCAAGCTTTCGCCGCTTCCTATTCATTGTTAACTAAAAAAAAAAAATCTTGATCGCGATTACTACGTGGTATCAAATCTATCGAATGATTGGGAAGGCGTCTGACGCATAACCGCTCTTTGCAACTTCTATTTATTAACTATTCGCGTGAAATTATTGCAATGGGCTAACAAACTGCGACGCGCCTCCAAATCAAAGTTGCGGGAAGCTACCGCCCCGGCGGCAGTCTTCAGCATTAGCGTGGGCTGGTGTGGAACCTATCCTTCCAGCTGGATCCACTGGAGATCCACTGTGCGGGTATAAATGTCACTCGAAAGCCCCACTAATGTCTAAACCGAAGCTGCTGGATCGGATTCTAATCGGTCCTTATTGTTATCAAACAACTTGCACTTGCCATAGATGTGCTGACTGTCGACTGACGGCGAGAAAAAAATAAGTAGTATATGTACTGCACAAAAGCTATATACAGTTTGAATCTCCAGTACAAGATTTTTATTGAGGGTTAATGAGCGTCTTCGGTCCGAACAGCCAGGTTTTCTTATCTAGATCGATCCATGTCACTTAGCCTTTCACTAGCTGAACCACCAAGTCGGACGCGAATGCCAGCATTGTCCTTGTCGGTCGCTTAGAACGCGGGCTTGGCGTTCTTGAGGAGCATCTCGAAGTAGGCCTGATTCCATTCACCGGCCTCGGGCGAGGGCTTGAAGGCATCGGGCTTACCGCAGAAGGAGTCGTATCGGGTAGCACTGGAGTCGCTGGTACCGTCAGACTCACCACCGGGCTTACCCCAGACAAAGGCATCGGCGAGCTCGAGACCAGTGTCAGCAGTAGGGCGGACACCGAAACCAGCACCGTTGACGTTGCACCAGTCACCCCACTCCTCACGGAGGCCGGTGACGGCGTTGCGGCCAGTGTCGACGATGGCGTGTTCGGGGAAACCAGCCGTCTTCAAGGCAGCGGAGAACTTGGTGACGTATGTCTTCTCGTTCTGGCACGAGTTGTACTTGGCGTCCGACGCGTCCGCAAACTCGCCGGGCTCCTGGTCCCTGTTGTTCGGTTAGCCTTTCTAATTGCGAAAAGATGACAAAAATTGAGAGGGAAACATACCAGGCGTTCCAGCCAGCAATGTTGGTGGCGTAACCACGAACTTGCTTGGGGCTGCCAGCGTTCTTGTAAACCTTGGCAAGCTCCTCAGCACCGGGCTTGAGGTTCGCGTCCCAGCCGAGCCAACCACCGTGACCAGCGTCGACGTACATGACGACGTTGGGAAGGTTGAGGCTCTTGAGGGCATAGGCAACACCCTCCTCGTAAGCGGTCTTGCTCTGCGAGCACTCGGTCTTGTCGGCGTTGGTGACAAGGTTAGGCAGGGAGTCGGGCTCGATTAAAAGAGCGAAAGCCGTGTCGGCATTGGCCTTGATCTTAGCGACAATAGCTATATGAAGGTTAGTTCATCGATTCTCCAATGCGGGCGGCGACCTCAACATACGGTCAACGTATTGGGTCTTGTACTTGTCGAGCTCGTTGTACTTGAGTTCACCGTTGGAGGCCTTGGCGGCACAGTCACGGCCGGGCAGGTCGTAGATGACAAGACCAAGAATCTCGCCCTCGCCAACGGCCTCAACCGCAGGGTCGAACTTGGCAATGTTGGCGATAGAGTCGCTAAATTCTTTATCAGCTACTGTCCTTGTCCGAGCTAGTGCTTTCCCAGACTTACAGCCACAAGAAGCTACCGACGTCGGCAACCTTGGCAGCCGACGTCTTCAAGCCCGCATCGGTAATCGCCTCGACAGCCTTCTTGACCTCGTCACGGTAGAAGGTGTTGGCCGCCAGCTTGTAGGTCTTGAAGGGGTTAGTGCTGGCGTCGAGCGTGACGGCGGCCGGCTTAACAGCGGCGGCCTTGTCAGCTGAGCGAGGTGTGGTGTTTGAAGGTGCGGCAATAGCACCGGCGGCCAACGCCGCTATACTAGTAGTAGAGACCTTCATTTTCGATTCGACCCGAATACAACCCTTGGATAGTAATGAGCGAGTGCGGTGAGAAGATCAAGAGAAGCCTCGGGCCGGACGCGTTGAGCTTCTTATACTCTTCATTGTGGCGGAAGCGACCAACCTAGGCCCTGGCGGGCCATATTCATCTCTATTCAAAGTGCATGGAGTGGCAATCAGGAAACTAGGCCCGTTAATCGCGAAAGATCTCGGTACGTCCACTCCGAATAGAGACAATGCCGGTAAGTCCCCTACTCGCGGGGAAGAGATTGCGGGGTCTTGTTGGTCACTGTGATTACCACATGGTCGGACTAGACGCCTCTGGTATTTTTGCCTTACGGTAATCTTAATTTTCCATCTGTATAACCACCCGTTCGGGCCTATTGAAGTTGTGTGGAGAAAGAGAGACCCAGGAACCTCAATCTATACCATATTTCGTTACTCATGCGATCTCGGTTGTATCCTACCCAGGCTACGCGACTCTCTACCTTGCTCACTGACATGGCGAGCTTGAAAATCGTGGGGGCTCAATGCATTGAACCATGCGATGTCCGGCGGTCGTGAAGTACAAGCTTTAGGGAAGCATTCACCAGGATACCATTGCAAGCCAAGGTCACTTAGCAGATTATAGTAACTTCGTTCGCGGCAACATGTATAAACGGAGAATGCCAAGACTTCTCCATCTGGAGTGATCTGCAGCACGATAGATTGCTTCCCCATGGGCGATACTATGCAACGGGCAGTCCCTGGAGGTAGTTAAGCCAAGACAAGTAAGGTACCGTTCTGTTAGTGACAGAGAGGCTTCCCTCTCTGTTTGGCTAAACTCCTTCTTAGGTGAAACACAACGTTATAATAGGTCTGCCCTGCGAAACAGAATAGGGTCCCTACATTTAGCCGCAAAGGGGGTTACGGTTTACTATCCGACCAATCAAACCTTTCGGCTAAACATCCTAACTCTATTCCATCTCCGGAAAACAGACGTCACGTCTCGGCGTCCAATTGACGAAGGCCTTGGCTATGTCGACGGAATTAGAAGTGGCAGAGAGCAGTACGGCGTTACCACGCGAGAGAACATTTCTAAACTCGAACGTTGGCTCGGAACATGACTCCGATGAGGACCCATGCCCAGCAATGCCACAACACTCGTCGTCGAGCACACGCCGTAATCATTCCTCCGAGCTTGCCACTTAGCTAGGTTCTTCCCGATGGGAGAGCCGTTGATGTAAGTCCTTGTGATACACTCCACCGCGTATGTGGCTTTGTTGAAGGCAAAGCCACGCGGTTAATAGCGGGCAAGGATATTACCGCCAGTTAATTACTATGTCTTTCGATATAGAGCCACCAGTTGACTGGCTTGTCTAGCGCGGCAGGCTGTCCCGCAAATTGTCTCCGGAATATGGCGCGATTCGAGATAGTTTGAGCTCATTTACCGTCTACAGAATCTCATACTCAGATTGGGAGCCCTCGAGCCCATACGTCAACTAACGCTCAGGCATCTCAACACTAAATCCCCTAGACTTATACGTTAGCACCATGAAATAATTCTCTATGAGATACTGCATGGTTCCTATCAGAACCTCGTCGCTCAAGACGAGGTTACGAGTGTTTCCTCTCTTTCTCCATCGCCCCGTCGGTCCTCATTAAGGTGTGGCAATTCTACTATTACGCATCTAGGAAGTCTAGAATTCTATTTCAAAGCCAGCTTCTTAATATGCAAGTTGATTATATTGCCCAGAAATTGAGCCGCCGCCTTAGTCCAGTCGGGCTTCCAGATGCAACCATCTTGCGTAGAGCGTAAATGAGCTGTATACCGGGTTCATTGCAGTAAAGACGCCCTCGTGCCCTTTCGAGTACTTCATAAGTATATCAGAGGGTCTAGTCTGGTCTAAAGGGGCAATCGGGATTTACTAGATGTATTGTAATATTTAGGGTCTATAGGATGGGGCAAGGGAAAGCTGTATATACAGGCAATGTAATAATATAAAAGGACATAACGCCATTGGTCACGTTAAAGGGGCGAGGATAACGTGGCCTGAAGCGCGAGCGCAAATCGCGACGTGCAACGACACGCCTCGGACACATACGGGACAAGACCTCAAAATATTGTTGCCTCTTACTTTTTCCTCTTACCAATAGTGATTTCTTAATTGTATTTAGATAAAGGGTTACCTAGGTAGTTAATAGTATTACACTCGCCACGACCTTCATTTGCACTGGGGAACATATCGTGTCGAGAGCGGCAAATCCAGGCTTAGAATGTTGCCTTGAGGTCATTACTTTGACCCATCATGATCTTATCGCCGCGCGCCGATCTCGAAAAGGGCCTTCCAAGAGCCACAACTGCGAGGAACGTCGCTCGCGTAGATAAGTGATCGCCACGGGTCCAGGACGATTAGACTCTCTTCCAATTCTAGGTGGCTTATGTCGCCGGCCGATAATGTTAACCATACATCATATTCGACACAGTTGACGTCTTCATCTAATTTAACGAGCGGTGGGAGACGAAGGGTTATAATACCTGGATAACACACACGAGCAAACGCATAAAGAGACATCCGGTTCAACCCAATAGACGCTGATCATGAGAGCTATATTTCGCCTTCGCTTGGTTTTGCGAGAATCAAATGTGCTAAAAACCCAGATCCTCGTTATTGTGGTCGAATGGCCCGCGTTATTTGAAGAGTCTAAGACATGTGAGGGAGAGGCACATATACGGCGGAACAGACCCAGTTCCTGCGACTCAACTACCAATATCTTCCACTTAAAACTACGTTCCACGGTGTGGACAGTATCATATCCGTCTTCGCATAAGCCTGGTACTAATGTTCTATTCGAGGCATGGGCACCCTGGACGAATGATACAACACATCTATTTACTTAGTAGTGATTTATTCTAAAGGATACTATTGAATCATTCTATGCCGATACGCTTCTACTTCTAGGGATGCTCGGATGAACTATGATTTCCGCCTGGGTATGCCGCCAACTAATCATGTAGTAGTCTTATCTATGACTTCCAGTGCTATTCCCCACAGCTTGTGATGCTGTGCAACATCCGTATTACTGTGAGTGGCATAAGATCCATTCTGGATTCAATCCAAGTCTATTATACCGCCTTCTCCTCTAGAGTACGCCTTTGCGATCCTCTTGCCAACTGATTCGCCACTCCAATATGCCCCTGTAGCAGTTCCCAGTGCCACAAAAGGAGCTGTGTGCTCACCAGCTAGCCAAAGACCTCGACTCGGCAGGCCCTCCCTCATGACTTCGATGTCCACGTCGCCTTCTTCGAGACCCACCTGGAAATTGCTGTAACTACCGTTACCCGCAAGTTCGTCATTTAGCCACTCGGTTGCATAGCAGCCATTAGGCTGACAATCAGGGGAGTTCTCATCATAGTGGGGAAGCCGTGAATAATACGGCTTGAACCATTCAATCAGGAATTTATCTTGCTTTTCCTTTGAGGAAAGCTTCGCGAGCTCGCCAGTGATGAACTTCGACTGATCGCCGTAGAAATAGTACAGCAGTGTTGGCTGAGCAGCAGAGGGCGCTAGGGAAGCCAACTCGATAAATTCTTGATTCCATTTGCGTGAATTCAAGTCGCTCGCGTAGCTTGGTGCAAGCATTTGGCAGAACCCCTGAACTGTACTATCTTCTGGGTTGGCCGGGACCCAGAAAGCTTTGGGAAAGCTAATGTAAGCCTGCGCCAGCGTCAGACTAGATTGTCCCATTTAACCAGTAGACGGATATTACCTTCTCAAGGCAGCCATAACCTATACTCTTGATAGCCTTCGTGAGCCTTGATGGCAATGGTGGTTCGAAGGCGTCGGTATGTTGTTTCAACCAACCAAGCGGCGCAGTGAAGACAACTTCGTCAAACTCAAGCTTCTCTCCATCTTTGGTGAAAACCTTCAACATTCCACCTTCGTCGGTTGTACTCTGGATCTTGTTCACGATAGTCTCGTACTTGATTTTTGCACCTTCTACAGCCGGCTTCGCGACGAGTTGGAGAATCTTTTCATAAGTATCCGCAACAAACAGATTCTCTATGGCAGGTTAGCATTTCCTAGCCGGGATTGATCCGGACTCCTACTAACTCACCGCCGTCTATACACTCTTCTAACCAGAAGAATTTCAGGCTTTGTGTAAAGATGGGACTGCCTACAAATGCCCCCCATTGTTCGGCGAGCTGGTAAACAAAATTCCTCTTCTTCTCGAAATCCGTTTCGCTATCCGGTATCCTTTTAGGGACCTCTTTCTGGAAGAAGTCCCAGAGACTTTCGTCAGGGCTAATTATTGCAGAGTGCTTATTACTGTACGCAAACGCAGCTCCTACAACATCCCACATAATACTGGAGTAGACTGTGGCATCAGAAAGGGGAATCTGTTTGCCTGCTTCGTCGAAGACGGAGCTTTTCTCATCCCATTGTCCCACAATAGTCTTGGTCTCTTTCGCGAGATCCAAAATGGGATTGTCGTTGGTGCCATGGATCCAATTCGGTCCCGCGTCCACTTTGTGTCCCGAAGGCAGTTTTGACTGATGTACTCGTCCCCCGAGACGATTTCGACCTTCGATCAAAGTGACTTCGAATCCATGCTGGAGGAGGATATCCGTGCAACGTAGACCAGCTAAACCAGCACCAATGACTCCGACATGAGGCTTGCGACCGGAACTTCGCGCTCGACGCTATGAAACGTGTGAGCCTAGTGCTCAATACTGGGGATCACTCAGCTGAGTAGTAGCACTATGAGGAGACTGGGCCGCATCTAGCCGATTTACTACATGATTGATCACCGATGGGTGCCTCGCTCACATGATAAACCCAAGAGGAGCTTCGGTAAGGTAAGATTATACCTCTCCTATCCTTTGCCCCAAGCTTGGATTCTCTAATACGTCTTGAACGGTCATCTCCACGATAGTGTACTGGCGGCAGGATTTAAGGTCTTTCCATACACGCGAAAAGCTCCGTTGCGAGGCACTGGTGAATGAGATCGAATAAGCATCCATGCTTGACAAGGCTTCGGGTTGTTCTCGTTTAAATACACTGATGTTTCAAAGGGTAAGGTAACTAAGGGATATGTGCAGAAAATGAATATTTGAATATTTAGGTGAGCGCTGGTTTAGTGTAGAATCAGTGGGGAAGTCTTGAAGAGAACCAAAGCATTAGGGCAAAACTTCAGGGAGATGTGGATAAAGTTATACAAAACTAGACACGTATGTGAAACTCAAGCGTCGGTTGGTCAGGTGTGAATGGATAATGATGGTAAAGAGGGCGGGAGAGACCGACTAGTCAAAACTGAAGTTGGCACTAAGTAAAGGAGGTAGGCAAGAGGCGTTTCGTATGACTCGGCACTTGCCCAATCTTTTGATATCTTTGTTTGTATAAGGTAAGAGGTGTGATACAAAGGTCGACCTAGACTTGCTTGGCACGATAGGATAAAGTCTAGGGAATTGAATACTTGGGTAAGAGCATAGACTATACCAGACTTAGGCATCTATCTCATACTACCTATTCGGCATGAGATAGAATAGACGTAGTAAGATCAAGCAGAGCAGATCCTTCAGGGGTAGACAAGCGCCGCATCCGTAGGTACCTACCTGATAACTGATACCTAACTCTACAGTTATCAACAAAGCGTGCACATGTGGTCATATAAAGCCAGCTCGGCTCTTATCGATTGGCAGACACTATGGTAGCATAGTGCTGGGGGATTGCCACGCAGTCTGAGGATTGTGTCTGATTCGATAGAATCATTAGGGGACCATTCAGGCTCTAACCACTTGGCTATTGGTGACGATCGGGATTGTCGGAAGATGTGGGCCAGAAAGTGCGCTTATGGGCGTCGTAAGAAGGTAGGGTGGAGAAATGCAGGTTGAGGATAATTGATAAAAAGATACAGAAACGACATACCGCGGCAATGATGAAAATAGAGTCCTACCACCTATCATCCAGCCGATGCAAGACAAGACACAAAAAACCTATGAGATTCAAGTAAGCACGACGAAGGACATGTATGACAGGTAGAAACGAAATTGTAGAACCTAAATCTAAGGATTGAACCTTATATCCCGCAGACCCTGCCTTCCACTACGAAAGCGGGATCGGAATTAACGGAGCACTAGTGTAAGCCTCACTGCAGGTGCTACTTATAATGGCCCTATATCCGTCGCGCCGTGCATCCATTTGTACTCGCCAATAAGCGAAGATGCCATCTCGCTTGTAACCATCTGTCCGACTCTTATTGCACGATCTCGCTCCCACCAACACCAAAAATGTCCAATACACCGCGCCACTCCCTCACCTCTCCTATACCTGACAAGGTATGCACCGTCTTGGGCTGAGACCACTCGTGCAACGTCTCGATGCAGTGTTCCCTACCGTAGCCAGAGTGCTTCATTCCACCAAATGGCGTGCCCATCACGTTCCTATTGTAATTATTCACCCAGACCATTCCAGCCTCGATTGCGCGGACGAACCGATTCGCCTTCAATAGGTCATTGGTGAAGACGACGGAAGTTAGGCCGTATTCCACCGAATTCGTTATGCGAACTGCATCCTCAAAGGTATCGAAGGGTGTGACCGTCACTTAAAGGTGTCAACAGATCTATAGGTACCTAATGTTTCCAGTGATCCAATATTAGGTAACTTACCAATAGCGCCGAACATTTCTTCTTTGGCAATCCGCATATCCTCAGTCACATCTGCAAAGAGGGTCGCTGGGACGAAGAAGCCGTCCTTGCATTCCGGGTCCGAAGGCAACTGGGCTTGAGCAACGATCCTTGCGCCCTCTTTCTCTCCAAGAGCGATGTACTCCAGCAAACGCTTCTGGGCCGCCTTGGACACCTGCGGCCCGACATGTGTCTTGGGATCAATACCATTTCCCATCTTGATCTGCTTCACCCCAGCCGCCAGCTTCTCAACGAATTTACTGTAGGTTCCGCGTTGCACAAGGATGCGTGAGGTGGCCGTGCATGCCTCGCCTTTGTTGAAGAAAGCACCTTCGAGCGCCGTGCGCACCGCAGGATCGAAGTCCGCATCATCGAAAATGACCAGCGCGTTCTTGCCGCCGAGCTCGAGAACAACCGGTGTGATGGTGTTGCTTGCAGTCCGCGCCACTGCTGCCCCAGCGGCTGTTGACCCCGTGAAACTGACCTTTTTAACAAGTGGATGCGAGACCAATGCCTGGGGTACCTCCGGACCGAGTCCTGGTACGAACTGTATTACGTCTTCGGGCAGGATACTTTGCAGAATCTCAACGATCCGAATCACTGTTAGTGGTGCCTGCTCCCCTGGCTTGAGTATGATCGTATTACCCGCAGCGAGCGCAGGTGCCGCCTTGCCAGCTGCATGAATTGGGGGCCAATTGAAAGGTAGAATGCCGACACACACTCCAAATGGCTCGTATATGACGGTCGAGTATAGACTTCCCCTGTCGTAGAACTGTGACGGCAACTTGTCTACTAGAGCCCCGAAGTACCGGAAAGCATTCACGAGGAAATTGCAGTCGAACACTTTGGCATCTTGGGAAGGTTTGCCGTTCTCTAGGCACAGCAGTGTTGCAAGCTCATCGACGTGTTTCCCGAGCTCGTTCGCACAACGGTGAAGGTACGATGCCCGTTCGGCGTGGGTTAGGGGTCGCCAGCGCTCTGTAAATGCCACCTGCGAGGCACGTACGGCTGCATCGACAGTATTCGAGTCACCACCTTGAATTGTGGTAAGCACCTTTCCAGTGGCTGGGTTCTCGACGGTCCAGCGCTTGCTCTCGTCATTGGTGGAATAGCGATACGTAGAAAGTTCGGGGAATTTTGGGACCGCCATATTCGCGATTTGATACATGGTCAAAACTGTTGTAAATGCAATGATTTCTTGTTTCTATCTCTGGTTCTGCTATGTTGGAAAAGGGAGACTGGATTTATATTTTTCATCCTGCTGTCTCGGTCTTGTAGTATGTTGTGTACGAACATCTCCGCATCTTGGAGGCTTGATCTCGCGATTCTAATCTCCGCTACATCGTTATGACGTGAATATATTGGCAGGAAGTTTGGAGCATACACAGGCTGCTCGGCCTTCTCGGCTGTCTCCGCCAATGCGATGCCTTCGCCTGTGCACGGATTTAGCTGTCATCTGGTTAATTTATCCCCGTAAAAACAGTCCGATCGACAGCGGTACTCGGACGACGCGTACTGGGCGAACTGGGCGAACTTATCTACAGGGGGAATTGAGGGGGTAGGATTTGGCTACGATTAGTCTGGTTTAGCATCGCCAAGAATAGGCACATGCTACTGCCTGACTACCTAGGTTGGCAATGGTTCAAATCGAGCACCCGAGAAAAACATGGAATAACAAGTGAAGTATACTCGATTGACAAAATAACGAGTGCAGAGTATGAGAGAGGGGATGCGGAAAGGGAAATATTAAAGGAATAAGTGGAAAGATGGGTAAAACAAGCAAACAAATGAACAAAAACGGATAGTAAATATCGAGATTGAACTCTCGAATTTGAACGTTTGAGAATCAACAGACTTATATCAACACATTTCACTCTTATTGATAGACTACCTCCTACTTATAATACTGAAATACCTACATACATAGACAGATAGATTGGCAATACAATCTATATACTCGAAACCTCGTGTAGGGCAAGAGCCAAGGTAACTGACGGGTTATAGAAGACAGCATGTGAGTCTCGGCCCATCAGGTCAGAGCGATTACTAACGTGCGGGTGCCCCGAGGTTCCCCTAAATAGATTCCCCAAAGACCGCTACAGATTAGCGGCTTAGTAGGGTGCTTCAGCAGTCTTCCCCGGACCTATACCCACGGTCCAATTCTGTAACAGGCAAAGCAAGAGCCGAATCAACCAATCAGAGGCGACTAAATTCAATTACTTTTACTACAGGACTTCCTGAACCGAGGCATCTTCCCCAGATCCACAATGCCTTCAGCTGACGTCAAAAAGGGACTCGGTCCTCGTCCTTGCGATATGCATTCTTTCTTTGTTGTCGAGCTTGGGAACCTCTCGAGCTTCGTGTGTTGTAGTAGGGACTTCGTAGCTTGGAAAAACCACGTCCATTGGGTTGCGCACTCTAGCTAATCTTGGAAAACTTCTTCGATCCTCACACTACCTACTTCCAAGTCTTCGTCCCCTTGCTTCGCAGCGACGATCCAATTGTCCGTAGCCACGATGTCTAAGACCTTCACGCGCGCCGAGGTGGCCAAGCACAACACCGAAGACTCGGTGTGGTTTATAGTCGACAGCAAAGTCTACGATGTAACCGATTTCGTCGACGCGCATCCGGGCGGCGAGTCCGTGTTACGGCAAGTCGCCGGCCAGGACGCCACCGTCGCGTTCTACAACCTGCACCGACACGAGGTCCTCAGCAAGTACGAAGACCTATGCATCGGCACGCTCGAAGGCGAGAAACCCCAGGTCGTGACGCCCAAACCGGGCGACCTCAGCACCGTCCCGTACGCTGAGCCCTTGTGGCTGACCCCCGTTTATAAGAGCCCCTACTACAACGAGAGCCACCGCCGGTTGCAGAAGGCTATGCGCCTGTTTACCGACACCTACATCACGCCCGAGGCCCAGGCCCGCGAGGCCGACGGAAAGCGCATCAGCCAGGAGTTGGTTGACCTCATGTCGGAGAAGGGCTTGTTGCACATGCGTCTCGGGCCCGGGAAACACCTGCACGGAGTGAACCTCTTCGACGGCGCGGTCAAGGGCGAGGAATTTGACTACTTCCACGACCTGATCATGGCTCAGGAGGGTGTGCGCGCCAATGCGCGCGGGTTCCAAGACGGACAATTAGCAGGTATGGTCATCGGTCTGCCGTGCGTCATGAACTACATGAAGGACCAGCAGCGCAAGAAGGCTATCATGGACGAAGTCTTCAGCGGCAAGAAGTATATGTGTCTTGCCATCACCGAAGCCTTCGCAGGCTCCGATGTCGCGGGTCTCCGGACAACTGCTACCAAGACCCCCGATGGCAAGCACTACATCGTCAACGGCACCAAGAAGTGGATCACCAACGGTGTCTTCTGCGACTACTTCGTTACTGGTGTTAGGACGGATAAAGGTCTGAGCGTGCTCCTCATCGAGAGGGGCGAGGGCGTCGAGACAAAGTCCATCAAGACTTCCTACTCGACCGCCGCCGGCACGGCATATATCACCTTCGACAATGTCAAGGTTCCCGTCGAGAACCTGCTCGGAGAGGAGAACAAGGGTATCTACGTCATCCTCGCCAACTTTAACCACGAGCGATGGACAATGGCTTGTAAGTGCCGCGTACCTCCTATACCTCCTCACCTATTTTCACTTTATTGCACTTAAGTCATCAATAGATCTCACTAACTTACCTCCGCAGGCGCAACAATCCGACAATGCCGCACCATCGTAGAAGAATGTCTCAAATGGTCGCACCAGCGCCTCGTCTTCGGCAAGCGGCTCATCGAGCAACCCGTGATCCGGCAAAAGCTCGCCAAGATGATCGCGCTGGTCGAGGCGAACCAGTCCTGGCTCGAGACCATCACCTACCAGATGAACCACATGCCGTATAAGCAGCAATCGCAGCACCTGGGCGGCCCTATCGGCCTGCTGAAGATGAGCATCACTCGCGCCGCCCACGAGATCGCCGATGAGTCCGTCCAGATCTTCGGCGGTCGCGGGTTGACGCAGAGCGGCATGGGCAAGGTCGTTGAGATGTTCAACCGTACTTACAAGTTTGATGCTATTCTTGGAGGCTCTGAGGAGGTTCTTGCTGATCTGGGTGTTCGCCAAGCTATGCGACAGATGCCAAATGCAAAGTTATGAGTTGGGCGTTTGCGCAAAAAGCTATATCTATCACATAGACGTAGCAAATTCAAGCTTACGAGTCGTAGTGTAAGATCGGGGATGACAAGAGGAACTATTGTGTTGGATTACGCTGTAAACGTACTGCCTTAGCAGGGGGTTACGGAGTAAGCGGGTATACGGAGTTGGGGTAATTTAGAATTTACAGATGAAATTATAAAAGAATACAAAGATATATCACACCATGGCCTCAGAATGTTGACTATATTATGGGTGTATGATGAGGCATTGAGTTATCTATATACTGATTGGCTTCATAAAAAAGGGGAATTCCTAGTAATAGACATTTCATTATTTCCCAAACCACATCCATTACTTGCACTGAGTTAGGGGGCTCGATCCTTACCATAGCACTTAACCCCGCCAAAAGGTTCCAAAACAGCTACAAGCCGACCAAAAATCTGCTAGGAATGTTGCTGTCAAGCGTCCCAAAACCAATTATAAAAAAAGCAAGAGACATCCATCCCTCTCGTTAACCCCCCTTCCGTTTCCAGGCATAATGCAAAACTACCCTCAATGTCCAGCGGTCGATCAAGGTTGGAAACCTTGCGTTAACATCTGATGGGTCATGATCTGACGGTTCACAAGCGGTAGACGTCGACGTCCGCCGTAAGGCCTTGGAAGTTGAGGTGGAGCATGATGCGGACTCTGACTGCTATTGTTGGCGGCTGTGAGAGGATTTATCTGATGACTGCGACTCTTAGTCGTCCCGCCAAATGCAGGATCATTGAAGTAGCGGGTCGGATCGCCCACGGCGCTACGTGGCTGATTATGGCGTTTACTGGTGCCGCACTCTTCGCAGACAACCCATACAACCCTTTCAGACGGACTGCGCCCCCGGCGAATAGTTGTCCGCGCTGTGCCAGTAGTGCTCGGGGCGTCTGCACTTCTACGCGATGATTGAGATGATACTGAAGGAGCTGCAGTGTGTTGTCTCTCACCGATGACCGATGTAGCCAATGTGTCGACGGGAGACCATCGTTTGCTAGGGCGATTTCCATTCTCGCTTCCAACATATTGAGGCGGGGGAGGTAGAGGTTGAGGGGGAACTGGCATACTCGGCTTGATGTCACTGTTTTTGTGGGCTGGTGCTTCATGTTTCGGGTGGCCCTGCCTCCCAATTCGAATGAATGGCACCAAAGACAGGGAGATTCCCGCGAATGCCGTCGTTGCTATAAACGTATTGGTATATGCTACTTCTGGATAAGTAGCCAGTTGCGCCCCGTCGTATGACGACCAGATTGCGGTAGTAACTCCCATACCGAGAGGAACTGCAAGGCGGCTAGCTGCTTGGAGCAGCGAAGCCCCAATGGAGTGATGTTTTAGCGGGAGAGAAGACAAAATATAAAGCTACGATTTCGTCAGGCACGAATTTCGAATAGGGAGTATTTTCAGGCTCTCATGGGATGACTCACTGAACCAACATTCATAGTCCAATCCATTCCAATGGTACTCAACATAACCGAGGGGAATATCCACATCAAATAATTGTTTCCCTGGCGCAAAAATACGAGAAGTACGTTGCTAACCATAAGAGCAACTGCAGCCACAGCCAACAACACCGTTCCGGGGACTCTGTGCATAATCAAGCCGACAAGAGGACTGAACATCAAGCCCATGAGAGCCTGAGGTAATAACCTTACTGCAACATCGAATGGCTGAAGGCCTTCAAGGTCAAGCATAAATAGAGACACCCAAAATAGCTGGGAGTAGAAGGACATAGCAGCACCCAAAGTGCACATGATAACCTATACGCCGCGTCAGCAATGTCCTATAGTTAAGTTTCAAGAAGTTCTTACCAAAGTTACTGTCAAGTTTTCCCAAATTGACGGGGGTATCATCGGCGTTTGCGTAACGTTTTCCCAAAGAAGAAAGCATCCAAGAGAGAGCACACCCAAAGTTAGAAGAAGAATCACTGTCGGTGTCTTCCATGGCTCTGGACCTTGCGGTCCAACTGTCAAAGCAATGGTAAATAGCAAGAGACCTGTGAGGAGCAGGAACAAACCCAGCCAATCAAACCGTAAGAATGGTGATTTCTTTCTCGGCATCTCGATCGTGAGCATAGGGAAGGATTCTGGCTCGTTGATAATGCACACCTCGGCTTCATCGTCCATCGCCTCGGGCTCTGGGACATTCGGGACAAATACGCAAGCGAGCCCAGTGATGACAGCATAAAAGGCAGCTAAGGCTATGAACGGGGCTTTCCAGCTCATCTCGATGGCCAGGGCGCCTGAGCCGAGACCGCCAATTATAGTTGCCGTGGGAGTGCCCATCAGGAACGAAGAAAAGACCATGTTCTTACGGCGTGATGCCGTAGGATACACAAGACTCAAGATGCCGACAGCGATAGGAACGTTTGCCGCACAAGCGATGCCAGTCATGCCCGATATGATATCTAGCATTATTCCGTTCCGCGCGAACGATGTGCATGACACAAGTAGACAGAATGCTACCAAACTAGCAATCAAAAGGGTCTTTCGAGGTAGAATAGGGCAGGTGTCAGCGATATAGCCGAACGGCAGCAGGAATGCGCCGGTCGTTAGCCTGATAATTGGTAAGATGACGCTTCATTCAATGTCATTTAGAGGTGAAAATACCCAGAACTCGCTGTAGCCCATGCAATCTGAGCCGGTGTCATTTGTAGAGCTCCGGATATAGACCCGGCGACAACGACGACAGAACGCTGAAGGAAGACTGGCGTGGCCGCGGCAAAAGCAACAAGGGCAACGAATATGCATTCATGGGCGGTGTTCTTGAGGCATTCAGGCCGACTGCCTGATGGTAGAGGGCATCTTGTGTCTCTGGCATCGTCGTCCAGACAGACTTCATGGAGTTCGTCGGGAGATGTTGCATGAGATCCAGGGCCAAAGGCCCAGGCGTCTTTCTCAATGGACATCCCAGACGATTTAAGAGTATAACCAAGAAAAAAGTCAAGCGACAGCCAGAAATTTATTCCAAGGAGTACAGTAACGAAAGCAGGACTCGAAACGAGAGAAATGCAGTTGGTCTTGAAGGGTGCGGAGAAGGAGACAATCGACAGAGACTCTTGAGAGATATTGAAGTTGAATCAGTGAGGGTCTACTATCCTTGGGATCGATAAACTTCGAAGATAGCTCCTCCCTTTCGTACCTTTGGAAAGCTCGTCGCATCTTGTATTTCCTTCCCTGCATGTAGTACCTACTTAGTAAGGACCGAGTTCAGACTGAGGTAAAGCAAGAGAGCTTCGTCCTCCACGGCTAGCTACAGCCGATCTCCATGTTCCGCAAGATTAAGAAAGACCGATGGCTATGTTCTTCCAAGTTCTCTGTGTGACGTAGGTACGCTTTGACTCCACATGACATTGCTCTCAGAGTAAATTGTTCATCTAAGGGCTTGAAGCCGGAGTATCTGTCCTGGACAGCGAACATCTGAACTTTTGGGTATTTGTCGATCAATTATACCTTAGGTATCTAGCGTACCTAGTTAGAAGGACACTCGTTTCACGCCCTTATACTGAATTGACAACCCATTTGATTCGAGAAACACAAGAGATAAACATGGTTTCATTCGCTTTCCTGGGCCTCATCGCCGCTTCAGCTATCAGCAACGTTGCGTTCGCTAGGCGCTCTTTCAGAATCCAGATGCCGCCGTTTCCGAACATCACTGATACGCTTAACGCCAACACCGAGTGCGTTCCATTTGAGGATCCCCATTGCTGTGTCGACTCAATTGTATGCGAATGTATCAATGGTGTGCTGTCCGACCCTTTCAAGCCGATTTGAACCGGTTGCTAATTGGCGATCATCGATAGGAACGTTCTTCAGTATGAATCCAAGGAAGCTCAATGGAACCGATGTATTCTGCGTTCCTCCCGGCAATGTCACGTACGGGCAAGATACGAGCAGTATTCCGGGTTGGTGCTGCTAGGTTTGGCATCGGGAAGACGGATATAGAAGGTACTATTATGAGAACAGGGTAAACTTAACATCTGCGAGAGCGAGATAGCTGTGTCTTTGTCAAAGCGACTTGTTTTCACCAGGAGTATTCATGGAATTGGGTCAGTTGACTATTGATTCGCCCCCAAAATGACATAGTCAGGGCTAGCTATAGAATTCTCTAGGGTTTTCCAATACTAAAGCGTAGCATCTCCTTTCCTGCGCAAGGCCACGAAATAGGACTCCCGTGATTCCTGAGTAATGCATTAGCATTGTCGGCAAGTATGTATAGCCCCAAACGGACTTACGCTTCTGGATGAGTCAGGTTTCTCGCGATGGACCTTTTCAAACATTTTCTTGAGTTTCAACTCTAGATCCTTGTCCTCGGCGCCTTGGTAGAATTTACACACAAAGTGGCCACCGGTTTTAAGAGTGTCGCTCGCGAATTGCAAAGCGGCAAGACAGAGGTCCTGGGAATCTCAATTAATGATGTCCATGAATGAAGGATCGTTGAATCTAGAAAGGGTTGAAAACTCACCATACTACCCGCGTGATCTCGAAAACTCATACCGCTCGTGTTCATCATCCTAAAATACGGGTTACTCAACGTGTTGCTGTAAAGTCCGGTGGGTTGTATCCAGGGGGCTGACATGTCGCTTAGAACTACCTATCGCATATAGTCAGCATTACTGGCTTCGGATCTACCACAGCGAGTACCCTTTGAAAGAGACAAAAAGTGCATACGTCTACTAGTCTTTCATCATTCTCCAAAGGTTCCTCGTGGCCTGACTCAACTGATTCAGCACGCTCGGTATCGATGTAGCTTGGTCGTTCCGTGATGACACTCTCCCCTTCCTCTGATAGTTCTGCCTCTGGGACGGCTGGGCTCTTCCGTTGAGCAAACTCAGTCAGGTAATCCTTCACCAGCTGCTGAACACTAGGGGATAAAAAGTTGCCTTGAATGGTTGACACACCCCTGGGCGGCTGCGCGGGGATGATGTCGATGCCGACGACGCGCCCATTGGGTTTCGTACGCTCTAGGGCAACCTAGACTGAATGAGCGGTAGGCGATATAGAGACCTGCAAGCTTCATCATACCTGAGACCAGCTACCTGGTGCATATCCCTGTATTGCTTAGCACCGTAAGCTATGGGGTAGTCAGACTCCTTACTAGATCGATCACTGTCTGTCCTCTCTTGAACAACTTATATTTAGAGTCCATCTGATTGAACGCTCGTAAGTCTCGATCTACCCTTTTTAAGGACGGTGTGCCAACTCACTTCGATTAATTTGAATGCAGCACGACTTTTAAGACCCCTGATCTTGGCCTCGCGCGCGTAGTAATCGCTACCTTGCCGCTGCTTCCATCGTGAATTCGACGAGGCCCATCGTATGGTTTCCGACGCGATGGGCGTAAGAGGCCTCCAAGAACATGAAAATGGTATAGTTGCTGCTACGGCGGTGGCTCTCACGAGCCTTCCATTGCAAGGCGCTGCTATTCTTGCCAACACCCGCATCAAACCGGCGAAAACTCAGGGGATGGCGATTATACGCTATCCGATACTTTGGTTGCGGCGACAAGTTTCATGAAGATTTGAGATGTAAAATTCAAACTCGTGCTAAATACATATAATTCAGTTATCCAATGGATTGATGCACAAGTATGACATCATTTGCTGGTAACTAGGTCGAATATTCATTTACTGAATGTTGGAATATATCACGAAAATTCAGTATCCAGCTTAATAAAGCTGAGCTTGGTAAAGTCAATATCCTTGGATGGAAATACAAATCCTTTAAGATATTTTGAACTAATGACTGCTATACGCCTAGTAGGTATTGATACGCCGTATTACACATGTATGCGGACACAATGACCCTCTTGAGTTTCTTGGGGCCAAGACCGCTACATAGACTGTGCCAACACACAATATGCATGCAAGGGCTGGTAGGATCCGGAAAGGTAGCGAGATTCTGCAGCGCCGCACAGTTGCTTACCTGCTGACGGAATCTCGGGTAGGGCTAGGTAAGTTAAGAGATGGGATTTATCACATGTAATCGTATTGAATCTCTTACTGCCTTCCTAATTCTTCAAATCTTTCCCATGAAGAAGTTCATGTCTAGTAGAAGGATATAAGACATAAGTAAAGATGGCCCGGACAAAGAAGTCTCCAAGAGGGCCGAAGGCACCGGCACCCTCAACTCCGGCATCCCGCCGCCCCTTCAACGCCCTCTTCGTACTCGCCTTCCTCGGGCTCTCGGCCGTTTCTACATGGCTTATGCGTGTTGAGACCGTCCTCAACGACGTGCCTCCCAACTTCCAGTCCGTAGTCGAGTCGGCGACCTTCGAGAACGGGACGCCGCTCGAGACCCGGTACACAGGCGTCAAACCCATCGACGAAGCCTCCGCGTTTCTTGTGGCTGCGTTTCTTGCCGGTAGTGCAGGCTGGGATGCCGGCGTGAAGGCCCAACAGGCTTACTTTTTGATGAACTGGTTCGCCATCATCTGTGTCTGGAGTATTGAGGCTAGTCGCCGGAGGAATGCGGGTAGGCTTATTAGCTTGTAAGTGTTCTATCAAAAACAATACTGTTGCCTCATTGTTACTGGTCGAAGTTGGCGCAGACTTTGCTGATAGCGCAGCGGGGGAATAGTGTGGCGCTCTTTTCGCTGCTCTACCAAGTCATCGGTGCGGCTGTTATTGCGCCTTTGTATTATGCAGTATACGCATTTACATCCGCGGGAGACGAATACTACTTCCAAGGCCGAGAAGTCCCCAGTGGCTACGCGCGGGCCATTCTCCCGGCCGCTGTGTTGGGATATCTCGTCCCAACAGTGGCTTTGTACTACGTCCCGTGGAGCGATGTCAAGACGGTGCAGTACCTGACGGCCTTCTGGCAGCTCTCTCCGCTATATGCCAGCGCACTACTGGTACTATTCTCCTTCTTTACGTCCTCGTCTTCCTCGAGTGCGGTCGCCAAAAACGGCGACGTCAAGCATCTCAAGCGCGTGTATCTGGTTGCAGGACTGGTATCAGCTGCCTCGCACATCAGCACGCTTTACTTCTGCCTCACATCGGACAACCCACAACTTTCTCTCAGCCACGTGTTTCTGCCCAACAGGGCCTCGTGGAAAGACAGCATGGCGCTCGGGCTACACTACATCTTCCAGATTGACTTTTTCGGCGCGTTTGGCGCCACGCTCTTCTGGTGCTGGCTTGTTGTCTATGACGTTCTACGGATCCTCGGCAAACCTAGCATAGGAGATCTCGTTAAGACAGTATTGGGTCTTACGTTCTCCGCGCTAGTGACTGGTCCAGGGGCTACTATTGCTATGGTTTTTAGTTGGAGCGAGGACAGACTTGTGATGATTGAGAGCGGCATCAGGGGAACTTGGAAAAAGCCCAAAGCTGCGTAAAACACTTCTATGGCTTGCCTCGCATTTTTCCACAACACGTCACCTGTGTTATAGACCAACGAGCTTACCTTGCAGCTACTAGGATATATGCCACTTCGTATAAAGTCGTTTGCAAGTGTACTACGTTCACAGTTGTCGATCTGTAGTTTGCCATAGAAATGATGGAGCCTTCAAGGCAATCTTGTTCATATGCACACCTAATAATGCAACCGTGTACCTATCCCTATTCCCAGAACCTTATCCCAACTCCAAGTCACGAAACAATCAATAACGCCGATAGATGCTTGATCCATTCCCTCCGTTGCTAGTGCCAATTTCTGTCGCCCTAATTATTCCAGGTCCGTGTATCATGCCAGGAAACTAGCGCCGACACCTCTACGGTCCCTCTTCAGGGGAGAGAAGGAAGCTGCAGCGGCAAATGCATTTCTCTTCACGGCGAGAGGCGCTTTGCTGAGTGCCCTCTTTGCACCTAGTTGGACTTTGCTCGGCTTCCTAGCCGATGGTGCCTCACCCTCCTCCTCATCGAATAGCGTCTTGGTCGAGCCTAAGACCTTACGCTTCTTCTTTTTGGGTTGCTCCCCATTCATGCTAGACGACGTGCTCTCGTCCTGCGGGAGACTAAAATTGAACTTAACAGTTGTTGTCTTCTCCACAGGTTCGGCAGTTTCACGTTGGGTCTCTCGGTTGTCATCATTAGCTTCCTCTACTACTTTTTCGAGGCTGCTCTTGGTCTTAAGAGATTTCTTCGGGACAGGCTGCGCATTCTTTTTGGCTGATGTTGCGTCACCGAGAACCTTTTTAGGCCGACCACGAGACTTCAGAGCTGGCTTAGGCTTCTCATTCTGGGTGGGAGCGGACGTCTTTTCATTCTCAGTAACCTCCGCTGCAGCCATCACAGGAACTGTGGTTGTAGGCTCCACGACCTTGGTTATTGACGCGGGGAGGATTGAATCTTCCAATGTGCTTTCATCCGCTTTAGGGGTATCCTCAACGATGCTCTTGGAACGATTTAGGAAAGGGGTGATCGAGAACGTTGATTTTTCACCCACAAGTGTGGGCTCCAAACCTCGCTTCTTGAATGTGCGTCGTCCTTTCGTGTTATCTTCAGCGCCGGGTGTTTGTATCTCAATCTGGGTGAAATCATCGACGGTCATATCCCCAGCCTTCCTCTTACGAAAGACCTGGGAACGACCATTGATTTTTAATGTCTCATCCAAGACTGGGGCTCGTGCTTGCTGAGCCTTTCGAAGGTCAGCTTGGCACTGCTTCAACTGCTCCTGCGCCTCACGGAGCTTTGTCTTCAGCTTCTCGATCCTCTTCTCGAACTGTTCGTTTCGCGCGTCGGCTTCGGCTATCGCCTCTTGGCTCTCCTGACGAATCTTTGTGTTTTCTTTCTGTTGAGACTCCAAACTTGTCTTGAGTTCTTCGATCTGGGAGCGCAAGTCATCCTCTACATTGTTGTTGCACTGATTCTTCTGGGTCTTCTTCGCTGCTAGCTTGGTAGCTTGAAGTTCCTCCTCTAATCTTTCTCTATCATCCTTCTCTTGTCTTAGTTGTTTCTGGGCTTCTTGAAGCTTCTTTCGGAGATCAGCTTCTAGTTCTCGAGTGCTATCTTGATCTTGCAACGCAAATTGGCGTGTTCGTTTCTCTTGTTCGAGCTGATCTTCTAGTCTCTCGCGCTCTGCCTTCTCCGCGGTTAACTTCTTCTCTGCCTCGCGTAGCTGCTTACGGAGCTCATCCTCGACCCGGTCATTGCTTTCACGCTTCTGCATTGCTCTCTTGGTCGCCTTTTTTTCGTTGGCAAGCTCGACTTCAAGCGTGTTGACTTGACGCTCCAAGGCCAACTTCTCTGCGAGGGTAGCTTGTTGATGGTTTACTTGTGATCGCAGGTGTTCAATCTCGGGCTTCAAGACAGCCAATTCGCGGCTGAGGGACAGCTTCTCAGCAAGCAGATTGGTGGAATCTTGAGTTGCGTTGTTCATTGCCTGGAGTTCGGCCTATAAGGCACGATCAGTATTCCTTATCATATGATTTGCTTGGGTGTTATGGATATACCTTCAAGTTTGAGTATTCTCGTTCCTGTTTTCGCAATTGCTTTTCTTGCGAGCGAATCATATCCATTTTGGCTTCAATCTGGGCGCTTAAGTCCTCGCATTGGGCGGTGAGTTTCGCATTGGTGTCATTATTTTGGGCTATCTGGTCGCGAAGCGAAGTGTTTTCATCCCGTAACATCAGGATTCGAAGCCTTAGTCGGCGAACGTCCTCATCCTTGACTAGCAGTTCGGTGTTACTAGCATTCATCTGATGTTTCAACTCCAGGTCATGTAGTAACTCTTTCCGCTGTTTGAAATAAAAAAATCAATTAGTGATGATTCGGATTGGCTTGGATTACAAGAAAATACTGCTATATCAAGCTGTTATTGTCATTAGGTTGATATAGTACCTTTTCTGCGTTCTTGTTTACTTGCACCTCGCGGCCCATGGCAGCTTTAGCAAGCCTACCCATAGAGGTAGACGCGTCCTAATCTTAAAAGATATTCGGATTGAATGGTGTGGTTGGATTTATTTTCTTATACGATTGAATGATAAATCCTCTCGAGAATAACTGCAGTGGTGATAGAGTTGGGACTATTGTCATAATATGTGCGAGACAAAATGAGGAGAAGGTCGCTACGTAGTGGGAGGAACAACCGGTGTGTTTGATGGGTCAGTTTCCAAATCAACAGAGTACCAGAAAGAGCTTAGCGTAAACTGAAGGTCTTTAACGTCGGACCGTAATTGTGGGGTATTTACCTTGGCGGGTACGTACCCAGCCTTACCTAATTGCATTATGCATAAGATTGATGTGCCAAAGGTTGCGCGGCCCCTGCATTACTTTATTCATGAATTCGGCGGAGCTTAACAAGCTACATGTAATTGAGGACACCTTTTTGAACTCCGAAGCAGCACTGTAGACGCATTTCGCAGCGTCACTGTTCTTCATTTTCGTCGACTGTGCGCGAGCACAGAGTTCCGTCCCTATCACAACATAAATTCATTTTGAGGAAGTCTCCAAGTTATCGTCAAAATGCGCTGGTTGTCTCTCCTGTTCTCCCTCACCCTTCCCTTCGGGTCTCTTGCCGCCAAGAAATCCTCGTCACCCGATCGATATAGTGAATTCTATGCGCAAGCTCAAGCTTCTTCTCCGTTGAAGCTTACCGATGCCTCCTACAAAAAGCTGACCTCTGCTCCTCGAGATTACTCTGTCGCCGTACTATTGACCGCTATGGATCCCCGTTTCGGCTGTCAACTCTGCAGCGACTTCCAGCCAGAGTGGGATGTGCTAGCAAAGAGCTGGACCAAGGGTGATAAGAATGGCGAGTCCCGATTGATTTTCGGGACGCTTGATTTCTCTAACGGAAGAGAGACTTTTATATCTGTATGACTGCCTGGATCAAATATTTCTAATCGCCAAGCTAATTGGTTCAATATAGCTTGGTCTTCAGTCAGCTCCAGTGCTTCTTTTCTTCCAACCTACGACTGGTCCACATGCAGCTAGTACTGTTGAAGCTATACGTTATGATTTCGCCGGGTACGTAAACATGGTGGCTTTGGTATCTCCAGCGCTAAACTGCTCTTAGGCCCCAAACTGCCGAGAAAGTACACGAATGGATTGCCCGTCACCTCCCTGATCGACCTCATCCGCCGGTGAGCCGGCCTATTAATTACATTGGATGGATAGTAGCAATCGTCAGTGCTCTGGGCATCGCCGGTGTTTTCTTCAAGGCTTGGCCATACATTCTGCCAATCATTCAGAATCGCAATGTCTGGGCAGGCCTAAGCTTAATTGGTATCCTTATGTTCACCAGCGGCCATATGTTCAACCAAATCCGGAAAGTGCCGTATGTAGCCGGCGATGGACGTGGTGGTATCAGCTACTTTGCTGGTGGATTCCAGAACCAATTTGGACTTGAAACACAGATTGTCGCATTCATCTGTAAGCCCGCTATACTATATCACGATGATAACAGATTGCTAACGATGCCAGATGGCATCCTATCTTTTGCCACGATCTCTCTAGCCGTCAAGGCCCCAAGGACTCGGGACTCCAAGATGCAACAGCTCACGGTCATTGTCTGGGGTGGTGTCATGGTCCTAATGTACAGTTTCTTGCTCTCGGTTTTCCGTGTCAAGAACGCTGGCTACCCTTTCAAGCTTCCTCCTTTCATGTAAAGATTTGTAAACCTCGATCAGGAGTGGGATGGCCAGCTACAATGAACTGGCGAAAAGGAGACTACCAATACTATGAGTGTGGTAGATTTATTGACCTGTGTGTAAACGATGAAATTCGATTCTCTCTAGGACTAAGAAGGCTTGAGGCTAGGTATAAAAAGAATATCTGATAGACGTCACACTATTGCAATCGTATGTCATTCATAGGAATAAGGTTCCATTTCTCGAATTTGGCAAGCATAAAATCTGCCTGTTAGTGGAATAATATGGACGCATGTTCTACGTAGTTGCTTGCCTGAGTACCTGGATATTCACTGGCCTGAGAAAATAAAGTGCCGGGAATGAATGAATGCCTTCTACCGCATCTATATCGTTACTATACGGCAAAACACGCCCCACTTATCCCCGAAGAAAGATCATCATAGGGCTCCTTATGCCAGCAGCCCCTTTAAACTTTCAATCCGTCTATGAATCGTGAATACTTATGCATATTAAACCCACAAGACTAAAGTCGAACTCTTCATACATGCAAAGGCCAGTCCACTGTGAATATAATTGTTGTGGTGGGTTTCCGTATTAAGATGCGTGACTTAGTAAACTAATGTGTTTGAGCTTTAAATGGATAATTTGATCTCTCATAAACCAGGCACAATCGTTTCTTTAACAAAAAAGTAAAACAGAATAGCCTCGATTGATGCCTGGGCTGCTACATGGATCACACAGATGCTTAGGCGGACAACATTTGAAGGCAAGGAGAAACAATAACCAATCCACCAATAAGGCGAAACCTTAACAACAAGGCGCGGCACGGTACCTACGCAGGTACTACAGTACAATATGAGTTCCAATGATGACTGGTCAGCTGCCTAAAACGCCCCCACCTCTAGTGGATAAGCACCTAGTAAGTCACATTGGAGTCAGACGTCAGAGCCCGCTGATACGTTGTGATTAGCGCATTCGAGTTGTTATCGCTTGTATATCGATAGTGCAATTGATAGGCATTCTGAGTAAAGCGGATCAAATGACACTCTGCTGCATCTCATGTTTAAAGGTTTAAAGGGACCAAGGTTTAAGCTATGTGGAAGAAAGGCCCCTAGTACATACATACCTTAGGTAGCACCCGCCTCCCCCCCATCATTTAGTACCTACATATGAGGTACCAGGCCAACTCTCGGCCAACTCTCTGCCACGCACCCTCACCATTTCTTTCCCTGCTGCACCGTAGATGGGACACGCTTCACGGAATTTGTCGTCACTCTGTCGGACACAAACTTCCCATCCTATCATCCAAAAACCAGTTTGTCGTCTATTCCCTTGTCCAACCACGCCGTCAGTGCCGACAACGATGAACTACCACCCCGCATCCCAACCCGTGGGATATCGAGATAATATATTGCTGCTCCCCCACGCGCGATCTACGCGTCGGTGAAGCGCTCGTTAGCCTCGCCTATTCCTAGCCAAATCGTAGTAGCCGTGGTCTTGTCAATACTGTCACCATGGCGCTATTCTTCCAGTCCTTTCGGAATTCCAGTATGCCCAAGCGGCTGCTGCGGTACACGCTATCAAAATTAGACTACTTTGATACCGATGCCCTGGATATAGATAATTTGGACTTCGCCATGGGCGTGAACAATGTCTTCACATTGCAAGATGTTGGGGTCAAGCTACAGGCATGCTTCCATCTTTCATCATATAAATGATTAATATGATATCATGTAGAGAGAGCTAACTCCGTCTCGGCTTGTAGAAATTAGAACAGTTGCTACAGCTTCCACCGTCATTTGAAGTCCGAAAAGCCAAAGTCTTATTACTCCGAATCTCCGTACCGTCTGCCATTTATACGAGCCCCATCACTGTCGAGGTTGATGGCATCGAAATAAAGCTGAAGCTTACATCTAAAGACGATAGCTCCAGTACAGCATCAAGAAGCGCCGCACATGGGAAAAGGAGATCTGGATCATCTGAGGAGGGCGATCCTGTCCCCCAAGCTATCGATTTAGCCCAGTCATTCTTGGAGACGCAGCCTTTGAAAGAAAAGGCCGATCTCCAAGCCGCACTCGAAGCTGAAACCCAGGACCTCGGTGCTTCTGTGATAAGTAGTGAAGATGGAAGTGATGAAGACTACCCCTTGGGAACCGGTCAACCCCTCTCACTACCAACCTTTCTTGCGGATTTCTTGCAAGGTATACTTGATCGAGTACAAGTATCAATCAAGGGTGTCACCTTTCACCTCGATGTCGAAGTCCCCGTTGAACCCAACTCGACTGTCTCTGAGTTGGTTACTTTCCAACTTGCCATCGACGAGGTAAATGTAGAGGGCGTCACTACAGCAGCGGACGAGACAGTCGCCGATGAGACGTCCAACGCTATTCACAAAGAGGGCAAACGGCATGTCGGATTAAACAAGATTCGAGCAAGTTTGATCTCCGAGGCAAATGTTTTCTCAAGTTTGGCGCGGTCTCCGTCGATACCGTCGTCATTTACGACTAACTCACCTCCTGTTACGCGGCAGCAGACTGCATCACAGGAGCCTATTTCGCCGCCGATGTCTACATCAGAATGGCGTTCTAATACTGATGACCTTGCGCAGAGTCAGTATCACCAGCACCTCATGGACAGTGAAGATGCGTTCAACATACCATATGACTTGACTGGATCAAACGAAGAACAAGATGAAGAATCAAGATCTGCGCCGTCCACTCCACGGGCACTTGCTCCTCAATTCGCACCGCAGGATGAACCGGACCCAGCTCCTTTCTTACATGCAGCCCAGTCATCCATCGCAACGCCGCCACACCCTTGGTCATCTTTAACGCGCGTTGCCCAATCTGAGCCAGCTCTAGAGCATCGACAAAGATGGGGAGAGGGTTCTGTCGAATCGTCACAGAGTGCAGAGGATGGGCCTCCGAGCTCAGTGGAAAGCGATGGGACACATTCTATAAGTGAAGACCTTGAACGATCTCATCTATTCAGCCACGAGGAAGCTGAGAGCATGTACATGAGCGCATTTTCCCATGCTGCATCTTCACAAGTAGGCAGGGAGGCTTCAGTTATGCCTGGAGCCTGGGACTCGGAACCACCGAGTATAGAGAACTCACCAAACTCGAAACACAACCCCAGATCTCCGCTTTCAAACTCTCCAGAACCTACAACCACCATATCCCGAGAGCCTCCCCGTAACGACCATACCTCTCCACTAAATAAATATTCATCACCGAGTCATAAGGTAGAGCATGGTTCTATCGTTGATAATTTTGAGGAAGCAACGCAATCGCAAGATCACCCACATCATCATTCAGAGAAAGAAGGATCTCCTGTGGAAGAGACCGCAACGCCAAGAGGACCTACTCGCTTAGTGAAAGAACTTGTTTCTTTAAGTAACATCTCACTTTATATCCCTTCAAATCACCAGCATATACAAGTAGCGTGTGTTGGAGAAGAACAAGCATCCGGGCATGCTCGAACTCGCTTAGACCGATCGGTTTCTCCAAATCTTCCAGGGGCCTTCTCTGTCTACTCAGGCGATCAGTCAACAGCATCGATAGCCCCGGCTGCCAATATACCTAAGCATGAAACCTCTTCCGATAAAACTCTAGAGGTAATATTATCATCACTAGAAATACGTTCTGATCTCTCGACTGGATTCTTATTAGCTATGGGAGTGTCGCGGATCCTCTCAGCTTTGAAAGAGCGGCCTCAGACCCCGCCTCCTAAACAGAAGGGCAAAACGGAAAATAATAAAAATGCCCAATCGCCTGTACCTGACATCAAGATTATTGCGGAGCAGATCACTGTTCAGTTCCTTGAAAATCTGGTCGGAATTGCCGATACTCCTGAGCGGTTGTTCAACCCTAACCCTAATTCCTTCAGTGCCGAGGCTCTCCTGACTGCAACTATCCAAGACTTGAACGTAGGACTATCAGGATCATCATCCTCAACTGAGACTTCGGTTGATGTGGGTAAGTTCAGACTTGGGTATGGAAATGATGACATAGTTTCCTTCGATCAGCGTATACAAATGCGGGCTTCAGTGAGAGATGCTTTCCCTGCCGCCGGCGCAGACGTTTCTCTCAAAGTTTCACAAACGCCTAAGACGACGAGGTGTGAAGTCACGACTCTACCGCTCCATATCAAAATGGACCTCCAACGATTAGATGAGACATTCAGCTGGTTCGGAGGTTTAAGTGGCTTCCTGAATATGAGCTCATCGATGACATCGAATACCTCCCCTACCCCTCGGAGTCCAACAAAAACGCCGCCCAAAACGCGTGGAGTAAGATTTGATGCGCCTATACGCCCAGACGATACCTCTGCAAGTTCCGAGAATAAAGTGAACATGAGATTAGGTGGTTTCCGTTTGGATCTAATCGGCAAGGAATGCAGCGTATCCCTAGACACTAGCGCTGTGAAGCTGGTTAGTCGAGAAGAAGGAGTTGGCATTGGCATTTCCAAGATACAACTCGCAGGTCCATATATGAAACGTTCTATGGGTGATCCTCCCATTAACGCCGTGATCACGAACACTCGCCTTGAATATCTCACGACGCCGAAAGATAATGACCTCGAGAGGCTTTTGGAACTCATTATACCATCAAAGCATAAATTCTCTCAGAATGACAACGAGATCATGGTAGATACTCTACTCCGGCAAAGGAGAAAAGGAGCTGTGCTACGCATCAACGTAGATGACCTAGAAGTCAGTGTTGGGAAGATTCAACATCTCCAAGTTTTACCTGCACTAGGCGAAGAACTTGCAAGACTATCGACTGTTGCTAAATATTTGCCTGAAGACGATCGACCAGGTATCCTTACTCTGGCTCTTGTCCGCAACTTGGACGTTACAGTGGATGTTGATGGGAAATTCGGCTCAATCCGAGCATCCTTAAAGGACACTGAGGTTGGCCATATCACTATCCCATCTTTGCTTGCCCTCGGGGTAGGTTCCATCTCTGTACGACGAAACCACACCGAAGAATTGGTTGGAACAGCCGTTTCTTCCCTCGATAAAATGGGACACGGACCCGTCTTGACTATGAGAATGATCGGGGATGAGATGGATCCAGTTATCAAGATCAGAATGAGGAATCTGAACATCGAGTACCGTGTGCCGACTATTATGGATATCCTAGGCCTCGCTGAAGATACGACACCACAAGACTTTGAGGCAACTCTAGCAGCTTCCGTAGCAAATCTAGGCGAGCATGCCCACGCGGCTATTACAGGAAAAACCCAAAGCCATCCGCCAATGCCCAGCGAAGGCAAAGGTGGAGATGCGAAACCGACAAAGGTTGACTTCGTCTTCCAAGATTGCTTGCTAGGCCTAAATCCACTCGGACTGACGTCTAAGATGGTTATTGTATTGACAGATGCTCGATTCGAAATTGAGCTTACCAGTGGAGATGATGCAAAAGCACTAGGTCATCTAAACAGGGCGTCAGTCCTTCTCATTGACGATACCTCGGCATTAGAATCCAAGGAATCTTCGTTGGCCACTCGAAGGCGCAGTTCGAATACCCCTACTCCACAGGTAGTAGAGCTCTGCCAGCGAGGATATGTTGATATTTGCTTCATTTCTTCGGCTAAAGTCACGATCCAAGTCGGCTCCAATCAAATAGATGGGAATAAATGGGTTGACGTTGAATTGCGAGATGATCTTCTTGTTCTTGAGACATGCGCAGACTCAACTCAAACACTGATTGCCCTTGCGAATGCACTTGCTCCTCCGACACCGCCAAGCAAAGAAATCAAATATAGAACCAATATTGTGCCTGTTGAGGATATGCTCGCTTCTATATCCGCCGATGCATTTGGCAAGGCAGAGGGCGACTATGACTTCGATAAAGATTTTGAGATGGCAAATGATCTTAGCGGAGATGACGATAGCGATTATGACTTTGAAAAGTCAGGCCAATCAAGTCCTCTAGCTGTCGATCCTAACTATTATGCACAACATTCAGTCGAGGCTCAACTTTTCGATGCTACAGATTCTATGGTCTCGGAAAGGACAACAACACAGGACACGCCTGATGGCGTCGTACTCACGAACTTCGGTAGTCAGCCAGATATACTAGACGATGACGAAGAGTTGGTCATACATGAGAACTATTTTGGGACGGGATCTGTCATACAAGGTACTGCTCACCGTTGGAACTCAGCCAAGAACGAATACGACATAGCCAATGATGCCAAGGTTCAGCGCAGCCCTCTATCCGTTCGTGTGCGCGATGTTCATTTTATATGGAACCTATTTGATGGCTATGATTGGAACCGCACAAGGGAAGTCATATCAAAGGCCGTACACGACATCGAGGTTACAGCAATCGAGCGGCAGTCGCGTCATGACCGTGCCCGTGCAAGTACCGACATGGAGATAGTTGAAGAAGAAACCGTGATCGGAGACTTTCTTTTCAACTCTATCTATATAGGTATTCCTGCAAATCGGGATCCCCGAGAGCTAGCTCAGACTATTAACCAAGAGCTAAACGATGCTGCTACTGAGACCGAGTCAATAGCAACAACAGCGATGACTGTCACACAAAGCCGGCAAGGCAATGCTTATCGATCAAAAAAGAAGCTCAAACTGAACCGTAGCAAACGTCATAAGATCACCTTCGAGTTGAAAGGCGTCAATGTAGACATGGTCACATTCCCCCCAGATTCCGGTGAGACGCAAAGCTCGATCGATGTTCGGGTCAAGGATCTTGATATTTTTGACCATGTCCCCACATCAACCTGGAAGAAGTTTGCGACCTACGACCAAGATGCAGGCGAGAGAGAGATGGGTAGCAGTATGGTTCATCTCGAGATTCTGAATGTCAAGCCAGTACCGGAATTGGCAGCATCTGAAATTGTGCTAAAAGCTACAGTTCTGCCACTCCGATTACACGTGGACCAAGATGCTCTAGATTTCATTACGCGGTTCTTCGAATTCAAGGATGAATCTGCTCCGATTCATGCCTCGCCCAGCGACGTACCCTTTGTGCAAAGAGCTGAAGTGAACGATATACCTGTTAATCTGGACTTCAAGCCAAAGCGTGTCGACTACGCAGGTTTGCGGTCTGGTCACACCACCGAATTCATGAATTTCCTAGTACTTGACCAATCACGAATGGTCCTGAAGCACACCATTATTTATGGCGTTTTGGGTTTCGACAGACTTGGGAAGACCCTAAACGATATTTGGATGCCCGATGTTAAGAAAACTCAGCTTCCTGGTGTTCTTGCTGGTCTCGCGCCGGTTCGTTCTCTCGTCAACGTTGGAAGTGGATTCAGAAATCTCATCGAGATTCCAATCAAAGAATACAAGAAAGATGGCAGGATAATTCGCAGCATTAGCAAGGGTGCCGTAGCATTTGCGAAAACAACCGGCACAGAGATTGTGAAGCTTGGAGCCAAGCTGGCCGTCGGCACGCAGTACGCCCTTCAAGGCGCCGAAGGTGTTCTTGTGAAGCAACCAGATCACCGGGAAATTACAGGGTGGGATGATGAAGAGCTGGACACAGAAGAACCGAAACAAATTAGTCTGTATGCAGACCAGCCTACAGGCGTCATGCAGGGACTCAGAGGTGCTTACGCAAGCCTTGCTCGAGATCTCAACATGGCAAGAGATGCCATTATAGCGGTCCCCGGAGAGGTGATGGAGAGTCAGAGCGCTCAAGGAGCCGCAAAGGCCGTTCTCAAGCGGGCACCAACGATCATATTCAGGCCCCTCATCGGCTCAAGCAAGGCGATTGGACAGACGCTGATGGGAGCCACGAATGCACTCGATCCTCAGAATCAGAGAAGAGTGGAACAGGCAAGTAATATTCCTAGTCATTCACAAAGAGCCCGTCATGCTAACCAACTTACAGAAGTACAAGCGATACTAATATTATTCTGGCTGATACCTAGCATCATTTTGGCACGGAGTATGGTTATCTCAACAGGCTTTTCCTATGTTCCAAACCTGCATGACATCATGACGACAATGCATCCATCATAGACGGCGAACAAATTGATGTTTTTGATGTTATAATTCTATGAGATTGATAGGACTTTGTATTCTTGGGATACGATAGGGCTCGGGAGTAAGCATTGCGTCAGTTCATTGGTATCTACTTGCTCTGAATGGCATGTATGGTCTGTACTTAACGGGCAGAGACGCGGTTGGGCCGTCAACTAGACATTGGCTGATACTGATAGCTCGGAATAAATTTCGCGTTATACCTTTAGGACTTACGTCTAACTCAAGCCCGTCGCACTTAGTATCCGTTATCACCGGGTCAACAGCAGCGAAACTACGCCACCTATCTACCATCAACCCTCCTGGGTATCAAATTAGGGTCATATGTCAACTTAAACTCGAAGCCAAATGCTTTTTTATTGAAGTATAAGCCAGGAGCCTCGGTAGGCTTTTCGAGTTATTGAAACTCCTTATTCCTTCAAACCATCTCTTCTTCATTGTTTATTTGATTCCCTTCTTCTAAGTTCAGTTTTCTATCTTCGGTCGGAATCATTTAGGCCACCATCGCTCATTAATACTCGCTCTCGCTAGAAGGTTACCACAGCTATTAAACCTCTATCATTCAACGAAAAACATAATACTAGGTATCTTTTGCTATTCATAGAACACCCGAGCATCCATAGATACAACACGATGTCAAACACTTCGCGCTCCGAGGCCATCCTGGAAACTGAGCCCGGGGAAAATGTGTCACGGTTATTGGAACTCCCAATTGAGATGGTCCAGCACATTTCCGGATATCTTCCAGAGGTAGACGCGGTTTGCCTAGCCTTGACTTGTAAGGCGCTGCTCTCCTTGGTAGGCGGCAGAGACAGAATCCATCTGCAGCTTGAGCCGGCCGCTAAGGAGACACTTCTCTGCCGTCTGGAAGCAGACGTCGTGGGGGTATTATACTGTCATTTCTGCAGAAAGCTAGTACGATTCGACGATGACGCCCAACCGGGCACACACGGCCTCGAGCGAATCAAGCTATCCGAATCCCACCTTTTGAAATGCACTCATTCATCTACTATATCATTTCATAGCGCTAGCTTCAAGCTACCTTACTATGTCGCGCGGCTCGCCACCAACTATCAGCTTTATGGTCCCAAGCACGGCATCCCCCTCTCGTGTCTATCCTACCAGTACCAACACCCGTATTCTGACAACATATTATCATCACCGCCGGGAGAAAAGGTAAAAGTGAGCCGAACGGAAACGGTCACGGCCAAATTGATTGAGGACGAACTTTTCCTCTCCTGGACCCATGAAATATTCCACGAAAACGGAGACACCCCGGCCCTACAGAGATACATCATCACCATGCCCTTATTCATATGTCAACACAGAGCCATTTGCAAGGACCGCATTACTTGGAGAGATGGCGGTAAGCGGACAAATCTACGTCCTATGAAGGCTAAGTGGAAAGGGGATGGGGATGGGGCCTACCACAAGACGGACTCTTGCAAGTTCTGCATGACGGACTGGGACACTTCTATTGTGTGGACGGGTCTGCAGTGCGGCTGGGTGATCACGGTGACAACGTACCATGAGCTGGGCCAATGCCGTTCCCCGTCTGATCGGATATGGAAAGCTCTAGCTGATCCGTCTATGGAGTCGGAATATCGGGACGCGCGCGGTGGAGCTATAAAGCGGAGGTGGTTAGGGCAGGAGAGGATTAGCCATTATGTCCCCCTTACGCAAGAGGATTGGGAACGTCAACGTCTCTCTTTAACCTCGTGACGAGCCCTCTTATATGGGAATAATTACTATATATAAATCAATACGGAGGTTGGTAGCAAGTAAATTGATTCCATTAGTAAGTTGTACGAAGCTATCACGATTGTCACGAATGTGGTTAGAAGCTGAGATAACGGCTTGAATCATTTCCTGGATAATCACCTTCATTCCCTCCCTAATAACACAAGGATGAAGCCGTGAACTGCTGTAGACCCGATTACCTACCTAAGTAAGGCCGAATCTTGCGGAGCCGATCCGGCGAGTCGGAGAGTATTGCCCGGAGCCGGAAGGTGAGTGAGTGGGTTACGCTAGTACACGTATATCGATGCAATAAGCGGGGTTGGGTACCTACCTCTTATTATACTTCTAAGGCCAGTCCAGTCGAACCTCAGATCTCTATTCCAAAACCTCCACTTTCAAGTTACACATTCGAGGTAGTCATGGATTCACAAGTCAAGTACCTTCTCTCCCTCCGCGCAATCCGGGAACGGGCCAAAATCGTAGCCGAGGCCGCCAAGGCCGGGAACTTGAGCCACTTCGACTTGCATGAGGATCGATTAGATGACGTTGCGGACTTCGTCACGTCGGTGATTAAGGTCAAACACTTATTGTAATACACGTTATTATTATATAGATACTAAATATTTTTACCAGCGTGATTTCGGCCCAGACAAATTCGATACGATCCCACCTCATGGACGGTGGCAGCATTTCGAGGTCGGGAATGTGCCCCGTATCGCGGACTTGATACAGAAATGGAAGGAAGCGGGATGTGACGACATTGAGCTCACCCGCCGCCTAATCGATCTGTTCTTTGTCTCGGTGCTTTTAGATGCTGGTGCCGGTGATCACTGGCGTTACGTCGAGCCCGGGACTGATCGGACTTACGAACGGAGCGAGGGTATTGCAGTGGCTAGCCTTTATATGTTCAAATCTCTAGATTTCACTGCCTCGAAGGCTGGAAATACGCCCATTGTGGATGGTAAATAGTAGTACTTCCTTGTATTTGCACATCTACTGATCTAAATGGTACACAGGAAAGGGCTTAGAACAACTGACGACGGATGCTTTGGCAGCGGGCTTTCAAGTATCTGACAGCAACCCAATGTTAGGAGTTGAGTCCCGTGCAGCCCTTCTAAGGAGTTTAGGAAAATCCCTCCTCGCCCACTCCTATATATTCGGAGTTGAAGGCCGCCCAGGCAATCTTGTCGGTAAGCAGCCTTCGTCCTGGTTTGATGTAATTCTCAAAGATTGCTAAGAAAATTCATAGATCATATGTTGAAGACGGCTGGTGACTCAAAACTTGATATCCTCATCTTCTGGGACGTCCTCCAGAACCTGCTCATTCCCATTTGGCCCAAGGATCGCACGACCGTCAACGGATTCCCTATCGGCGATGCGTGGCCTTTGAGTACCTTAAAGAAGCAGGCGAAGTCTCCGCAGTCGGATAACAGTGCAGACTACATCCAACCCTTCCATAAGCTGACGCAATGGCTTACCTATTCATTGATGGTTCCATTTCAGAGAGTACTGGGAAAGCAATGGGTCAATTCAGAGTCTCTAACAGCCTTGCCTGAGTATCGCAATGGCGGTCTCTTCGTCGATTTGGGAGTTCTGTCACTTAAAAAGGAATCACTTGAACGAGGGTTGAAGGCGTCTGGCCAGGAATTGCCAATGTTTGAGGCAGGGGACGATGTTATTGTTGAGTGGCGCGCTATGACGTTGGTGCTGATCGATATCCTATACGATAAAATTCTATCGCGCATGGATAACGGCGTTCACTTGACTATGGCACAGATACTCGAAGCTGGGACTTGGAAATCTGGGCGCGAGATAGCAGCAAAGCGTCGGCCAGAGACAAAGTCGAGCCCAATCCTGATTAAAAGCGATGGAACTGTATTTTAAAGAAGATCTGAGATATAAGAAATTCTTTAAGCAATATCTAAACTGATTTCTCGGTATATTTTGTTATGTTGACCTAGTCCCATGTGTTCAACCGCCAATACCTAGACAAGTAAACTCATAGATACCTAGATTAAGACGTTACAGATGGAAAAATCGAAAATCGCGACCGATATTCCTGGTTGCATACATGAACTAGCCATCTCAGACTATTAAAAGTCCGGGGGCCGCAGAATTAGTTGGGAGTGATACCCCGGTGGCCTGTTCAAGAAGTTGTTTCCCACAACGAGAACAGACGCAATGTGACGGCAGCGCAACTGTCTGTGACCCCATCCAAGTCGCCACGGCTGCCACGGCGAGTCGCGCAAACCAATTGCCGTGAACGCATACTGTGCCTATCTCACCTTCCATCAGGTTTTCTCTATACGACAATAGCCCATCCCAAGTGGTTATAGCTTTAAGCTGGTGTCCGAAATGTTCGACCAGGAGTTGGCCCAGATCCTTGTCGTCTACTTGATGCGGACAGGCGCAACCTGGCATGCGAGTTAAGATGGGATTCTCGAATGCTTGGAGGATATCTAGGTCAGCAATCCATTTTGATCCATCATATACGGATATAAGTGCTTCGCGAAGTACGACGTCCGCGTCGATAGCGCCGCGAGCACTCGCGAGAGGGAACTTGAATTCCGTGAATTTAAGATGCAATGATGTTTGGGTGAAAAAAGGCTGAAGGAGTCCTTCGAAAGTGTTGATCTTCTCGAACCTCCCCCATGTCGCACCCAGTTGCAACACTCGTGGAGTAGGTGGTGGAATGAGCATTACTATGCCAGCGTGTCCGACATTGCCTGTTAAGCGTCGAATCCCCTTGAATTCTGGTAGACCCGAGTAATCTGGCAGGGTAGGGTCCTGGAGCAGGGCTTCTGAGGCGTAAATCGAATTGCCCGTTGCCATCGCCATGACCAATTCAACTCGGTCGGGGTGTATGTCGTGCCCACCTGATTCAAGCATGGCAAGACAGGAGAACTTGGTAGACCGCCAAACTTTTGCGTTGGCGCCGAGCGCCGAATGATTCCATACATTATCAGCCCAGCGTGCAAATCCGAGTGGCTGCTTTGTAATGCTGATAGAAATTGTCGCTTCTGGCCAGTTGCTGTATAATTCGGATATGGCGGATACAGCTTTCAGAGACTTGAAAAATGTGTCGCTGTAATATATACGTCCTTCCAAGGACATAGAAAAATCCATAATGCCGTGCTTGGCAATACATTCAGGCCCAGAATGCAATAGAGCTGGATTTAAAGTCTCCGAGTTCAGTATCTCATCTTCTAAATGAAGCGAAAAATCCACATTGCTACTTTTAGCAATAGCTTCTAGCTTGGATCTCAATAGAATCGGATCTAGAGCCCCGGATTTGAATACTTCGGTAAGCTCGGAGAGGCTAAGTCGTGGTACGTTGACCGTAGTGTTGCTGGCGAGAAACAGTCCAGCACATCCATTTACCTGTACTGATCGGAATTTGACCTTACGGCCAACTGCGTTCACACGATAAGGCAGGTTATTCGGGCGGTTTGGCTCGTCTTCCAATGAACTTACCGAATCATCATCAGAAAATGGGAACTCGTCGTCGCTTGCTAGAAAGGGCAGTTCATTGTCTTCTGGAGGGTGGTTGTCACTGACTTTTGGAAGGAATACGTGATTGGGCCTGGAATATCTTTCGAAATATGCATTTGGAGGGTCACACCATTTGAATTCACTCCCAGCATTGGTGAGCGAAGTGTCATGGTGTAAGTCGAGTGTACTCCTCACAGACAGCCAGTAGACGTCCTCATCCATCACACCAGAGACCGATGTGCAGCTTCGGATATTTGTACAGCGTAGATTCTCCTCCAAGCCGGTAAAATTGTAGAGGCATGGGCACATTGAAGTACACTTGACTCCCCGTTTCCGGCACGAACAGTCGGTATTGCATAAGCCTCCGTGGTCTCGACATTCGCAATTACGGAATGCAGGTATGGATGTTTCCATCGCACCGTCTATCTGTTCCACATTGAGGATCCAATCATCTCCTGTCATAGGATAAATGCTATCCGCTATACTTCTGGGATTTGGGGAATCCGGAGTTTCCGCAACGTCAATATATGTTTGCAGTAGTGGATCTTGAGTGCGATCGACATGAACCCAGCGAATATGACGATCCATCACGCGTAATTCACCGTCTTGAGATCGCTTTCCTGTAAAAGTCGGCACCGGGATTGCGGTAGCGAGTTCCCAAGTCCCGTCGAAACCTTCTCCGGATTCGGACGTCGTAGTCTTGGAGGGCCATCGAGGACGACTAACGATAACGCAATCGTCCCTATGAAGATTACAAGCTTTAGCAAGTCGACGAAGTGCGGATATAGACGCCTCCATATTTTCGTGACTAGCCTGAAACTCATTTGAAAGTTGGAAAAGTAAATAGGGGTTAGGTAGTCCAAACATAGGAATGATACTTCGAAAGTTCGGGTCAAGGAAATTTCGACCCCGTCGTCTTCCAAATTCAATATAATAAAGCGCTGTTTCTCGATCATCGTCACTGGATGATAGGAAGGTCCTTGCCGTATAGATAAGTAGAGCAATCCAGCTCAAAGGATCGCCATAGCTCGTTTCGGTTGTGCCGTCGAGCTCCATAGCATCACCAAGTGCATCGAAACATTTAGCGGCTTCCGTAATGTCAATTGACGCTGGCTTATTCCAGCTTCCTAGTACGCATCCAAGGGTGATGAAGCGTAGTTCCTGAGCTGTGATCCGATCACTATCCTCCACGGACGACTTCTCAATGGAGATTGGATCGCCATAGAAGCGTAGGTGAGAAAGAGAAACCGACCAGTTGACACCATTGCGATTTTCGCTCTTCTGCTCTAGTCCTAGTGTGATTATGCCGCCCCTCTTCACTAGAGGATCATTGAATGCGATATACTTATTTGGAGAAAACACATTCAAGTCTGGATAGATGTGCCACGACATGAGTCCTAGGAGGACCGAACTGTTCGATATATCCTGTGGTACGCCCTGGATCAATTTCTGGATCGTCGTCATCGCCACAATCCAGTTTTCGATGATACTTGAATATGTTGTACCTGTGCTCTGTATTGATGGAATATTCTTGATAATGAGTTTTAGCTGGGTGTCTTCGCGTTTCTTTACCTGGTTTGCGGCTTGAAGCCAGGCACGCGCACTTGCGTCCCACACGGCCAAGTCCTCTCGCATGATCTGGGAGCCATACATTGCCGCATAGAAAGCAGATATGCCCTGTACCTGGGAAACATCTGACTTCTTTTTCATCTCTTCCAACCGGCACTCGACTAGCTGGGCCCAGATGGCCGTCGCTTCAGCGCTGGAAAACATTCGTGCCAACATGCAGGCTAGCAAGTGCAGTGCAATCACACTGTTCCCAGACGAGGCTGCTGCATAGATCGAGGTTCCATCAACCCCGACATGCCTAGCGAACGGCCCATATTCAGTAGCCTTGATCATGATCAGCGGTTTATTGACTTAAGCAGCTCTGAAGTATCCTAAATGGGAATATCGAACCTTCAACTCGAGTTCGGGTGATGTAACAATTTCTGATGCTCTCTCTCCATATGCAGAAGCAAGCGAGTCGATGTTCGGAATTGCTTGCTCAAATAAGGCTCCGAGTCTGCGTGCTGTTCTATGTTGCGGGCCATGTTCAGCGTTCTCCAGCCGATATTGTGAAAGAGCCTTGCCTAGACCCTCAAATTGTTTAGGAACTTCGACCTTTATAAGAGCGAAGTCTACGTTTCCATGTAGAAGGGCGAGGTTATTCTCATTCTTAGCAGAAAAGATCGAACCTTCGAATTTAGAATTAAGAGCCATCGTAGCATAGTCTGCATATAAGAGCACCGGCGAAAGTAAGATATCGTCAACAGAAGAACTTGCGCAACCTTTTGTTTCTTCAGATAGAAGGGTCGAACGGGCAGATTTCTGTTGGGGAACACAGCCCACCATCAGCTTTTTGCTGTTGTACAACTAGGTATCTGCAGGTCGGCTCGGCCTCATTCATAATGGCTTATGAGAAGAAAAGGAAGAAACCCAATTCGCTGTTATGGAGGAGAGAGAAGCCTCGATCCAATTAGAAGAGGTCGTACTTGTATAATCCTACCCGATACGTGTGGCATAATGCAGCCAATATAGAGGTAATTATGTAGTGCCGACCGTAAATCAATTCCAACAAGGCTGAATGAGTTTCGGTGGCCGCAAGAATCGGAGCAGGCATTCTTCGAAGTCGTAGTGAATGATCACTGCGCCTGTCTTCCAAAACGCAACTTTAAGCGCAACTGTGAAATTAGCCAGTTGTCCACAGCCTCTTGATTTAGCTGGCCAGGCTGCGATTTCGTATTCCAGGTAGGTTGATGCAAGAGCGTTCATGAATCGGCAGATTGACAATGCTTCCATAGCCTTTATATCCACACTCTCAGCGCAAAATCGCCCATTCGCACACAACATTCCAGCGTCCCTGTCCCGGGAGCGAGATCTCCCAAGTCGGCCTCCCAACACCCACTACGACACCAGGTCGTACTTCCTGCCTCTTCTCTAGGCCGATTATCCTCGGACTACCGGCAAGTACAATTCTCGTACTTTTCGTCTGAGTGCCCGCTTCACTTGGAGGTGTATCGTTGTGCTCATCCTCGTGCTTGATATGTCGTCCAGTAACTAGCGCCATACCCGGCGCACAGCGCACCTCCTCGACCAGAATCCTCGCGATCCATTCCCCGTCGCGCCTCGCCGTCCCGGCGCCGGCGGCACTAGCACCGGCCCACACGTCGACGAACCAGTCGCGAACCTCGGCTGCGAGCCCGCCCGGCACGTACTTTGACCCTTTACGGTGGGGCGAAAAGGCGTCCGGTAGCGGATCGCCGCGGTGGGATCCCTCGGGTACCTCTACAGGCTTGAAGCGCGGCGCTTTTTGGAAGGTGGGTTGCTGGGCTAAGACCGGGGGTCTTGGGTGCAGAGGGGAGAGGAAGGTATCACTTTCCTCTTTTATCTCTTCATCGGCTGGATCATAGAAGTCAGGTAAAGATGATTGAATGTCCATGCCATCGCGCATAACGAGATCTTCTTCCATGGTTCCATATCCATGCTGCGAGGACGGATGGTCGTCGACGCCAAAGTCCGAGGATATGGAAATACGACGGCGCTTTGGAGATCGATGGCCTAGGTCTTCCTCACCTTCGCTACTTTCGCCATGGCTGCTAGGGTCTTCCCGCACTGGTGAGGACTCCGGCACAGCGTCTACGTCTGTGTCTACATCAAAAGCTTCTATGGGATCATGCTGGTTACTGACAACACCGCTGGGTCCCTGCTCAGCAAAAGGCGGCGAACTGCTAATGATGTCGTTGATCGGGTCCGTGTTACGCTGAGTGGGACGGTAAAAGGCCCCGGCCCCAGTTCCGGTTGCGGGCCTAGAAGTAGCAGGGGTAGCAATGCTCGAAGATGGGCGTTGCGACAGACCAGCCTCTCCTCCCTGAGGCCCCCTAGGCGTCGAGTGGAGAGAGAATCGTGGTGTCGCGTGGAACTGCTGCCCGCCGCTCTGAAATGCGTTTGGGGTCTCATTCTTAGGCTGCGATCTCTTTGGCACCAAGAACCTATGGGGTGTCGGGGTCTAGCACAGTCAGCAGTCGAACGACTTCTTATATACTCCTAAGGAGGCATTGATTAACGTGAGACGTACGGCCGGTGGTGGTGCCATGATTGATGAATCACTGAAGCATCATCCTAACTATTCAATTGGTAGTATCCCTCTCCACAGAAACCGTAACAGTGGTGACGGTGATGGTGATGACGCGAGCCTCGAGCTTCGGAATGAGTATTCCATCATTGGCGCTCAAGGTTGCAAAAACATTGATCGCTACATGTCACCCAGAGACATTTCAAGTGAAATCTGTAGTTTGTAAGATACCTATGAAGAAGCGCGAGTTTAATGGTGTAACGGCGGGACATCGGAAACTGGAATACTATGTATGCTTACGTCATCATTGGATGTATGTTTTCCTTCCCCAATTTCCGTCGAAAAGATTTAGCGGTTTGCGAACCCACCTGGGCACTTGCATTGATAGGGGCGCGCTGTAAATCAGTAAATTTAACACTGAGGCCCGCTATAGCTATAGGGGCTATAGCGCATAGCTTCCTGTAATTTTCAGCGATTAAACGAACCGCTTCGTGAACCGAGAGGCAAACCCCGTGGCACAAAGGCCCGAGTTTTACAGCACCCGTTACAGCTTTCTTAGGGCTCCCCTAAGGCTCTACTGAAGCACTCCTTAGAGAGGGCTCTCCTCTTAAAGACACAAAAGATTACCGCGGATATGCGCTGTAAACCTGTATATCTATAGCCAGTCTATAGCCTATGTCTTTCTACTTTTATAGCGAGACAATTGACTCCGCAACAAATTACGGGGAGCTACGCACTAAAGCTCACTATAACTATAGGGCCTACAGCGCATAGCTCCCTACAAATACAGCACGCCCCTGTTAACAAAGCCAAAAAGATTGGCAGTTTGACGAATGGTGGGATATCGACCGTTGTTCTTGATTTCCGAAGGTTGTTGAACCTGCGAAAATCCACATATTGTATGTAGAGGCGATGGTTGTATAGGGCTGGAATATGTTAGATGAAGGATAAATCAATTAACAACTTCCTAGATCAAGTAATATAATGATGCAATATCATCTCAATTTCATCAATTCCACATCATAATGCTATATTCTTCCTATCCGAACGCCTATGCCACGATTACCTACCAGCCCACTTAGAAACCAGTACGCAAAATCCCATCCCATCACAAAACCAACCAACAGGCTTTTCTCAGTTTACCTATTCAAACTGACCGCCACCAAACAAGCCACCAACGACTTTACTCCGCCCCTCCACGCCTTTCCACTTCTTGGCTTCGCGCCTTTTCTCGGCATCCGCCACCGCCGCGCGGCGCTCGTTCTCTCTGGCGAAATAATTGATACCCGAGCGCTTGCCCGCCGTTTTCTTCAGCACCTTGCTGTCATCTCCGACCTTGTTTAGGCTTGTGGTAGGCGTACTGCTACCGCTCGATGACGAAGAGTTCGATATGAGCGAATTCGTCGTCGCCCTCCTCAGCAGTGCTGGGACTTTGAACAGTCCGCTACCACTTGAAGCCGATGGCGCAGCAAACGCGAGGCGTGAGGATGATCCTGAGCCTGCGCCGTTGCTTGTGGTCGATAGTGAGGACGAGTCCCGCTTCAGCTTGATACGGTCTACGACTGCAACCTCTGGTTTGCGGTTTTCTTTATTCGACGATGAAGTCCTTGGACGCTCCTCGTCCTCGCTGTCGGAGCCTATTTCCGTAGCGGGGATGATCGACGCAGCAGAGCCATTAGGCTCATCAAGGAGATTAGATAGCTCCCTACGCACATCGGTGAGCGAGGTGGGGCGAACGCCTCCTTTCGTGCGCCGGGCGTTAGGTGGCGGGCGGGCTGCATGCTCATCCTCGTGTGTGCGTTTGCGCCCTTCATTTATAGGCTGACTATTCGGAATTGACTCTTCCGCGGCCGAGGCGTCTTGTCCCTGGCTCTGGCTCTCGCTATCTGCGCTTTCAGGGGCAGCATCCGCAAAGTTGTCGCCAAAATCCCATTCGTCATCGCTGTTCCTATCTTCTATACTCTTGAGGAATGCCGCGTTGCGTGGGTTCTCGGCGATCTTGCCGATGCGCTCATCTGCGAATAGCGCCTTCTGCATCTTGGCAAACTGTCGTCGCTTCATGCGACGTCGGGCTTCGCCTCCGTCGTCTGAATCCGATAGATCAAGGTCGTTACCTCCACCACGACGTCGCTTTCGCAACATACCAGTCGTGATATCCCGGAAAAGTTTGTCTACTTGTGCCGCATCTGCCGCACGCTCTCGATCGCTATGTAATGGTTAGCTTTGAATTATGATGACTGTGAATGTGAAAATGACTTACGCAAAGAAGCCAGCTAATTTGGCGTCGTTAGCATCATTTCCAGCCGTGTCATCGATCATCTCTTTGACGAGCTCATCATCTTCTTCGCTTGAGTCTTCGCCATCAGCACCACCAAGTCCAGCGTACTCGTCCTCAGATTCCTCGGCTTGTTCCTCAATCATCTCGGTGGCCTTGCTCTTCTTCTTGTCGAACTTCTCCTGCATGCGCCTCTTCCTCTTGGCTGCCTTTTCCATTAACTTAAACGCGCTTGCTGCTGCTTTCGCGTCTATCTCATCGTCTTTGGGAGCAGCACTAGGCTTGGCACTAGGACTTCCTGGAACGTCTGTCGAAGCCAAGGTAGACAAGGATATCGGATTTTCGCCTCTGCGTCGTAACTTGCCCTTCCTTTTCGCAAGCGGAGACTCTAGGACAGTTTCGTTGTCAGGAGTCCCGCCCATTAATACTGTATCTACCGTCGACAGGGGAGCGTCGACAAACCGCTGCTTAAGTGGAGAGAAATCTTGGAAGCCGCCATCCTGGGTAGGCTCGATGAGTTGTGACGTTTGTGTGCCGTCGATTTGCATCAAAGTATCGAAGCCATGTGCCTGTGACTGTAGGAAGTGCAACTGAACACCCTGTGTTTCTCGCGCTTGTGTATCTATGTTTTGCGTGTTTTGGCTGTTAAGAACCATGTCATTCTGAGACTGGCCTGCTGTGGCAGAGAATTGGGAGTCAGGGAAGTTGTCTAGGCTAGGCGCGAACTGTAGTGGCGATCCGGTGGCTGGTCCGATTTGGCTGTCGTCCATAGTGCCGGCGAAAATTTGGGTAAGTCCAAGGCCTGCCGGCGCTGCAGCGGGAATCGGCAATCCGGGAATGAATGGTTTGGTAGCCGACCTTAAAACAGAAGTTGGTATCTTGGGAGAACTTGTGTGGGCAACAGATGGAGACTTGGGTAAGTTGGCCTTGGGTCTTGGGGTCGCTTGGACTTCTTCGTCCTCGTCATCTGACACAATATGCATATGCTTTTTCGGCCGGCGCGATTTCATGGCTGGAAGCTCATCGTCTGCCTCGTCGTCAGAAGCAACATGCCTGGCTGCCTTTGGTGTGCGCTCCTCATCAGATTCTCCATCCTCCTCTGCTTCATCCTCAAACATGGGATTTTGTGCAGGCTCTTCTTCATCCTCGTTCTCAGCATCATCCAGCGCATCTTCTTCCTCGCCCTCTTTTTCTTCTTCGGAGCCGGAATACTCAATGTCAACCGGATCCTCCTGCCCACTCTCCTCATAACTATCGCCGTCGCTATCGTCCCAAGCTAGAGGATCGTCTTCGCCGTTTTGCTTCTTTTCCTTCCGTGCCTTCTTGGCCTCCTCACGTTCTCGTTGCATGGCTTCCTCGATCTTCTGGCGCTCACGAGCAACAATGTCTTCGATTTCTTCTCTTTCACGTTGGCGCTCTTCTTCGGTCTGTACAGTGATACCCTTGGACCGCAGGAATTCTAAACGTCGCTCGCGTTCTAGCTTACTCTGAGCCTTTGCGCGCTGTATTAAAGTCATGCCAAGTTCAGCAGAAGTCATCGAAGGTTTAGCGTTGCGACCTCGCGAGGATTCCCTTGTCGGCGACGAAAGATGAGCTAAGCGGCGCAGCACATTCATAGACCTAGGTTCTTGTGCTTTCTTCTCAGGGAGTCGATCGAATATCGCATCCATTCTTCCCTTCTTAGGCTTAGTGATCTCAAGCTCTTCATCAGAGTCTATCGTGACCAGGTTTGCCTGCATTGGAGGTAATTTGACCCGGATTTGTCGCTTCGGTTTGCTCGGTTCGGCTTTCTTGGCCTCTGCAGTGTCGACTACGGTTTCAATAGCCTTCCCTTTGCCCTTGTCTTCCTTTTGGCTCTGTGCCAATACATCTTCCAAGCTGGGCAACTCAGCATCGTCATCGCCAAATACGTCATCCGATTTTGTGCTGATCTCTGTGGCTTTGGGCGTAGTAGGGGGGTTCTGGGTAGGTTTGGCAGCAAGTGGCGGAGAGCTCGGCGGAGTACCATCTGCCATATCCACATCTGTGTGTTGCACTGAACCAGGAGTTGTTGGCCTGCTAGAACTCATAGGTTTATTATCAGCGGATGCTGCTTCTGTCCTGAAGTTGAACCGCTCGAAGAGCGAAGCTTTCGTGATCTTCTTTTTCGTCTTCGCTTCGTGAGCAAGCTGCAAGCTTCGGCTCATTCGTTGCGTTTCGCGGTTCATCTCTTCCAAGGCCTTCTTGCTGGCCTTTCGGGCAGGTCTTGAAGCCTTCTGTGTGAGCCTGCGACCGCCCTCATCGTCTGTGATGTCAGATACGTCGTCATCAACTTCTGATTCAGCAGGTATCTGCTCGGCCATTCGCTCAGCATGTTCCTTTCGCTTCCGTTCCTCCTCCTCTTCCTTGGCAAGTCTTTCTTGCCGCTTCCTAGCAACCAATGCTTGGAAACGTTCATTCTTCCCCGAGATCCGTGGGAATTCGTCATCTGTATCAGATTCAGTTGCAGCTTGCTGGTGTGCTACTGGTGTCTCTGGGGCTGGTGTGACAAAGAGACCAGGCGAAGAGGGTATCTCTGTGTTCACTCTAGCTTCTGGGGTGGCCTCTCGGCCGGGCCGAGTTAGTCGCCTGCGTGGGAAGGCACTTATATCCTCGTCATCATCCTCGTCGCTATTCGTCAAGGCGGTACTTGATTGTGCGGATTCTATTGGGCTTGGAGCTTTGCCATTGGTGATGTTTGAAGGGGTATCATTTGTTGTATCCGTATCTTTGGCTCTCATTCGCGCAGCGAGTCGCCCTCGAGGTCTAACGATCTCTTCCTCTTCCTCATCGTCACTGTTCTCCGCACTCTGCACCGCTTGTGATTTGGTATTTGCAATAGCGTTCTTGTCTGTAGGTTTGAATAGAGTCTTTGGTTTGATTGGACGACTGGGTTCATCATCCGAGTCTGCATCATCTACGGTGGCTAGTAGGGCCTTGATTTTGGACTGAGGAGATAATTGCGGTGAGGTAGGTGTGGAAGTGCCATCAACGGGCGAAGAGGAGCGAGTAGAAGCCATTATAGGTACCAATGCCTGAAGATCGAAAAGATATAATTAAGTCTTTAAGGTAAAAAAAGGCATCACTTATGAGAATTGGTCCTATAATGGTAAGTTAAACATACAATTCGTGTTTGCGATGTTTGTAGTACGGGAAGGGTTTAAGTGGTGGAGGCTGGAGCAATTAACATGACTGCTCCCCCCTGCACGCGCTTTGCTGCGGGACGCGTCTTTCGCGTCAAGCTCCACAACCCATACATTTTCCTAATGCAGCAATCAGAGCAGCCCCACGGCACACCACCCCAGGGAGGTAATTATCCACAGACCATGGACAGTACATTCAGTAACCTCAATTGGTGCATATTTCAAGTTACAATGTACTATAATGGAGACAGTTCGTTTATTATCAATCTCAAAAAAAGGGACTTTATGATATGCGTGCAAGTATTGCTCTTAATCAGACTCTCTTGCTAATCTATCCATCCATAATGCAGTAGGGTCTAGCAAGTACTCGGAAAGGTTACTTCTTACAAAGTGCAGGGGGTATCGCAGCAATAGAGTACATATCCGCCAACGATCAAACGCCAAAAAACCAAACTCCTTTCCTCGCCATCATTTTCTGTGTTCATACAGGCCAAAGCAATGCAACCGAAAACAACGCCTTAATGCCAATGCTGATGCAAACCACCTAGACACACGAAGGCATGACGAACCAAGATATGTGGCTGCGTCATCTTCGACAATCAGTCACCGTCTCCTCTTGATAACTTATCCCTGCCGCCTTGAGGCCCTTCAACTTCCTGTTGTACTTAATGAAATCAAGAAAGCGCAAACGACGCGGACACTCGCCGCTTGTTCTCGTTTTCCCTTCGCCCGAATCAATGAGGTTCTTGTTGGTTTGGGAGGCTTCCTGCTCAGAGTATTCCGTTTGCTGCCCAGGGTATTCTGTTGCGCGTGTCTACGGTTGCTGTTCTCGCTCCTAGGGGACTGCTAGACACGAGTCCAAAACCCCGTCCAGCATCGTTGTATCTTGAGTATTTGAGCCCTCCCATACTAGAGGTTCTTCGTCGATATCCATTGGCTCCGGATAGGCGTTACCGTTCGTAAGAGCCTTAAAGCCGCCGCCATTAACGATTTCCGCGCCCGAGTCTTCGTAATCCTTGGGTTTACGGCCGTGGAGCCAGGTATAATTATTATAGTGTTCCAGCTCGCCGTCCCTATAAGTATATATGACTGACTTCCTAATTATAGGGAAAGTGCTGATGCCACAGTCTCCTATTTCAAGCGCGAGACGTAGATCGGCCATGCTTAGTGGGGGCCGCTCGCTTGCAGCCTTCGCCTCAATAGGCAGGAGTCCACTCTTGTCTCGGGACAACTCTCCCCTACTAAATGCTGCCTCTTCTCGTCTCAGTTGACGGCGGTATTTATGGGTTTGAATCCAACCGGCCCCGGAGCCAAATCCGGCGCTCCCAGAATCGCCGGGCCCATTACTTCTCGTTCTGCTAAATACTGTTGAAAGGAATTCCTTGATGAAAGTCTCTGCCGCGACGGTCATAAATTGGGCGGCGTCCGGGGCGTGGCCGTTGACGAGGCCTGCTTCGTAACAGATGGGCAGCATTCTCGATTCAATACTCGTTATGTCCGGAAACTCTCCTGACTCTACGGCTAAGGGCTGCGCAAATCTCTTACGGATCTCAAGATCCCAGTCTGCCTCGTTTAGTAACTAACTTGGATCCCATCTTAGGTAGGAGAAGAGACTTACTCATCTTATTTAAACCATTGGCACTCTGAGGTATGTCTGGTACGCGCGGAGTTCTATTCCGATGGTGCTCCGTGAACATATTTGCCATAGAATCGAAAGGATCGAACTTTGCAGTTTGTTAGTCCATGAACTAGGATCGCATCGCATTGGTTACACTTACATCATTCTGGGCCAGTTCCTTGATACGTCGCCTGTCGCGACTAGGAAGTTGCATGACTTCTCCCTTCAACCTACGCTCGGCAGCATCGCCGGTAACCGGTTTAGCGCCGACATTGGTGGCGGGTTTATCATTGGCAGAAACCCATGGTGCAACACCTTGATCTGGCATCTCTCTCGTGAGGTTTCCATATATAGCAGCGAGGAGTTGGTTATGTAGGTGACTTTTGTCGCCATTGGGGGAGAACAATATAGGGTCGATACGTTCGGAATATTCTGCTTGGTTCAGTCGTCCTATATATAATGTGTAAGTAGAATTATCTATAACAAATCTTTAATTAACTTAGACAAAGACGAACCAAGTATGAACTGTGTGGTGGATTCTTTGTAGGTATTCCATTGTTCATTTCCAATGGCAGACTTTAGGGCGGTGTATAGGGGTTCAAGGTCGATACGGGCGGGGATGATTTGACTGGTTTTGGTGACTTTCTGCGTAGTAGGCGCGGAAACGGTTATCGATTTGAGAGTCGGAGTAGAAAGGCTGACGGAAGGGCGGCTTAATGCCGCAGGATCTATGTCGGGCATTTTGGGGACAAGTTGGGAGGAATTCGGGGTTGGGAGTCCGGCGGGTAGCGCGGTGAATTATGTCGTTGATGGGCCCAATTCGGAAATGTTGATAGTTGGTGATACGACAAGGCGCGAAGCTGGGCGGTTTATACGCGGAATGTCGCGTGCGAGCTATGAGCACGGCGCAGCTCGAAAAAAGGGATTAAACCCCATTCATCGAGTGCATCAAGTCAATGCGATCCAAATTTCGAGTTCAAAATGATGAATAAATGCACAAAGGATGCTGTTATTTGATGGAAAAATTGTCGCCGTCTTACAGCCATTAAGCGGGAGGTTTGGGATGTCGTCTAAAATGGAAATCAGTGTTAGAGTGCACATGTGGTGCTGTTCGTCAGAGGGGGAATTTGATTGGGGACACTGGGGTCGGCGTGGGACCAGTCGGGGAGTGTTGCTAAGGTACCGGGTACCCTTTTATGTGCCAAACGTTATGGCCACGCGGAAGTACTGTTTACTTAAATGCTGCTACGGTTGGGTCCGTGGTTTCCAAATTGTTACCTGGGCACTTCAGATGTTACGAGGCCGTTACCTTCTCAGCCCCTCCACCACATTGCACTTCCACCACCGAGGAAATACATACCTACCTACAGGCGACTCCAGCCCTATGGGAATATTGTTCGCCGCGTCGCGTCGACCTCAACAGTCAAGGTTGCTACACCCTCGATGCCGACACATTGGATATTCTATAACCCCTCTCCATGTTGCATTTTATGAGCTAAAGTTTTCAAGCGCCTAAGCTTTTTTTTCTCTCTCTATACCAAACAATAAACAATAAATCAAAATGACACAATGTCTGGCCCAAATCAAGACCGGACAAAGCGCGTTGATCTTAGCATCAACCGTTTGATTTCGCAGTTAATTCCAGACGACCCTCGCTTGAGCGACGAAGAAGCACAGCAGAGGCATGACTCGTTTTTCGACGAGATTAAACAGCAATTGAATCAGTAAGGATATAAGTACCTTACATCTTAATATTACATAGCTATTAACATTGTCGTTGCTAGACCCAGACCGCCTCCCCTTGCCGACCAGAATCATGCATCCGAGCTCATCAGACGAAGGCTGGTTCAGACGAATCCGAGCCAGGCTCTGCGCTATTCAAATCTTTACTCGAGATTGCTGGCGCTTCCTGTGCTGAATCAAAAATGGGCTATGTTGTACCTACTCTACCAACTAGCCGATTCCCCCAATCCAAACGAGCCAGACCCTGTTGCCTTTGCAGAATTTCAGCAAGAGCAAGCCAAGCGGAGGAAACAAGAAGAGAGAGAAGAGTTTGCCTCGAGTGCTCTTTCCAACCAAGGAAGTGGTGAAGCCCACAAACGAGAACAACCCTCTGACGAGTACAATCCCACCGAACTCAGGGATGTGCTCAAGAATCCCAAAGACATGAAGTCGCTCGACGGAGACTCTCAACGGCCTTCGACCGCTAGCGGCTACAAGCGTAATAGAGGATCCAAAGATGAAGGAGTCGGTCCGCCTAAGAGAGACGTCTCCATCAAGTCCAAGCTGCTGGCAGATAATTACTCTGCCATTGAACCATCTGAGCCTGCTCTCCTTCGAGATCTCCCATATACCCTTCAGGGGCTATCATCTACTACTCTCCCATTTGGAAAAGATTATGCTCTTAAGCTACCTTCCACTCTTCCTCCACCTATAATCGGCCTCCTCCACACACTTGCTGAGCCTTCGCTTCTCTACCGTACACTCCAAGACTTCGTCAAGACGCCCGCCAAGGGGCTCATAGGGCAAAGTCTTCGAGCAGCAATAAGCAATGAACTACGTTCGTACTTGACACTTGTCGCAACTCTGGAAGGTCAAATCCGGCGTGCTTTGGCCACTATTGACGAAAATGCTCCACGAAGTGGTATTGGAAAAGCGGGTGTGACTCTAAAGCGTTGCGTTGTCTGGACACGTGAAGCTACGATGGGCTTGCGTCTTATGAGCGTAATCGCCGAGGAATCAGAAAGTAAGAAAGGAGGCCAAATTATCTCCTTAATCCATTCATTCTCCTCGTCTCACGGCGACCCCATAGTAGGCGCGTTCGCTGAGCGCCTACTTATGCCCGTCACCCGGCCCTTCTATGAAATACTAAGACATTGGATATACGATGGAGAGCTCTCAGACCCGTATCTCGAGTTTTTCGTTAAAGAACAGTCGCCAGAATCCATGCCCAGGGGCAAGTCGGGGGCGGTCAACGTCTGGGATGACAAATACGTACTAGTACCAGATATGACTCCTTCCATCATCACGCAAGAGTTCTCTGAGAAGGTCTTCCTGATCGGCAAGTCCCTCAACTTCATCCACCACAGCTGCGGCGACGCGCAGTGGGTCGAGTCGTACTCGAAGGAGTCCTCCAAGGAGCTACGCTACGGCGACACGGCTACCTTGGAGACCTGGATCGACGAGGCGTACAAAACAACCATGCGACGGCTGTTGCACCTCATGACCAACAAGTTCCACCTTTTCCAGCACTTGCAGGCGCTGAAGGACTACATCCTACTCGGACAAGGCGACTTTATTGCGTTGCTCATGGAGTCGCTGGCCGCTAACCTCGACCGCCCAGCCGGCGCGCAGTATCGACACACGCTAACGGCGCAGCTCGAGCACGCTATTCGCGGCTCCAATGCGCAGTACGACTCTCCAGAAGTCTTGCGACGTCTCGATGCCCGCATGTTACAGCTCTCGCACGGTGATATAGGATGGGACTGTTTTACGCTAGAGTACAAAATTGACGCCCCCGTCGATGTCGTCGTTACTGAATATGGCAATCGCCAGTATCTCAAGGTTTTCAATTTCCTATGGCGCATCAAGCGTGTCGAGTTCGCCCTCTCGTCTACCTGGCGCAAAGTTACCACCGGCTCCCGCGGTGTCTTACAAACAAACCACCCCGCCGTTCAGCAGGCCTGGAAGACGACACGCGGGTTCTTGGCCGAGATGGTGCACTTTGTAGGCCAGCTACAGTATTACATATTATTCGAAGTCATCGAGAGCTCCTGGACGGAACTTCAGGAGAAACTAAGTAAGGAAGACGCCACGCTCGACGATGTGATCAGAGCGCATCTCACATACCTAAACTCCATCACACACAAGGGTCTTCTCGGCGCCCGCCGTCGCCGCTTCATCTCCAACGCCGCCGCATCCGCCAACACCAGCATCGCGGGCGCGGACGAGGACGACAACAGTTACATGATCCAGCTCGGCGAGATTCTGCGCACCATGCTCGCATACCGCGACTGCGTCGACGGGCTGTACTCGTGGTCCGTGTCGGACTTTACCCAGCGCCAGGAAGCGGACCTACGCCACCTCCCCCCCGACCCCGCAGACGCCACAGCCGACATCCCAGGCGGTCCGCAGAGCGAGTTCCCTGCGCTCCAGGAGCGTCTCAAGCACCTGGGCGAGCGCTTCCGCACTAAACTCCAGATCCTGCTCGGAGACCTGGCCTACCAGGCTGACGTCGACCTACGGTTCTTGGGCGTCGCGATGAACTTTAATGATGTTTACCAGCCCGTGCGCCGCAAGCCCAAGGGTACGCCTGCGCCCGCGAAAGGCGAGGGGAAGAGTGGTGCTGGTGATGTTGAGGCCGCATCTTCTAGTAAGGTTGGCAAGGCGGCTAAGGGTTGAATACGAGTTCGACCCTTGGCTTAATGAACGAGGCAGCATTTAATTAATAAAGAGCTGGGATTTCTAACCGTTCCCCCAATTTCGCGAGACGGAATAGCACGATCCTATTATACGAGTTTGCATTATACCGTCAGGGTGGTAAGTTCGAGGGCCATACGGGATGGAACCCCTTTGGTGGCTACTACATATTATATGTGTCTAAGGACGGAACGGAGTACCTAGTGTTATTACGGTGCCCATGAATATTTTACGATGATGGCGGAATGATAGACAGTCTCAAGAGGCCTAGAGAGCTCAGCCGGCCGTCCGGTCCAGCGAAATCCGAAGGTCCTCTACAACGGAAACCGGATATCAATTGATTACTCAGTGGATTACGGCCGGTTGCTGGTGAACATGTTTATCAACAACAACCGAGTGGCCCACATCGTGTTGCTACGATGGGCGCCAAAGTTATGTACCTACCTTACCTTACCTACTTAGGAGAAGAGAACATAATTGCTCTCATGAACGAATCGACTTAACCTACTTGAATATCACTACTCGAACCCAATACTTCTCAGCTTTTGCAGAACGATGCCTTTTTGATTAAAAGAACTAACTACCAGTAAAGGACAACTGAATGCCCACCACACCGAGAAAAGAAACTATCTAGGCATCACCTGAAACGTCACGCGCGTCACGCATCACGTCATGAAAAGAGTGCAAGATGAGCAAATCATAGCATATCGTCATTCGTGCGTGGGGGGTTCGTAATACAGAGAGGATGACCGACCATTCCTCTCCTCTCAAAAATGACGTTTCGTGAACTGGGGGATCTCGGGACTGTTTCCGGTCTATATCTACAGTGATGCTGTGATGCCGGATCTAGAAAAGACGCCCCCCTAATGCCTGTCGTTATGGCCACCGTTTTTTCCATTTCGCCTTTCCCCTTCCCTTTCCATACCGCCGCCGAAATTGAAATTGAACTTTGAAGAGGCGATTCGTCGCGAAACCGATTGAAAAATACACTCCACCACCTGAAAGAAACGCCGTTGCACAACCAGTCGTGGACCGAAAGTCCACCTGACGTCCATGATATGTGCCCTTCAAGTTGTGAATACTTGAAAAGGGTAAAAACTTATTGGATGATAGGTCGAATCGACCAAGGAAACCCCACTGACGTTATATAGGGCACCAAGGACCAATAGTGGTCCAAAACCCCCTGTCATATCTCGTTAAGACCAAGGCGGATTGGTAAAGATGCCATGTGTCTGTCGTGAATGCCACCGGGATACGAAACCGCATGGTGTATCGTTCAAGACACAAAATTTTGTGCTTGCCAACCATTTCCAGTTTCGCTCAAATATTCCTGGGCCAAAGCCGCCAGCACCATACAACCTCCCCAACGTATCCAGCCATGTTGGCTGATATAAGCAAGGCAAAACCAACACCAGCCATTGCTTCAAATGCTACTCCATATCCAGGAGCTATGCCAGACTGAGCAAGATTCGGTGAACAATTCCGTGAAGATGGATGATGACATTAACGTTGTGATTAGACGTCAGTCATCTCCGTGTCCAGTGAGACAGGAGCTGTCACCTCATCCCCGGGACCCCAGTTGCCTTCGAAGACCGTTGCGGCTGCTCGTTGACGAGATGCAACCCAACGTGCTGCATCTAGGCTAAGAAGTTGGGTGGCAGTTGGTCTGTGTCTGGGATGTGGCATAAGCATCGACCTCACGACGATATCGAGAGAGTTGTTGTTGTTAGGATCTACCATGAAGTCCGGTGGTTGCTGCAGCTCGTTCTTCCGACCCAAGCCAAAAATGTCTCCTGACGAGCGAGTTGTGCTTCGGAAGTTGTAGCCGTGGCGGGCATTTTGTGAGACGTGCTCATCGGTAAATAGATTAGCGCTACGGTCACTGTCATCAATCGGCATGCCAGTAGCGTCTCTAACAACTACAGTCGTCGCGCCTTGACTAAGAAGTGGAATCTCAGAGAAGTCGCCTTCTCGCAGTCCAGTCCAAGTCGCTCCATTTTCGGGGAGCTTCACGTTGGCTGCAATCTCCAGCATAATGAGGCCGAAAGAGAAGATATCAGCAGGCTGGCCAATCTCTGATCGGAGAGCTTCAGGAGCCAAATACTCGCGATCGCCCTCTACGTCTGGTCCCTTTTCCAGGGGTAACCTCGTCGTCAATCCGAAATCTCCAATCTTCAAAGTGCCTTCAAAGTTAATAAAGATGTTGGCGGGCTTCAAATCGAGATGGATATATCCCGCATCATGGATATGTTGCAGTCCCTGTCCAATTTGTTAGAATGAAGATATGTACTATTCATTCGTTTATCAACATACCTTGCAAATCTCAAGCATGATTTTCCAGATTCTGAAATCATCAAGTCGTCCCTTCAAGCCAACAAAGGACAAGAAGGTATCAAGGCTGCCCTCTTCGCAGTACTCAGTCTGGATGTAGAGACAGTTGTTCTCCTCCCAACTATTAATGAGCTGCAAAATATGGTCGCACCCTCTAAGGGTCTCCAATACAGACACCTCGCGAGTTCGAAGAGCTCTATCTTTCATGCCTTGCATCGGAAGGAGGAGCTTTTTGACTGCATAGACCTTTCCTGGTGAAGGAGAGGTTGTTCGATGGGTGGGGGTGCTAAAGAAACCCGGCTGAACCATTCTAACAGCATGAGGCGTCTCGGTGACTTTGTACACATGTGAAAACTCGCCCTTGCCTATAAATTCAACTTTGCCAAAGCGTGCCATGAGTGCCTCATCCAAGTCGTGAGAGGGAATACCATTAATAGGGGTAATAGCACGTCGCTGAAGAAAGACTGGGGCACTCTCATGTCGTGTAGTTGGTGTCGCAGGGGTAGTGGTCGAATTTCGTCCACCAGTCGTGGGAAATAGCGAACCGTCAGTAGTGTTTGAGATAGATAGACGACTCGCATCAGGAGGGACAATGTTTGCTTGGGGAGTTCGGGGAGATGCCTTCTCTGCAAATTCCAGTCGATCCAATGGACTTGCTGGAATCACGGGGGTAGTCTTAGCACATTGAACTCTCATAGGGGACTTAACAAATCCAGTCATCGAGTCGACCTTAAGCGGCGTGGGCGCATAGAACGAACCGCGCTTAGCTCGAGATTGACTGAATGACTGTACAACGCAAATGGTGGGGGACGTTCCTTGAACGACAGGCATAGGCAAGTCGGAAACATTGTCGGTAGGGACAACATTCGCTTTGCCTTCTCCACCGTCATAAGTCTGCTTCAATGGGCTGTACTTACAACTGGCAGCTCGATCTCGCTGCAAGGCTGCATCAGTTCCGAGGGCGGACGTAGGGAAAGTAAGGCGTCGATTAGCTGTAGGGCTTTCGGTCGACAAACGGCTCATAGTTCCCGTGCTACGTGGCACGCTGTATTGCTTCGTCGGAGTTGGCGGCAAATCTCCATCATTACTAGAATCACTACCGCCACCTAATCGGGAGGGACTTCGTCCGTCATCACTATATAAACTGAGAAGACTTCCCTTACGAGAGTGGTTGGAGAATCCGCCGAAAAGCACAGGTCGTGGCTGTTCGCTAAGGGGATCCGCAGGTCGGGCTGGCGTACCAAGGTCGAATACTGGAGTTGACACCATACCAAACGTATGTCGAAGACGTCTACCTCGCGCCTTGACATTGCCTGTCATGGGTAGCGGCGGATATGTAGCGAAACTACCCGGCTGCTTCTTGCAAGGTGTATCAGGAACAGCTCCATATCCACCACCAGGAGGAGCCAATTCGGGGTTGCGATTCATCTTTGATACTAAGCCGGTAGATGCGAAAGCTCCTGCGTACGGCCTGTCGCTCTTATAGTCAGGGGTAGACAGGCTTGCCGCAGCTTGATCCAGCTTCTCCGGTTCTGGACGGAAGGCGCCAACAGGCAAGCTTTTGGAGAAGTTCATGGGCGCCACAGGGGCCATCGGCTGCTGGGCCATCTCCGCTGCGAAGTTCGTTGGCGGGCTGCTAGTAAGACTCGAAGTAGTAGATGATGTCGTGATAGTGCGGGAGAGAGGATGCGGTTGATGGGTGAACATGTGCGCTGACGAATTCGGCAATGGAGCTGGTGTGTTAAAGGGGCTGTCTGGTTGAGGCGGAGGCACGAAGTGCTCTGAAGATAGTCTAGGGCGATGCTTTCCGATCGGTGTGGTGGTCTGGTTAGGAGACTGCCCTAGCTGTTGGATAGCTTGTCGTCTTCCCCACGATGTTCGCTGAGGTGTAACGACTTCACCAGAATTCTGAGCCAAATGCTGAGCGGCACTGCGTTTACCCCACGATGTGCGCTCGCGCTGCTGGAGGGTAGACTTTCGGAGAGATCCAGCTCTGCGCACCGCCGCATTTGATGCGAGAGATGCGAGTGGCTCAGAAACGTTGGGCGAAATCGAGGTTGTCCAGTCGTATTCACGAGTCGAGTCATCATTGAGCTCTGAGTTGGGGGAGGTAGCGTTGTGGTCGAAGATGCTGAAGTCGAGGCTCGCCGACGAAGGGCCGTAACTACGGCGTTTCGCCTTGGGGTTTCCACTAAGAGGATTATCGAGACTCATTGTAGCATCGCTTCGCTTCAACGGGCTAACGACAGAGCTCGTCGTAGTAGTAGTGTTGTTGTTTGTATCATTAAATCGAGGCATACCGAGCTGAGAGTAAGAGCCGCTCATGTCGAGATGCACGCTATGTCGATTTGTAGCCCTCTCGATGGCCTTGCGCGGCGCCGGGCTGCGCGACGCCGGGCTGCGAGGGCTGCGAGTGCGGAAGATGTTTATATTCTCTTGCCCAGAAGGTGATGGTTGAATTGAAGGGGGGGTAGTTGAGGGTGGGATGGAATTACCAGAGGAAGAAGCTTGGCTCAAAGCTCTCCTAGATGGGCTTTTGGGAGATGTGCGATGCCGAGAAAATGGTTTATTCGAAGTCGAGATTGAAGCGGGACTCTTTGTCGATTTCGCAGATCGCAATGATAGTTTTACACTTGGCCGAAAAGGTGTGGCAAGTGGTGATGGTGTATGCGGTTGGCTACCAGAAGGGGAATGGAGCGATGTGTTCTGTCCGAAGTATTGGGATTGAACACGTCTAATTGTAGGTGTTGAAGGTAAAGAACCAGTGTCAGAACTGCTCTGAGATGTAGTTCGCACTAAAGAGAACTTAGAGGGTGAGCGCGATAGTGACCTTCTCAGTGATCTCAGACCCGCCTGCACATCCACATGATGATGATGTGGATGAGTTGGTGATGGAAGAGTCAAGGTACCACCACTGTTGGACATTTTGCTTGAGTCAGAGAATATGAGTCCCAGGTGGATCCGACCGGCAGGTTCTATGGTCCGCAATAATGGCGCCGATGATGTTGGGTATCGGCGATGATGTTGAGCGCCGGCAAGTGGTGAAGTTGAGTATAGGGCTGAGAGTCGGCGATGGCAAGTATGTCAGAGTCAGCAATATAATGTCGTCGGATACTAATGGTGGGGTTGGCAAGGGACCCTTTGAGAGGGACTCAGTTTAGATACTGCTATGTTACTCGTGATGACGCTGATAAATCGCGATGACGCCGATAAAGGTACAACCCTCTCCTGAGGATAGATGCTCAGTGCTGGTGCTTCAGGAATGCAGCGCAGTACAACTAATCAGTCAAGAGCATGTGGAATGTTAGACCAAGCAAGGGAAAGAAGAAGTGCCTTCTTCAGCGGTTCATGCTGGATCAAGTTTAAGTGAGAAGTGAGACTATCGATTCACCACTCCCTTCCCTTGATAACTCTCCAATACTCTTGAAGTCGTCCAGCTGTCACACATAAAAGGCTCCAGACGCCGCCATTCAGTCTGGTCCAGCGCGATATCGAACTGGGCGATTGGGTAAGGAAGAGCGTCGAGGAAGTAAGAAGGGTCGCAGGAGGGTGCTTCTCGTGTATGTATGTACGCGCGCGCACTCCTGAAAGATCAACTGTTGTTTGTGGCGAATCTTAGAATCTTACAGGAAAAGATGGAGATCAGGAGGTTAAACGAAGAGGTTGGATCAGGTTCGAATTAGGTTGGATTTGGAGGTTTCGTAGAAAAGGAGCGGTCGGAAAGCCGCCAAGTTGGAAGTACAGTACATGTCGTTCGCTAGATCGTGCAGGAAAAGGACGACCGACAGGGGTATTAGGGTATGGGAAAGCGCGTTTGTTTATTTCGAGACGCGTATGTGGAGTAAATGCGCCGCCACTAAGCAGGTACGTATCCTAATCCCTGTTAAAAATCAAATCCGTGCGTCACGCATGTACCGACACATACTGTCATACCTGGACAGAAACTGTGCTTCTCTTTCTATTCTTTTTTTTTTTTCATTGACCGCTTCCTCTTTAATCTTGGGATTATCTAAGAAGCTGCAGTTGCATTCCCCCTTACAATTAACAAAGTACATACTGGATTACGGAAATATTCTCGTTTCTCATAAGGTAGCTTGGTTATGAATTGGGGACCAACTGGGTTGCGTGTTGGCTGATCCCGACAAATTCTGCCTAGCACGAAATTTACTCTAAATTTAATTCAATACCATTGTTCAACCTGAACGTCCCAACGCCTTCAGTGATTAAATGTCAGGTTACATTGATCCATTGATGTATTGATGTATTTTACACTGATGTACGTACTTTTTACAGTAATTTGGCAGGCAGCTACCTGATTAACTGATTTGATTAACTGATTTGTGGGAAGAAAAAATGCCACATGGACGGTCCTGTCGTCTGATGCGCGCTGATCCCGACCCTATCATACATGTACATACATAGTAGGTAGGTACAATGTAAGGTAATCCCGACCAGCTTTTTTTTCTAGGGATCCCGCCTGCAGGCCCCCGGTTGCGGCTACGTAGCCGTAGCCTCAAACAAACCCCCACCAGTTGTTCAACCCGCATCATTGGGTTCAGAGACCGGCCATCAACTGTAGCCTCCCCTATTTTTTCCATTTTCCATTTTCGCTGTCCCGCGAGTCAGGATCGGAGAAAGCTGTGATTGAGTGTCCCAACGAAACTCTCGTCACATTTCCCCTTATTCACCATTTCACCTTATTGTAGGAGATATAATTCAAGAGATGAAATACGCCAGAAATGGAAATAAACAAATAGTCTGCAAGTAAACAATAATCTTAATACGATGGACTAATATTGTGATCTCACTATTGAGATTCATGCATCCATTGGAGGAGTGCGTAGGCTTCGCTCGATTTCCCTCTCGCTTCGGACCCTTCCCTCCATCCCGTGCCATGCCGCTCCCATGTCGCAAAGCTCAGGCCACATGGCTTTTTTATTCCCTCTTTCCTTTTTTCTATCTTTTACGATGCGATCTCGCATCATCACATGTGCATACCGTACGCACCGTGCATACCTGTTCGTTCCCCACGTGCTGCCGCGCAGATGTCAGATGATAGTTGATGGTCCCTTAAAGCATAAGGTTATTACTTTAAAAATAAAATTAAGGTGTGATATCTCAAGTCGCGATGAGATGAATCCCCCCAATTGCCGATTGTCAATCATCACAAGAGATCACCTAAGGTAATTACCGAATATTGAACAGAACAAGTCGCATCCGTATTGGGCACTCATAGGTATCCATGGGATGTTTTCTAGATTTTGCGACAAGGTGACAGGAAACGCCTCGGGACATACCGCCGCTACTGCTGTCAACGTTCGCTTAATTCGCAAATTGTATCACTGCAGTTTGACAGTTGATGTTATCATTCCAATCACGATAAGTTGGCCATTAATGTTTCGGGTCCCTCCCTTATGTAACACCGTCCGTGTTCCCCTAGTGGGCTGGCTTCTCGAGTCCGAGTGTCTTGATAAAGAGGATCTATCCGTTCATCATGATAGCGTCCTTCCGAGATCCGAACGCTGAGACTCTTTCTTTCTTATCGTGATTGAGTCAATTTCACGTCCAGTTAAGCATGTGCATCGCGGGGCAATCACCCGCAATCATCTTAGATCCACCCACAGATTATGGGTACAAGAGCTCCATATAGATCGAGAACGGACCGACGAAAGTCATCACAATAAGAACGGGCCCTATACCTAGCTGACGCAGCAAACATTTACGTATATCAGTTGCCCTCGTCCATGGTCTCCCACCGCGAGTGCTCCAACGTGTCTTAGAATCCTTCCGGGTATAATATCTCTCCTTTATTATGCGGAAAGGAAAATACGTGCCGCAAACAAACCTTACGTGAAGCGGTAATTCCGTGTCTGGCTCCCTCGCTGCAATAGGAACCACCCACCCAGAAAAGCAATTCTCAAGTAGCTACCCCATCAGCCCATACAGATCCAGCGCATATTTTTCATTGGGTGAATATGCGTCGTATAGAAGTTATACAGATGCCTTATACATTAGTCCGGCATGTTCATAACCAGTTCCAAGGCAGCAAGGTTGGGTACCTATTGTTTTCCCCCCCACATAAGCAGTAATGCTGGCTTCAAATTCACGTGCCACGTAGAGTCCTGTGGAGGTGCGAAGTGGCTGAGCGCTTGTCGCTTGTCCCTCGCATCACATCCACGAAGACGGATTTCCTCTGCGTATATTCAAGCAGTTCTACGTCTACCTCTACCAACGCCAGGCCCATTCCATAGCTTCGTGCATAGTCTCAACGGCTCGCTGGGCTGCATTAGCATTCACAGTGGTGTGGTCGACTGGTGCCACGCTAGCTTTCGCCATCCTTTCTCCTCCGCCGGCAAAACAGCATCAACCTATCTGTTCCCATAAATTGAGGGGTTATATCGAAATAACAGGTTTTATTCGACTTTCAAGCCGTCATTTTCCTTTCTGTCGCTGTGCATGTGTGGGTGGGTAAAGAGTCGTTCGGCTTCGTCAGGCTCATCATCCAAGTAGAAGGAGCTGGAAATATTCTCTCTTGATGGACCTCCGTCCCTGCATGAAAAAAATGCAGCCTCATGTGACTGGTCATGTCTTACCAAACTCCATCTTTTATAGCCGCCAATGTACGAGAAATAAATGTCAAAAGGATCTCCGAATCCTCCCCGGTTAGATAGATCAACGATTCCCATACAAAACTCCGAACCCCAAATCAACGTCATTGTTCGAAGACTGTTGGCGGAACCAGTTCAAGCGCTTCTAAGACCCAAATTGTACATGTACCTCAGCGAAAAGGTACCTCATGAAGGAGGGGCGGAGGATGACTCGATGAGGTTCTAATTCGCGATCCTGATAAGTGATGATTAGACTGAAATACTCCTCATTGAGGGGTATACTTGTCACCAACCAGAGACTACACTTATGTAATGATAGTACCTAAATCTCCATAGTGGCGCTTATACTTAGGTAGTATACCAAGTGGGCACTCCCATTTTGGTGCGGCGAGCGGATCCTTTTGTATAGACGCGTGCCTCTCCACACACACACACATCTACAAGTTTACTGCCTAGAACACACAAGCAGCAATGATATATGTTTCACCCATAGTCTTGTGACATCTACATTGGTAGCGTATCTTGCGTAGTGCTGTCATGTGTTTTGAATCTCTGCCCTAGCCAAGTCATCAAAACATCTACTGTTTATCAATGAAGGTTATATTATGTTTAGATCTCTATAAGGACCACTTCCAAGGCGTTACGATACTAATACTCTAGTTGAGCAGTTACCCTTCCTACTTGCTCTTGACAGTTTGTCTAGTAATAATCTTTTTAAGTATTCTGAGTAGTATGTAGTACACATGGTTAAATTTTATATACAAACAAATCACTTGATATTGTAAACATGCTAAACCAACATACTTTATGCGCGTTCTTGTAATTAAGAGGTATAATAATGGATTAAGTATACCTCTCAAAAATAAACCAGCCTCTGTAATCAGTGATGAAAGGATACGTACCTAGGTAAATCATCTGCTTGCAGTACTAGGGGCCTAGATAATTCGAGTACCTATCAGGTTTTCATGATTCTTGGGTCGAGTCTCCGATATACTTCTTCGACCAGAAGAGGTTGGTAGACATGATTCAACATTGTACAAGAGCTTTCTTTGCATTAGCTAACAACCTGTATTAACTCGCTATTAAGTTTCTGAAACAAACTTTCTATCTTACCCTACCTAGAATAATCAGGAGAATTTTCAAGCAAGCCATCTAAACTTTTAAGGACGTTAAACGGTTTAATATTGCTGGTCACCCTACTAAGAATAAGAAATATGGCCTCCTACTTTTATTAGGCATCTCATATCAAATCAGGGAGTTTTGTTGATATTTGCTCCGTAAAATAATATATAAAATACGAAACCTGAAGAAACACACCAGACGAGTGCTTCTATATGGTTTTGACAGTAGTTCGGATGACCAAACATTAGACAATACACAGAGCAGTACCTTCTTATATGAAGTCACCGAGTAGCCTATATCGTTATATGGTAGACGAATTAGCGAGAAAAGGAGCAATCTAAAGTTATGGTGACTGATGTGACCATGCGCTCCTTTAAGATCTCAAGGCTAGATCGTTCTGTCATACCTACAATAAGTCTCAACTCGTATTCCATGGAGCCTTAACACCGGCATCAAGCACTGAGAGTCCTCGAGTAAAACCTTAGTAACGCCACTATTCTTTCTACAAAGTCAAAAGCTCTCACCTAGGTACAACTTCTGGCAAGATATAACTGGGTTCTATTTGACCTCTGTACACTAAATGCAGGGGTACTGTCAGATTTCATGACAGTCTCGGCAATGAAATTAACGTAGCGGTTTGATATTTACTTGTATGTACTAGGTTCGATAGACAAGTTGTTGGTAAAGTGCTTCTGCTACTCCAGCTATCTTAAGAGCATCGATCAATAGCAGTGGTATCACTTATGTGCAAATATATCCAAAGATAGGGGTACCTGATACTGGTTGACGGGCACAGCATCTAGTGACTTCGTCCAGTTCTACCCGTAATATACTTAGATACATTCCATGTAGTTCGCCTAAGCCCCTATGTTACCTAGGTATCTCGCAGGAAGGTGCAGATACCTCTAGAGGTGCGATGTGTGGTAAGTGCACCTAGGTATGCACATACATTGGCAACTGCTCGATACGTACCATCCAAAATAGATCAGGTAGAATTTATTTCTTTTATTTTTCATTGGCCCCGCGCGTAGTGCACTGTGCATACTGATTTTGCAGTTTTAAAGTTCAAGGTTTCCCGGGTGATGGCTGATTCTGCTGGTGTTGCGAATGGTATAAATACCGGGGATTCTGCTGCCCTCTCACACATTCTTCCTCTTCCAACTTCACATCTTTTTCCCTCAACCACTTCTTTGCGGACAACTCAACTCTACACCTCTCAACTGCAACTTGGTAAGTAAGCTTCATCATATCTACATCATCATCCCCATACTTGATCGCAAGTGTTGCCCCCTTTCTTGTTCACCTACAGGCACGCTGCCGCAGCTGCAGAAGAACCCCTTAATCCTCTTCCTACACCCTACCCATTTCTCTCTAATCCGCATCGCACCTAGTACATCATGTTCTCTTCTCTTTCACCCAACTCTCTTCATTATTTCCAGGTATCACTTTTCATTCTTTCTTCATCTCCGCTACGCAGTCCTCCTGTACCAACATGCCTTTCCTGTCGGTGGTATTACGCCCTTTTGCTCTTCCCCTTTCTTCTTCACCACGCTTCCGGCGCGCATTCCCTCACCTGTTTACTCCTGTCGCTCCCTACCATTACCTTCTACTTTCAAGTGTGCGTGTTTTTCAACGCGTCATGTATTCGCGTCGCGTACCAATGTATCCAGGGTGACCTCTACGCGTTTTGTTTCCTTTTCGCCTTTCTCTTCCCCACCAACCTTTCATCACATATCCTTCTCCTTACAACACAACAATCACCTACCATCAACCTTCAACAATCATCATCAACAGTCATCAAGTATTATTCTCTATCATTATCTCTGTATTACTTGTAGCCTTCCCCCTGCCCCCTTCCCCTTCTTTCCATTTTTACTTTTCCTATTTCACTGTTTACACCTTACACCTCTTCTCTCATAGTCATGTACCCCTAATCACCTCAGACTACAAACTCTATGATAATCCAACTATAATAGTCACGCTAACTTCATCATCCAAGGACCCCGGCTCGACTTTTCTTCGACGACAACTTTACGACAACTGGTTTCCGACGACACTTTCCTCTGGACGACACTCCTCTCTGGACGACACTCCTCTCTGGACGACACTCCTCTCTGGACGACAACCCGGCTCTCGACGACACCCGACGACCACCCGACGACCACTCGACGACCACTCGACGACCACTCGACGACACTCGACGACACCCGACGACCACTCGACGACCACTCGGCTTTCGACTGTGAGGGTTTGTGCGGAGGCAGGGAAACCCAAGGGGGAGGCAGGCTCAACGCGCTCCCCGGGAAGAGAACTTACTGAAAGACGTAGGGGGAATAATGGCATATACGCGGGAGGGGAGGCCGGGCTCATGGCGATGAGCGAGTCCTAGCTTCTTCGACGGCTTTTCTCGACGACCTTTCTCGACGACCTTTCTCACCTGGCCTACACACCACTCCCATTTCGAAGGGAGCTTTTCCTACTGGCTACAGTCGCCCCATTTCAGAGGGCTCGCGGCTCCGGGACCTGGATTCTTCTTCTTTTACCTTTTTCTTCTCAAGGTAGCGTTTCGGCGTGACCTGTGAACCGGAAGGAAGCCTTGTGCTACCTGGAGGTTCACGAACTCTTTAATTTTTGGAAACCTAAGGCGTTGCTTCGGCGGCCTGTGACACCTGGTATTACACTGCCTCCAGGTCACGAACAAAACCCATCTTTTTTTTTTTTTTCATTGCCCTCTCTGAGCTTGCCTCGGGACGCGAAGAAGAAACCTCCTACTGATAAATCCTGATGCCTAATGCTTACGTATGAATCCCTGAGTTTCATCATGAGACGCGTAATGAACGCACTCTTCATTCTCCTGTTCAATAACGCGTTAGTATGATGTTTATCTTGATCGCCTCAATCTGTCCCCTATCTATATGACCATATGAGCCGTTCTTATTTGCCCCTATTCCCACTACGACGAATCGCGCTCGTGAGGTCGGAAATGTGGACATCGTGATGAAATTGTTACAGACGATAAAATGCCATTAATTAAGTTGAGAGCTACTTCCCAGCAAAATTCTTGAACTAATTTTATTCTCGATTTGCTCTTCTATGCTAATATATCCAAAAATAGATACCACGCAGCTGGTGGTTCTATTCAAGCGCGTAACATTTCTCTACATTACCCGCATCATTCCCCCACCAATTCGGCATGCCGATAACCCTCGCACTCCCGAAACACAAGAAGATGAGCAGCATATTAAGGTTGAATCCAGCGTCAAAGGCAGCAGCCAGAATGAAATTGTACTTGGCCCAAAGCTGGTATCTGTAGCGATATGCCCAAAACATAACCACGAAACCGCCGATGAAACGCGAGAAATATCCTGTGGATACATTGCCATAGAAGATAGAAGCGCCGCTGAAGAAGATAGTCGTATTCCAGAGGTTGAATTTGGCGCGAGGGAAGAGGCGATGGAGGAGGTACATGAGAGCGGGAGCGCCTGCGCCAACGAGGAAGGCGTAAGGAAGAGGTCGGAACTGTTCTTGTTGGAAGAGTCTGGTTGGCCCCTTTCCGAGGTATTAGTACTCCGAAATGTATAAGGGGGAATGCGAAAAGTGACGTAGTATTGGGAAACTCACGAGTAGGACATATTGGACGCCCATCGTCAGGGAACTAGCTAGCGACTGGCCCGTCCATATATGCGCCGCATCCACAACAGATCCAGTCAGATAGTCACGTTTCGTATCGACAATCCAGCGCATTGCAGCGTAGTTGATCGGCACACCCATCGTGATACCAAAGACTTGCGAGAAGAAGACTGCGCGTTGCGGAACATGCATGTAATGGCCGATCTTTTGATCCTGTAACATATATTGAGCTCTGTACCAGGCATCGCCAGCTATAGAACCATATACACTGGCTCCGATGGGACTGCGATTCGTTTTCAGGTTTTGCACCATTGTGCCGTACAGCAATTCGTTGAACGTTCCGATCGGTAGCTGGTAGTTACTTAAGGCGTAGAGCCAGCCGAGCGGCACAACAACAGCAGCTCCCGTCGCAAGCGCAACTAAGAAAGTCCACCAGGGGATGAACATTATGTCCAATCCCACCATCGTCATGATCGCAACGAATGCGGATAGAAATAATGCAACGTACCACCACAGAGGGACTTCTGGGTAAGATCGCATGAGCACATTTAGACGATCCGTATACTGATGATTGATTCCCTGTCCCTTATTCTTCCGCCGGGCACGGAACTTCTGGAATGCCTCCTTAATCTGCCCGGCGCCGAAGAAGGCAATCCAGGAATATGCTGAAACGTATGATGCATAGTCGAAGAAAATAGCCCATAGATAATGGACACCAAGGTATATTGGTCCGTTTTCTTCATACGCTGTCTGATTGAACGTGTTCTGAGGTGTGACCAAGTCCGTTACAGGATATCTTTCCCCATCGGCGGTACAAGCTCGGTTTGTCATCAAACAATGATGGTAGTTGCCCAGCCCTCCCCATTTCGCAGCAGGAAGCAAAACCCAGCAAGTCATGACAAAGGAAGCAAAAAGCACAACCTGTGACCACCAGGGACTCAAGAATAGCGGAACGCCTGCGAGATAGTTGGAAATATTGGCCCAGTCGAAGCTCAGATTCAAGAAACCCATACCGCCAAGTCCAGATCCGATAAAATTGGCAACAGGATTGTGAGGAGCGACCCAGCATAAAAATGCCAAAGAGCTCGTCATCGGGAATACATATTCGGGCAAGAATTGCCAGAGTGTGATTCCTAGAAGTACCAACCAGAAAACGCGCATCTGCTTTCGCGCAGTTGGAGTTGGGTTCTTATTCTGCTTGCTTTGCGTCTCGAACAAAGCAGTCTGGCAGAGTGCTTGAAACCATGGGTATGCGGGCTCGTAGAGCAGGACTTGACGGGCGATTGCAGCAAAAGCGTAGCCGATGGCATCAATAGACCACATGAAGAAGATGGCCGCCGCAGGGTGCACCCTCGTATTGAAGTAAAGGTCACCAAGAGCGATGGGCGTCAGAGCGAGGTTGCCAGTCGCACCAGACGCCGCTGTTACGGTAATTAAAACATGCTCTTTAACTGACCAGGGCCCTGGATTCAGACTAAAAGACTGGTTGGTGAATGGAATGCGGACTTGGCGACTGGGCAAAACACGAGCGAGCCAGAGGCCGAAATAGTTGGAGGCGATCTGGACGAAGAAGACCGAGTATGGCGCATAAGTAGTTCGGAAGCTGTTCATGGCAGACAGAAAAGCTCCCGGGATGACGAAGATGACGGATAGGAGGAAGTACCGAAAGGTTAAGGTGGGAAGAGTCGTGTCATCGTGAAGAGAGACGACTCGTCTCACCTCCAGAGGGATCTGGCTGATCTCGGGGTCGTTCTCGTTCTCGAGATCAACGTCGACCTCGACAGATTCTTCGACGGGAAGCTTTTCTTTGTGATGGCCGCCGTCATTGTCTTCGCTTGAGAGTGGTCGTCGGTTGACAGGAGGCTCATCTGCAGGTAACGCGCTAGTGAACTTGGCTTCAGTCTCGGCAGCGGCCGATGCGTCGCTGGAAGACATCTCGGCAGCCAGCAGATCCCAAGACTTATACCCAATGCTGCTAAGTTAGAAATCGGGATGTTACTTGGCGATGCGAACCACCTCTTTCCAAGCTGGCTGCTTGGTGATCTATTAACCTGGAATGCACCAGTGTCACACAGAATGGCAAGCGTATAGCACGCAACGTCCCCCAAGTCATATTTATATTTCTCGAATTACAGCAGCACGGTTGCTATAAGAGGTATGTATATCTCCCTCGTATTAAGCGACAGGGCCGAATGCAGCACATTGTACCATGTAGCCTATCATGAAAACAGGTTAGCACCAATCACGCAATTCCAGCGCACAAAAACGTTTCGCTTTGGGCGGGCCACATCTCGGCGCATCTCGCCATGGGCGTCCTATCCGCATAGCGCATTGCAACACCAAACACCATGGTTTCGATGGTGCAAGTGAAGGGCTGTATCCAATTGCGCTACCATCACGAGAGAGCTAGTTGGTGCATGGCCCTACACCCTATCCTTTGTTAGGCAGGTAGCTGAGCATTTCATCACGCTAGCTTAATATAAAATATAGATCTAACTGTGGCGAACGCATTGTAGCCTCACGTCAGATTTGTAACAATTTTCAACGTCGTTATACTGATTATATGACATGATTAAGGGATGATTGATGCGATGGCAGAAGATTGGATGGGATTCAACCAACTGTTCGGGTCAAGGAAAAGTAGAATTTTGATAAGATAGTGCATAAAAGAACGGTCGTAAATAGAGTCTCTCCTAAAGTACCTTGGTAGCCTTTTGCTTTTTTTTCCCCTGCATTACTTTTGGACGGGAAGCAGCCCCTGTACTACCTCATCGTCACTTTCCGATTGGCTTAGATCCTAGCGGTGATCATAGATCAATGTCACCTTCGTCCCCGCGTCGATAAGAGGTACAATCCAGCCAGCCAGCCAGCCACTCATATCAATTGACGATTTCCTTCTCTGGAGGCTTTTCTCTACAGACTGACAATCTCTCTCTGGCCCAACGGCTTCAAGCTTGAGTGGTAGCGACCAGCCGATCTCTTTGCAAGAAACTTGTGTAAGTAATGTCTATCATGCATGCAATGCTTGCCCAGAGAAAGGCAACACGGAGGTACGTCATCCATATTCATACAGAATAACCTTTTGCCATGTACCTCGGCAACGCCTTAGACCTCGCTGATAATTTTTATTGTAGCAAGCAGTCGCCTCTTCCCCGGTAATTTGGACAAGAAACCCTTGACGATACCGCTTGGTTGGTTGAGAACCGCGCCGATCAACGAATTGATTCTTGGCGTTCCCCGTAGAGAATAAAGAAACCTCAGTTCGTAGAGCTTCGAGTCGATCCGCTCCGGGAGTGGTTCAAAGCGCCCCATCGCGATTCCCAAAACGAAATAAAGCTCACGTTGGAGGTATTTTGGGTTAATGAGAAACGGTATAACGTCGGTTTCCGAGTACCAGGGCATGTTCAAATGATGTAATGTATCAGTAATCTTCTATAGGTATGCCTTGCTCCTTAGCGATGTATTGATGTCCACCGGATTGTGCATGAACTGTCGAGATCATCCAAGTCTTTCCATCTACCCAAATAGATACGTAGGTGGGGAATCCAGCTGAGGTCTTGAGTAGGATACTCGGATCCCTTTATAGCAGAGAGGATAGTACGAAGTGAGTATGCAACGTATACGTCAGCTTACTCAGGTACATAGGTAGGCAGTCCCCATCATATGCATTGGGTCATGCTCGCGTTGGCTGAATTCCAAACGTGCATAGACCAATGAGGACTGTGAGGACAAGCATATTTAATCAAATATACAAATCTTATCTTTCAGCTCATTGGTATGACCTGGCCCTCTACCCCAGAAAATCCAAACGATATTGATCAACATCAAGGTACCATCCAAATTTAATCAGGACCAACCAGATATTTATTTACCACGGCTATGCTTACCTATCCTCAGGCTTGTCATTCATAGTTGCGTTTATTACTCGTGTTGTTACTGCAGTGGAAACATAGCAAGCTTCGAGAGCTGAAATACATGTAATTTAAGAGAACGAAGAATCCGAATTTAAATTAAGTGATAGCACAGAAAGGCTTGGTGAGTAACATCAAGGCTTCCAGTTTGATATTCTAAGTAGTATTTTCTTAGAGGAAGATCATGGACGCTCTTCGAAAAAGTAATGTTGGCGCCCTGACCTTCGGCATCGAGATCGAAATCCATGTTCCGGTCTTGAAGGCGCTGGAAGCTGGCCCAATACAAACAGTACTAGACTTTCCATCGGATGACTGGTACAGGGAAAACTGCCTGTTCTACACCCGGGAAGATGGCAGGAAGATCCCTGTGGCGAGAGAAGATGTTACAATTAGCGAGGAAGCTCGAGGGAGAGTCTGGAATGAACTCCTGGAACAATTCAAAGAGGCCATAGAGAGACCTAGGGAGAAAACTCTTGCAGACATCGAAGTGATGGTTGCGGAAGCTGAGCATCCCACAACAAACACCTCAAGCCAGGAAGTTGGTCCGCCTCGTAACACGTTAGGGAACTTCATCGACGGCCACTACGAGGTCTACAATTCTTGGACTGTGTGCAAGGACGAGAGTGGATGTTGGTACCCAGAGGCGGACGGCGAATTGTTCCTGCCTGGGAGAGTCCCACCTATAAGACCTGAACGTTACCCTTGGTTTAGTATTGAAATCAAGAGCCGGGTCTACAAAGATCTAAACGCAATGAAGGAAGACTTGCAGAAAGTCTGCGATCGAATTCGGTCGCGATTTCTAGTTTCCATCAATTGCGGTCAAGGATTCAACAGGACAAGCACTCATGTCCACGTTGGTAGGTCTGGGAACTGGGATCCGAACCAAGAAGACCTGCCATTCAACCTAGTTGAAATGAAGAAGATGGCCACCACTATGTATATTCTGGAGCCCGTTCTGATGGAGATGCACGCGCCGTGGAAGGCGGATAATCATAGATATGCAGCACAGCTCCGCGGCTATACCCACCTCGGGAGGTTCTGCAACCCCGATGCGCTGTTTAGCGGTAAACTGCCAATCGAATCCGAGAGCGGCCGAGAAGATGTAGAGTATAAGCAGAGAGATTTCGATTTGGACTCCAGGCAATCTAGCGAAGTCGAAATGTACCTGGACCAGAGCGTTCGCGATGGACCCCACAAGACCGCCATCAGTATGATCTGGGGAGCAGGCGATTTGACGCAGCTAGCTTGGCTTTTATCAGGCCGCGAACGGACTCGACGGGGAGCATTTGCGCTTCACGGGCTAGTGCCGTCTAAGAAGGACGTTATCAAATCTCGACACTTAAATACGATCGAATTCCGACATATGCATGGCTCGTTGGATACGGAGAATATCATGAATTGGGTCCGTATTACTGAGAAGATCGTGAGCAGCTCTACCAGCATCTCGAGTGAAGAGTACGCCAAACTCATGAATGAATTCAATGCCGATGGGGGAGGTAGCATAAATAAAGTTGCGAAGAAGTTGGGCTTGACGCTTGATATCAAATCTGAGGAGCAGATTGCGAAGGAAACTTCGCTCCCTGAAGTTCCCAATGAGGAGGATGAGAGGAACAGATGGAGCCAAATTGGTCAGAGAATGTTTCTGTCGAACAGCCGTAATGACTAGCTGAGTAACTTGCTTCCGTAAGCATCGTCGTACGGGTTCTTTTGGCAGACAAGGGACGGAATTACATATTGAAGACGCTGAGGAGAGATTGACTATATTAAGGTTGTTGCATTAGCCTGTGTCTATGAGCGAGAGGCGAGATTCTTGTATGGATTTCCAAGATCGAAAGAATTACGAGGGGCACATTTTAGCGCTTGTATTTGCTGTATTTTTCATTGGCGTGGCGTTGGTTAATGATGTGAGTGGTGAAAAAGGGGGCCCCTTTTTAGGGGAGCACCAATCTAGGTGGTCCGTGCGAACGAGCCATGATTACGTCATGTGACAGTTACTTGTGGCAGGGCACATCGCTGCCGCCTGCCCAGTTCTCTATCATTTCCCTTCCCTTTTACAACGTGACTCTCCTATGCTCCCATTCGCTTTGCAGGGAACTGAGGGACAGTAACTGATGCCTACCTTGAAGTGACGACTAAGTTTGGAATGCTTCCCTTGTAGACGTTGTTGCTGGACAGTGAGCTGCTCTTTTGCGAGTGCAAATGCAAATCATTGAGGACCACCACAGTCGAGTATTCAGCAGGGACACCAATGGAAAATACATACGATCTGGTACGGTAAGGCGTTCTTTCTCGTATCATGCCTACCAGTAAGCCCTCGTCTCCCCATAACATCGGTTTCCCTGCATCCATTGTCTCAGAACTCAGGGTTCTAGAAGGGTGTTCAGGGACTTCAGGATGCATACATTGTAAACAGCCCTGGAGGGGAAGGAGGCGGTGTTAAGGCCGTAACCTTCGAAACAGGCTGAGGATGTGTGCAACGTTCTACTAGCAGCATCCTCAATAGGCAGTCCTGTTTTCCCTTAATTCTATGTCTCATAAACCATGGAAAGAAGTCCATTTGTCTTTCTGCATGTCCTAGTTTTCCGTCGCAGACTTCTCTCGAATTGGTTGAGAAATGTTCTGCTTTTCTGCGTCGCTCTCCGGAATTATACACACTATAGGTCAATACTTCTCTACATGACCATGTCCGCTTTCAACTCTTCTCTGATACCGGGTATGACGCCTCCGCCCGGAGTGACACCCAACTTCGACGACCCATATTCGGTGGCTCCGGCTTGTAAGATAATCACGGGCGTGACTCTGGCGTTTATGTACTGCTTTCTGGCTTTGCGCGTCTACACCCGATTGTGGGTGACTCGCCGCTTCGGCATAGATGACTGCAAGTCTTACTCCTCTGTCTACTAAGGGGTAATTACTAATGCGACCGTGAAGTTCTTTGCATAGTTGCAGCTGTGAGTAGAGTCCAAACCTATATCACGCTTAGGAGCGGATAGCTAATGAGAATTGCATAGGCCCTCGCTACTGCTTTCTGTTGCGTTATGATCCAAGGTCCGTAACGATAGGTGATCCTGTGCACGAAGGCCCAAAGCTCACTATGACAGCTCTGAAAAGCCCACTGGGACCTCATCAATGGGATGTACCGCTGTCAAAACTCGACATTCGCCCTATACAAGAGGTTGGAGCAATATTCTTGGATGTCTGTTGATTATATGGCTTTTAGCTGATCTGGATACATATTAGGCCACACTTATAACCATCTGCCTGTACGCAGTTGCGACTGCGTTCATGAAATCGACGTTTCTAGCCCTCTATATACGCATTTTTAAGCCGGCAAAGGGTGCAAATATCCTTCTATGGACTTCACTCGTAGTGATCGTCCTCTTCTACGTGGTTAGTTTCATTATGGAAGCCGCCATCTGCGGTCCAGCTATAACGAAACCGCTGCCGACGGCGTATCCCGAAGCTTTTGATCCTGATGTGGGTTGTTCAATGCCGCAGAGGCCGCTATGGATCACGATAGGTGTCTTCAGCGTCGTCTCAGACTTTTATCTGCTCGCTGTCCCGGTGTGGTTCACTCTTAATATACAGCTCCCACTGAAGCGAAAGATAGGCTTGTGCTGTATGTTTCTCACCGGGTTGCTGTACGTCTTATCTTCTCCATAACGAATGCATCTGCCACTGATATATATCTTGAAGAGCCTGCGCGTTCTCAATCGTTTCTACGGCGTATCGGGTTCAAATGCTAGAATCTCCCGACGTTACTTGGCTTGGCTCTTTAGTGTATGCCTTCACGTAAGCATTTTCTAGTTGTCTAGCCGTGAAGAAAAGGAGCTGACGGCACTATTATCCCCAGAGCGGCCGAGCTTAATGTTGGTATCGCTTGTAGTTGCATGCCGGTGACTTCTGCGGTATTCCGTGATTTATCTAGAACCATCGCGTGGAACTCGCTGGCTAGACTTATTACGCGTCGAAAGCATAGCAATAGCGAGTCTGCATCTAGCTCGAGCGATCCCGGCGAGCATACTCTAGAAAAGCAACTACCACCAATCCCTCCAACTTCAAGGATAGGATTGACCTCATTCATACGCAAGGCTCATCTCTCCCAATTTAGACGGGATAATTGTATGTCGATATATGACGAGCGTGCCTCAGTTGATTATTATCATGCACTGTTGAGGAAGGATTCAACAAGTTCTGGAGAGCTCTGAATGGCAGGGTCCAAGATTAGCAAAGCTGAGTGTTAGCAGCATCTGGCCTTCCTAATTTCATACAACCTATAATAGCGTTGCTGATTGGGTGTAACTTGTCCATTAGTCATATAATTCTCACCTAAGATACGTGTGTTATACTCATTCATTGTGTTCCATAGCCCAGGGGAATCCTGTTCAAGGGAAGTGCACCATCATTCCCTTGGCACCAGCTGCAGGGCGTCCCTGCGATCTACCTGATTCCAGAGCTTAAGGGCTGGGTGCACGTCCAGCTAGAAACGGCTTAACAGTTGCTCTGCACTTCCCGCGCTATTGGATTGAATCCTGCTGTAGTGTGCTGACCCTATCCGAGACATGCAGCTTAGATGGGATAGGTCAGCTACGCGCCGGTCAATCAAGCCTCGCTGCAGGGAACGCACTCAATCGAGTCACGTATTTTTATCCGCCCTCAGAAGTACGAGTACCCGTCACCGGGCGAGATGCGCATGTTACTTGCAGGTACTAACGCCCTTCCCCTCGAGGTTGACAGCTTCAGAGTGTCATATAAAGTACAGGAAACGCACGCTATATGCCTAAATGGATCATTTTCTGGCCATGATTAGGTACCCGACAATACCTCCCAACCACCCCAGTTAGCATTGTAACGATATCAGACTTTGAGTACCCCGGGCCGGTTGAGTCCCTTATCCCTTCACTCCGTCAATCCGTATCCGTCAATCCACTTCACGATCTCCGCAGCCACATCGTCGCTACTCTTCTCCATATGCATCATATGACCATTCCCCAAGATACCCTTTTCGTCAAGCTTTAAATGTTCCACATCCTTAACCCCAGCCTGTCGCAAGTACAAAACGGTACCCCAATCATACTGCGCATGATACGACGCCGGCGCCGTCACCACCAGCACCCTTACGTCCGTTAAATTAACTAGCTGCCGCGGCCTCGGCGTTTCAGCTTGGATGATGCAGTCTATCAACTCCGGGGACGGCGCCGTAATAACGGACTTGACGAAGTCTTTCTCTGGGTCGGTCACCGCCGGACTGTAGGTGATAGGCGCGTTGGTGATACCGTATGGGGCAGCGGGACCGGACTTAATACCCACCTTGAAGAACGGCGGACCGGTCGGCTCGAGGGCTACAATCATCTTCACGAGGTGGGGACGGATGTCCGCGGTGAGCCAGGGGATCGATCCGCCGGCCGAGTGGCCGACTAGGATGGCTGGCTTGCCGATGCGGTCGAGGAGCGCTGCACACGCGAGCTGCGATGCCTTCTCTTGCGCTACCGGATCGCTTAGGATTTGGAGCCCCGAGGAGTAGAACTGGTCGAATACGGGATCGCCTATCGTGCCAGGGCCTGGCCACTGCGAATGCAGTTTCGCCTGGGGCCAAGTGCCAAGGTCCTTACAGGCAGTGAACATAATCTGGATGGGCTCGGCTGGATGCGCAATCATGGTCCCATTACTTGGATGCCATGGGCTTCTTCCGCGGAATGGGAGATCAACGAGATAGCATTCGAACCCCCGAGATAGGAAGTATGACGCCCAGCCTGGCTGTCCGTCGGGTTTCGTGAGCCAGTCCTAGTCATAGTTGCGTTAATATGTGCATGCTTGTGTCGGACAAGTAAGCTAATTGAGGGTGTCAACCCACTATGCCGGATCTTGTTGCGCCATGGATGAATATGATGGGGATAGCCCTCCTTGTAGCCCCCTTCGCTTCTTCGGGGACAAGCCTCTCCACGTACATCTGTCCCTGTAGCGTATGTTTGCCGGTGCTATCAGGTACATATTGCCCGCCCACGTAGAACACTTCTCGCCTATGGAGAGAGTCGCAGGCCTTATCATCTGCCATGCTCTAATGAAAAGATGTCAATGGTTAAAGAATAGGGGGGTATCTCTTGGGTTACTTATACATATAGACGATTAATACACTACGATTCTGATCGACTTAGACTATCAAGTCGACCAATTCCTGGTTGAATTACCATAGACGTTGCACGAGGATAGATATCCATCTGCCGGCGGGATACTGAGTGGGATGGATATGAGATGACATAGGGTGGGCGGCAGTACCCACGTACCTATGTCGCTAAAAAGATAAAACGCAATCGAGTTCCATTCAGTTAACGCAGCTATGTACCTAAGCTGAGTTATGCATCGTCGACCAATCAACGATGCGGCAATCTTTCGACGCCAACCACCGGGCCTTCATTTCACTGCCTACCTAGCATTCGTTAACGTACAGTATTTGATTCGGTATAAGGCCTTGGTAAGCAGTAAGCGAAAGATCAATAACGCAATCCTTTACGATGAGTGGTTTTCCCCCTAAACACCGAGCTATGCCTCCCTTCCTTTTGGATACCCTTCCCTTCTCGTACATCCCAACGTAATCATTCTCCCTTATATCCCTTCCTATGAAGGGACCCCTTATCCTGATATCTCGTGAATAGTCTCGAGAGTAAGAGCAGGTGCGAGAGCAGGGGTAGGGGTCGCGGGAGACTGAGTTGGTTCTTCCTGCTTCTTCGGCTCTTCTTTTGCCTCCTCCTTCGGGCCGTCCTTCGTCTCTTCCTCCTTCTTCTCGGAATTCTCCTTCGTCTGCTCTTCTTTCTTCTCAGGGCTTTCCTTCGCCTGAACTTCTTTCTTAATAAAGTCCTCCTTCGTCAGCTCCAGCGTATCGGCGTGCTCCAACACTACGAAGGCCGGGCTTACCGGGGAGACCGGGGGTTCGATTTCAGTCCTCGAGTTCCGGAGGCTCGGGTTCTCGCTCCTTGGGCTTACGGCGTAGTTCCCGTGGATATGTGGGTTGTACGCAGTGTACAATCGGTGCGGCTGCTGCAGGAACCCCGTAGGAGAGGTCGGTACCGAGGTTGAGGACTGACTGTTCACTGTGCTGGCTCTCTTGGGTAGCTCGTCGGCCGGTAGTTCGGATATGAAGGTGTTGTGCTTTACGCCATTCAGACCACCGTCGTTTCCGGGAGGTGGCGCGGCGAGGAAGTCCTGCCCGTTAGGGTCGTTAGGCAAGTCGGATCGAGTCATCGACTCGTTCCGCTTCTGCTTCTTACGCTTGCGTAGGAAGAAGACGAGGAATAGGAGACCCCCGATTAATGCAGCTCCGGCACCTACGCCGACACCGATGCCAGCTTGTGCGGAGAGGGAGAGGTGTGAATCCGAAGTAGTACCTGTTGAAGGGTCTGGTTCGGAGGATGGTGGTATGACCGGGCTGCCTTCGAGTGATGTCGTCGTGGCTGGCGGCGAGGAACTTGGAGAGGAACTTGGCGAATTCGAGGAAGATGTCGAGGTCACCGTCTTTGGCCGCGTCGAGTCTGAAGTTGATGATGAAGGCGATGACGAGATAGGGGTCGTGGTCGTGGTCCCCGCCTGGAATATGGTTGTCTCTGACGCGGAAATAGTTGGTGTTATACCTTTATTCCACTTGATAGTTCCTCCCAGGCTCCCGGGAAGACTGCCTGAAGCACTCAGTCTACCCGGAGCAGATACAAGTTCGTTAGCCGAGGAGCATGTGCAATGCACATTGTCGGTGAAGGTGGGCAAATCGCCGCTCTCCTTGCACCCAGCCCATACATTTGTGTCCTTACCGCAGTACTCTATGTCTACCCATTGTTGGGGGCTGAATTTCCCCTTTTCCGGGCACATGGGATCTTTATATTCCGGGTCAGTGCAGCCGGATAAGTAGAAAATGTCCACTATTAACCTTCGTTAGCATTTATATTGCAACTGCCTATAGATTCGACATTTACGAACTGATCTCAATGTTTTCAGTAGTGCGCCAGCATGCTGAGTTGCCCATGCAAAAATCCCCCGCAACGCAGCATGGCCAATGAACTCCGGCGGCGACATTGCCACAAGGGATGTAGTCCTTCGCAGCCTTTTTGTTGTTGCCGTAATAGCAGGTACCATTGGAGATGTCGAGGTCGACATCATCTGATTGGGAATCCATGCTGGCTGGTTGTCTGTATCGAGATTCGCGGTACAACGAGATGGATTGAGCGGTCAGGTGAATTTTGGGGACGAGGGTTGATTGTTCCGATTGTGAGAATTGGATGTGGAGAAATGAAAAGAAGACAGTGGGGGAGGAAAGATGTGTTTTCTGTATTGAGAACCTCGAGGGTTCTACAGAATGTTTGGTGCTTTTTAACAGGAGGCCAGGGCTGCTCAGGGTGGTTGCAGAGACAAGCCGTGAAATTTGTTTGTCAACGGCACATGAGCGACGCTGAGAAACGACGGGCCAATCGCAGCAATAATCCTGGGTTAGTGTAGTTCCTCTTCAGGTTTTGTTGTGATAATGGAAATTTACCAATCGGTGAAGAAACGTATCAGAATTGGCTTCCACGCGGTAAGTGTTCCTCAAGAGTAGGACAGTTTCGTTGTTGAGTTCAAGGTTGCACTTTTGGCATCCTCTCGGTTTTAGGTACTTGTAACCGTGACAAACCTCCAGTTACAGGAAAGATAGTGGAAGAAACGTGTTATTTTCATCTGAAAAGAAAAAAAAATAGTTTGTATATCTACTATCCTTGTGTCGTAGCACTGTCCTAATCCTAGATGTTGTCACTTCAGCACCGTCCATGGTACGTACATGCAACAACCTACCCTCGAGTTCAGGCAAGTACCTTACATATTCAATCCCACCTCACCCAATAGATGACAAGAAGTCTGGATTAAAGCCACGCTAATGCCCATAGCCTCCATAAACATATTCGGTATCGGTAGTCCAAGCTTCATGTGTCACCTACTTCGGTGTAGGAACCCGGGTTTCCCCAGGAATATCACGACTAACCCCATGGGGAGCTAAATTCTAGTCTGACTTGATTGAATGATGCAGAACCGGCGGAACGGATTTCTATTAAAATCCGCTTTCAGTGACCGAAAACACTGCCCTGACGGGGCCGTATCGTACGTCGCTGCCTCGTCATTTCGGGGAAGACCCGGAAGCCATATATTAGGTACTCGGCACCTGACGACGGATCTCGAGTGCTGAAAAAGTTATTGAAGGGCCTCCAGATAGATAGATCCATATCAGACCAGGATAGAGGATGATAATGTAAGCAATAGCTCCTTACTAATACCATACGCAAACTGTGTTTTGAGATCTTGACTAATTGGAAGCATGGATTCAATGAGATGGGTAGAATACCCGCTGTTATTAAGTAAGGTATCCCGGTATAGCTCCGTTGCAGCGATGATAAATAGTGTCTAGGAGTCTTCCTACGACGGAATAAGTTGACAAGACCACAGGCAGGTAAGTTGATAATCTTGATTAAATCATAAGTATATACATTACGAATATATAGGTAGATATGTATATGCACAGAGCTGACACCCATTAATCCGGCATCATTCATGATTCCAACCTGGTAATCCATTTCTCCCCATCCATCCCTACACCTACGTCTTTACAACTTCAACAGTAAACGCCTCAGTGAGTGGCTTGTTGACCTCCACACTAACCTCGCCCTTACCCTCAACACCTAAGACCGTAACCTTGATAACCTCCAGCTCATCCGCCGTATAGCCAAACGTGCCATCGACCTTGAGCACGCCATCCGCATACTCAAACGAGATATCGCTCGTCGCAGGCTGCTCGATACTCACGCCATCATCAAGATACAACCTTCCACTCGCCTTCCCGTCCTTACCCACAGGCACCAAAATCTCAAACGGCTTAGTGCGCAGCTCCGTCGTCGTATTCGCGCCCCCGGCGCGCAACGGCACGATGACGCCTCCGCGCAGGTACAGCGGCAAGTCGGTCCACTCCTGGTTCTCGACCGTGACAGCTTTCCCCTCACCCACGACCTGTTCGTGCGTGTAGAAGTCGTAGAAGACGTCGTCGGGCAGGTACACGTCGACGCTGGTGCTGTTCTCCTCGGTGACGGGCGCGACGAGCAGCGCGGGGCCCAGGAAGTACTGCAGGTCGAGCGGGTACGTATTCTTATCCTGTGGGTATAGGTAGAAGACCGGGTTGACCATGGGCGTGCCGTCGACGGACTGCGCGCGCAGCGCCGTGTACATGTAGTCCAGCAGGCGGTAGCGGATGTCGATGTACTTGCGTGCGACGACCGCCGTGGTGTTCCACCGGTACAGTTCCTGCGGGATCGCGTCGAGGTTGTTGTGCACGCGGAAGAAGGGGGAGAAGGCGCCGAGCGCGGCCCATCGCGAGCATAGCTGTTCTGTTGTGTTGTCGCCGAAGCCGCAGGTGTCCGCGCCGACCATCGGGATCTGGTAGATGGAGGCGAAGGCCATCATGCTGCGGATCGCGAGCCGGTAGTGGTGCCATGTTGATACGTTGTCGCCGAGCCAGTGGCCGACCTTGGAACCAGCGCCGGCGAACGTCGAGCGCGTGATGATCATAGGTCGTACGGTAGGGCGCCGCTGAAGCATGGCTTCGTGAGATGCGATGGACATCATGGAACCGTACAAGTTGTGTGTGTCGTACATGGCAAGGCCATTTTGGTGAATCACGTCGGTGAGAACCGTCTTGTTCGAAATGCCGCCTTCTGCTGCATTCCAGCTATCCTCATACGCGGCCTTGTTGTGGATCGCGTACTTCGGGAAGAGGAGATCACGGTCGGGAAGTCCCTTCTGCTGGCCCTCAGTCTGACGTGGCGAAATTACCAGATTATCGAAGTACGCTCTGGGCATGCTATCGCGAATTTCCAGAGACCTGACCTCGGTTTTCGCGCAATCGGTTCCCTCGGGCTGGAAATCGCAGGAGAAGCCGGGAAGAGGTCGAGGAGGGGACCTTACTGGGGGCGGCTCCGGCGGATATCCTATGGCGGAGGCATCAGGGTTATCGCAAGGGAAGTAGCAGGGGAAGCTAGATGGCTCGTTCATATCGATCCAGAGAGCGTCGATGTCGACACCGTCTTCTGGAGAGAAGAAAAGGGAGAATTCGTTGTTCCAGTACTTGCTAACGTTTGCCGAGAACCAATCCGGAAAAGCCGTTACGCCAGGCCAGACAACACCCTTCCACACCGAGCCGTTTTCGCGAAGCAGGAAGACGTTATCGTCAACTCCTCGTTGGAAGGCAGCGGGGAAGTCTTGGTAGGCCACTGCTGGGTCCACCATAACGACGTAATGCTGGTCATGCGCGTGTAGGTAGTCGACCAACTCGCGCATCATGTGCAAGGGGAATCTGTCTGGGTCAAGGGAAAATACCTAACGACTATTAGTTAACACGACGGTTACAAATTACGACGGAAACTCACCCTTCTACGGTACATGTAGTCGATATCGGTCCACATAGTCTCTAGCGGGATTCCGGCTTGACTATAGTTGTAGACCACCTCGGCAACGTCAAAAACGTCCTGGTATCCGTATCGGCAGTTGTGAAAGCCGAATCCCCAATAGGGCATCATGGCAGGTGTGCCGACAATCTCAGCGTACTGCTTTGCGACTTCGACCGGGCTAGGGCCTGCTACGAAATAGAAGTCGAACACACCACCGAGTGTGTTGTATTCGAGGTACTGTCCAGATTCGGCTGTGTTGTTGATCATGACGTCCATGCCGTTCGAGTTGAGGAAGAACACCCCGTGGGTACCAGATTCGCGGTGCTCGTAATACACGGGGTGGTTTCCGTATAGATTGGCTCCTTCAGGCACACTGTAAGCATCTTGTGACCAGAAAGTCCGGATATAGTCAGTGGTGTTCAGCATGAACGGGTCCGAGTGCTCGCCGAGACCGTACAGGCTCGGGTTTTCCGGCAATTTAGTCCTCAGACGCAAGTATTGTGACTCGAATACTAAACTAGCCGCTGATGTATCGAAGAGGACCTCTCCCGAGTCCGAGCGAGACACGGTGAAGGAGAATGGGCTTTCTTTGTAGTCAAATTTCAACGCGGACTGTGCTTCCTCGACACCTTGTGCATCTGGCCGAGCGAAGACAGACTCCGGGATTTGGTAGACGCTGTTGGCGGCATCTTGGATCTTGACATGGAGTCGATTTTCTGGAGGTATGTTAGTGATGTCCTCGCAGGTCACCTTACATGAGTCTTCACATACCAGTATCATACGAAACTTCCAATGTCAAATCTTCCAAGTCCGTACCGTAGACATTGCAAGCCTCGCCGGCCAGCTTTAGGTCCGCCGTCAACCCCGACGCCGTCTTGACAACATTCGAAGCGGTGTAACCTGGGCATGAAGCGAGAGCGTCGTCACTGGAATAGTCTCTTCTCACGACAGCAGCAGCCGAAGCAGCTGCTGCCATAAACAAGAGGCTTGCCATGTTGAGCTAATGGTGACACTTGTGTTAGTTGTGTCACCTACGGGAACAACCCCACGTATAAGAGGTCGATGAAATAATGGCGAGACGACGATCTCCACGTGGAAATTGGGTAACCCGACTCAACGGTCCATAATCTTAAGTGGCGTTGTTTTCCATTCTGGAACTTATATACTAACCGAGGCGGATCCTCTAATTATACAATGTAGCATCGTGAATGGACTGACTTTCTATCTGTTTACTTTCTTCGTCCCCACAACCCCCGCATATACCCCGAATCCAAACTCCGCCCAACTCCGCCCTCGAACTATTCTGACACTCTACCTGAGGTAAAATATTAAGATTCTGGGCGAACATCGTTGTAGTTTAGCGGGTAAGGCTGTAAGGCCATCATCGATCCAGAACGTCATGCAATTAGACAGTGATCATATTATTTTCGGCGTTCCCTCGGCCGCCGTCAAGTCTCCCAAGACGGCCAACCAAATAATCAATCCTGGCTTTGTCTTCGCGGTAAGACGTTAGCTGCACAGTAAAATGAGCGGGAGCGAGATGCTTGGACATTTTTCTTTTTCCCCTTTCCCCTCAGCGGCGTTTTTGCGGAGCTTCCCCGGACCTTTAGGAAAAAGCATCAGACTGCCCACAGTGACTAAGCAGATGTACTCCCCAACCTGGGCACGTGAAGCTCCAGCACTCCAGTCTCCGCACCCGAGCCACGAGTTGCTCCCCCGCAGCGGCTCCATCGTGGTTTGCTTCGGAACCAATACGAGCGCGAAATGTCGGCGACCTACTCCATATATAGTCCCGCCTTTCATAAGGTTGTTTGCTCTGTCTTATGAGGATGTGGAGAGCTTGCCAGGGCTAGACTCATCTCCGCAGGACTACTGACCAAGAAATATCCAGGATAGCATTGTATTTGGCCGAAAGATCCAAGTTTATATTGTTCAGAGGGGAAGTACAAAATTTCCTTAGAAAATGTAAACAGATAACCGCCTTGAAATCGTATGAGGAGTCATACGAAATCTTCTGTGGGTGAAAACTCACCGAATCTAGAACATCTTGGAGACGTATAATTCGAAGGCTAGCCGCCGAGGATGTTGTCTCCAAGACTTCCACCCCACTAGACATCTGTATTCGCGGCTCACAGAAACAGCGGTGACGATTTAGCTCATGACGCCGGCCTTATTGTTAAGACTAAAGTCGAGCCATTGAGTTGAGACATCCATCCGAACTTCCAGTTACTTGAATAGATCGTGTCCATTAGATCGAGCTAAATCATCGTACTAACTTAGGCTCTTCGTACCGCTGATGTCAAGTCGCCCATCCGGGTCCCATAACGACGGCAAATCTCTGGTTTATCAGGGATACGAAATTCAAATCGTTAAAGAGATATCGGAACTTCCAAGAGACCATGCCCTAGTGGGGGGAAAAGACGTGAATTTAAAGCGAAACCACTTAGTGTACCTACAGGACACATACATCATCTAATGGAGCCTTCCGGCACGATCTGTAGTACTGGAGCCATTCCGGAACAACACCTAAGATGAGTGATTGCAATGGAGTCGCTAGCGAGAGGCAGGCAATAGCATGTACAACTCTCGAGTTGATCGAGTTGAATCTATATAATAATATACCGAGCGAATCAACCAAATTATGCACCTTTCGAACCTAGTCCATCGCCTTTCCTTCATCCCTCCCATTCCATACAATACCGTCTCCCATCTCTATACCAAACAGCAAACAGCCGACCTGATGGGAACAATCGCATTCGCAAGAGAGCATGCTCGAAAGTGGTATATAGTCGTACAGTCGTTCCTATAGTTTTTGCGCTGCAACAAAAAATGGAAACGTCAGGTGAATCGTGCCGCGTATCATCTAGTGTCGGGGATACATCCGGTTGAACAATGGAAGGAAATTCGTAAGTAAACCAGTTAGCCACCCTTATGCCTCTCGAGGCACTATCATTTTCTCCGACCCCTGATGCTTGTCCCCGAATATTCCTCCTATATGTGAATGCTTCGATTTGGGTGTCATTTCAAATATAGCCGGCGTCATTCGTCCACGTCCATCTTATCCACCATCGTACTTGCCGCTATTATTGTTCGGTCTTCTTGGTCTCGGTCCCTGTCGTAGTCTCTGTCCTTATCTCGACCCCGGTCCCGATCCCGATCCCGCTCTCGGTCTCGGTCACGGTCGCGATCTCGTTTGTTTCCATCCGATTGATATTCGGTGTGGTTGGCACCGGACTCTCGTTCAGTATTATTATTGGTTCCGGAACATAGCCGGTATTCCCCGTCGTCTCTGCGCTCAATGATGCCTTCATCCAAGGCCCATTTCGCCAGCAGACGGTCAACACCAAGCCGTCCCGCCTCGCCCTTTTCCATATGCCTACCAACGTGCTCAGTCCATTCATCCCACGAAGTAGGACCTTCGAAAACACTCGCGCAATCTGGCTTGGGACAAGATGACCTTTGTGGAGGTTGCCTCCTCGTTACGAGACATGACTGCTGCATCTCCTTCACGTGAGTTTCCCAATCCACTTGCAATTTGCTATCGCCTTTAGCGATAGCTTTCTTAATTGCAAAAGGGGCATGCATACGGCGAAGGTGTTGCGTGAAGAGATCTTTGCGATTAAACTCGTTGCCCTTACCCTCAACCGTGCTCTGTGGGCAAGAGGAACATCGATAATATTGAAGACATAGATGCTGTGAGGCGATATGTCTCTTCCATTCATTTTTAGATCCAAACGTACTTGTGCAACCGGCAAACGCGAAGGCACAAGGGAAAGGTCGGGTATGAGCAGCTGCAATATGTTTACGTAATGAAGAATAATCTTTGAATGGAGCGTGGCTGCAATGATTACAACGAGTTTCTTGCTTGGGCGCTTGTTTTTGAAGTGATCGACGTTGTTGTTTGGGCCGCGATGACGACGGCGTAAACTCGTTATGATACGAAGTCTCATCCGCCCCAGATTCATTTGCCTCGTGAGATGAAATATCCTCATGCCTAGCAGCTGCCGTGCTCTCTGGGGGTGTTGGGTGCGGGTGTGTAGCCGAAATGTTGTCACTACTTAGATGTCGAACATGGCTAAGGGCCTTGAGCTGCTCAGCTGCCTCCTGCATTTCAGCAGAATCTTCGACATCATTTTTATTGGGTATGACAGTTCCAGGCGTCGAGCTTGCATATGACATATTAGGCGTAGTTGAGGGTTGAGGTAAATTCATTGAATCAAGTCTTCCTCCCATACTCTCTGGGCGAACTGGCGTCTCAGGTCGTAATTGAGCATGAGTAGGGAGCTCGCGTCGACGGACGATTGGCGTACTTGCCGCTATCTCTCTGGCCTCGAGGAGCATCCGGCTATCTTCTATATCCTTCGCCGACGCCTTGTTGACAGGAATGGATCCAACTATTCGATTGTAAAGGTGTGTCATGTTGTGGGAGCTTACGTATCCTAAGAAGCAACAGACCTTATCGTGCTGAACAACATTCCAGACGCTGATAGGCATTGATATGAGAAGCATTGTAGGCGGACCCAGAAACATGCCCTCAACAGTAATCTTCGAGGCAGTAGCAGGGGCATTGTGAAGCCAGTGGTTGAAAGAAGACATGTCCGGACTAGCGTCGCCAACGAACGTTGTACAGACCAAGACTCTTGGTTCATCGAAGGTCAAATCCACCACAGCGCTCGGGTGGATAATAGGGTCTTCCTGGGACGTCCTTAGGAGCTGAGCATCCCCGTCTATTCCTGCTCGCGGAGACCGCAATTGTGCATCAACACTTGGGGATAGAGGATATAAAGAGATGCTTTGGCTCTTGCCAGAGCTTATAGTGTATAGTACTGGTAACTTCTCAGTAAATGGCATGCTTTTGCTCGCTCCATTCGTTAACCCCGATGCCTGTATCAATTCTTGGTGTCTCTGGTGTACAACTTCCTGGTATAAATTCTCAGCCGTAAAAGGCCTCCTGCCACTAGATTTGGCTAACGCTTCGGTAATATGAGATGTAAAAGATCGTAAGTTATGATCCCGGGAATAATGTTCGGGTGTACTCGCTGCAATGACTTGCTTGACGCTGCTACTGTCGAGAATCGGCTGCTCCTTCATGGCACAGGTATCAAGAAGTAGAAGAATATCAGATTGCGCTTCCTCGAAGAGACAGCGAAATCCGCTCCATTTCAGTCTTGATTCCTTTATAGTCTCGCTTTTGACGTGTCAGAGAGTTTCCCATATTAGCGGGAAGCAACCTACCTTGCCCAATAGAGTTGATTATCCACGCCAATATAGCCATATCCCGCATAGTATATTATCAACTGGTGGTCGGGCGCCGCATTTTCGAGAAAGGATGCCATGCGAACACCTAGCTTGAGGCTAGGATTGGCAATGGTGGGTATATTGAAACGTTCTGTGCGGTAATTATACCGTTCGCGGAGGACCTGATCGAGAGCGGCAAGATCGTGTTCGATGGCATTGTCGTCTTCCCAACGTAGAATAAGAACATATGTCTCTGTATACGGCGATTTTTTGGTTTGTCGATCTATAAGCATGGCGGCATCTTGCAGATGTCTCGCAAACGATTCAAATTCATGTCTCTCTGGGGGAGGCGGAGGTACCTCTTGGACTTGATAATGTTGCGCGGGTTGGGCCTGTGTATGTGAGACCGAGACTCGACGTCACATCAATTGAATACACCTACAGCATCATGAGGGAATGGCGGGGGATGAGGAGGACTGGCTTGAGCCTCAATCTTAGGAGCCAGCCTTCTCTTCTTTGCGGCCGGCTGATCCATCGGACGTCAATTGGCGGTAGACGGCGACAGTAGCTCTCCGGGGGAATTGTAACGGCGAGGAAAATCACAATAAATCAGCAATTCGAAGTCATTTACACTATGATGATAAGAACGCCAATGGTGCCAGAGAAGGGTCATGAAGAGCGGGATGGAGAGGGAGGGAATGATGGAAGAGAATCAGCCTTGCCCACGCATCCAGCCTGATTCGGGGGGGTCTGGTTCTCACTAGGCCTCACTAACTAAACCTCATGTGGTCCTCTGGAACGCAAGCGGCTTCGTTATCTGCATATGCTAGTTATCGAGGGGCTAAACCGGAACGTCCCTAGCTTTGGAAGGAGTACATCGCAGCCTAGGCGCATTTCAAGGCGCATTCTACGAGCTTGTGGTTGGATTGAGCCCCGCTATTTCGTATAGTCCCGCATAATAATAAGCGCCATTGCTTTCCATACACATAAACGAGTTATTCACAAGTCAGGGTATGATGAATTACTAAAGAAACAGCCTCCCACAAGGTTGTTTTTAGTAAGAGCCCAGCCCAGCCAGTTACGCGACAACTTGGTACCAGAGCATTTCTATTGGTCGGATTTGCATGTTCCGTTGACAATCTCAGTAGGTAGCAGGGAGGTAGGTACGAATTTGTAAACGATTGCAAATACACATAATCTCATCTTTATCTGAAACAAAACACGCTTGTATACGAAGATGAGTACAGATGTCGAAAATCTGGTCAATAGTATTCGTTAACCTTCGCAAATAGTAGAATAGAAACTATACACACCATTCTTACCAAAGATCCATATTGACTTCATATAAATCCAGGCGAGAATCATAGGTAGATATTTTAGTTGAGAATTTCTTGTATTCGTCTCGGGTATAATACGGCAAGCTATTTACTTGCCCAACACAAAGTCCTGTGTAATGAAACTTATGTCCTAGGATCTCCTATCAACACTCTTCTCTTCCCTCCTGAAAATCCACCCTTTTCCCGTTCCCAGAAATCTACTTCCCATTAAGCAGGGAGTCCTAGAATATATCAGCGCCAAAACCACCTTCTTACCACATCCCAATTGCGCTCGAGAGGGTGAACTCTTCTTCAAAAAAGTCTAAGCTTTCGCTGAAGTACTGTGTTCAATTCCAATTTTTTCCTCGGAGCTAACAAGATTCTGCTCAAGTCTGACAATGGAACGGTCATTGCGCGTCTTCCAGGCTGGGATACCAATATATTTGATAGAGTCGGGGCCATTGTCTTCGAAGATAGCCGCGACCTCCTCAAGGGTCTTGTTGGCCGTCTCGGGGAATAGGAAGAATGTATGCCAGAACATGGCAAAGCAGAAGACTGCAAATAGGACGTAGGTCTTCCATGTAATGTTCGCAAATGCAGGCGGGACGAAGTATGCGAGAGCAAAGTTAAAGGCCCAATTGGCAGAAGTAGCAAGAGCAACAGCCTTGCCACGAACACGAAGCGGGTAGAGCTCGGCTGGGTAGGTCCAAGAGACTGGACCCCAAGTTGGCGCATAGGAAGCAACGAAAAGGTAAGTGCTAGCAATTACAGCCTTAGCCGGCTTTCCGCTGATAACCATCGAGATGGCAGCGGTATCGAATTGGTGAGGAGCAGGCGGGTGCGAGTAGACGGCGAACAAGCCAGCATTGATGCAGAGCCAGAGGCACATGAAGAATGCGCCAACAAGCAGGGGCAATCGGCGACCCCATCTGTCAAGCCAGATAAGAGCAGGAACAGTCATAACGACGTTGATAATGAACTGGATACCGCTGGGTAGCAGCACATCATCGCCTGAGCCTGTCATCGTGAAGATGTAAGAGATATAGTACATCATGACGTTCATACCAGTGAGCTGGGACCAGATTTGCGTGAAGAGACCGATGTGAGTTCGGTTGATCATCTTAGGTCGGAACAATTCCAAGTAAGACACGTCGGCATTGGCACGCTCGAAGTCAACCACTTCCTTGATCTCTGCCATCTCCCTTGCGACTAGTTGAGAGTGGGGGTCGCCTCTGCCGTGAACTAGGATGAGCACGGCCTTGGCTTCCTCCCAGCGATCGTGTTTCGCCAACCAACGGGGTGACTCGGGTAGGACCATTAGACCGAAGAAAAGCAAGATAGCCGGAATCATTTGCAAGCCCCACGGAAGACGGAAAGCCGCTGTTCCGTTGATGAAGTGAGAGCCGTAGCAAATGAAGAACATGATTGCGATACCCCAGGTGATCGCCCATTGTTGCATACCAATGAATCGACCTCTCTTCGACGGCGGCGACAGCTCAGAAATGTAAACCGGAACCTGAGCAGAGCAGATACCGACACTGAAACCGTTGATGATACGACCGACAATTAGCATGGGGATATTCTGGGAAGCGCAGACAAGGATAGAGCCGATTATCCTGCAAAATTCATTATTAGATCAATATCAGATTTAGTTGAGCCCATGTTGCGGTGTGCATACCAGATAATAGCGCCAATCTGGATAGACGTCTTTCGACCAAAAATATCGGTAAGAATACCAGAAACCAGAGCGCCAAGCCAGGAACCTCCAGGCATGGCAGCAGTGATTCCGCCCTGTACAACATCATCGGGACCCTGACACTGGCCAGTTTCCGGGTTGTTGCCCTGTGATGGTTAGTACGGCCTTAAAGCTAAGCGAGGATCTCGACTTGGGTAAACTAACTTGCTGGTTAAATTGACATTTGTAGGGAGTAGTAGAGATAATGGCACTCATAGACGAGATATCGAAGCCAAACAGCGCGCCACCTAGCTATGGAATCAGTATTTTACGACATCAACAGCGACGAGGCTACGCCTGGCAGAGTAGCAAATAGGTCAGCTTACCTATGACGGACGTGGCCGCGATGAGATAAATATTGCCGACCTGCTTCATGTTGTCTAAGACCCCGCGTGGTCTGTTAGCGACACATAGAGGGACTAGGTGCTAAGGTGCGGGAGATGAGCTGCAGAAAAGGTGCAATAATTGAGAGAGGTAAGACTGAAAGACGCGAGAGGAGGACGATGCATTATTATATGCGAAAAGGCTGCTTCGCTGGGGGTGGCCAGGATACAGGATACAGGTGGGTGAAAAAGTTTCCCAGGATGCTAGTCCTTTGGATGCTAGCAACAAAGCAGACTGGTCATTGGACCTGCGTACTTTCTGTGGCGCTCTGTCCGGGGTGAGATTGCAGCACCAGACTTTCCAACAGGCATGGCTTGAAAGCAGCTTTCCCAAGGTACGTGTGTACACACGTAGAAGGAATGTACCCGAAAGTATGTACAGAAGTATCATAGGTAGTATGTAGTATGTATAATGCGGATCCCCGGATTTCTTGATCCTTTGGATTGGATAGGTCCACCTGAGCTCGGCTTACGGTGAATTAACGTTTTGAGGCAATCGGCGTAGACCCATCCAGCCTGAACAGCTAAGCTGTGAGTGCGGAAAGCCCGTCACGAGACAAGGGGAATCAGGAATGCTAGAAGGGAAGCATGGGCAAAGCAGCCAACTATCCTTGTCCGGGGGCATGCTGGGCTATTCCCCCATCTGCCACATTGCCCCGAAGCTCGTACGTGTACTGAAATGTAGGTGGAAGCAATGGACTTTCCCAGCGCTGTGGGACTTGTCCACAAATTTCTGGAGGTCACACGCGTGCTAGCATTCATTGTCGTGCCATATGCGGGTAACAGACCAATCCACGGGAGAGCTGGCTGCGAACAATAGTGATTATTGGCTACTGGAATGCTCAATTGGAGGTGCAAGAAGCGCATGGGTGCAGATGTCTTAGGCTCTACTATGTGCGAAATGGACCAACAGCATCCCGTCGTTTTGGTTTTGGTTCTAGTTCTTAATCGTTCTCGCGCAAACCATTGCAGCTCGTCTGATCAAGGCTAGGCGATCGGCGGGCGACGAAACGACGAAGTCAGAACGTTCTTTTTGCAGCTGCAGAGCTGTTGGATGCGAGGGAGCATTAATTCCATGTTTGGATGCAACCATATCTGATCGACACACATTATGGCACCCTCCCCAGAATTCAGATTTTCTGGGAATTCTGGGGTAAAGGTTAAAAAAGTTGGTGTGGTTTATGGGCCGTCTCCGCTGTCTCCGCTGTCTCGATATTCATTCAACCCTCGCTATCGAAACTTTGTCTCGGTACCTTTCCCACAATTACGGGAAGGTGCTTCGAGAATAATTGATACATGTACCTACCTATTACGATTATGATGGGTTTCTGTACTCACCTGCACATGATAGTGGGATGATGTCAGTGGCCTATGAGAAGGAAGCTAGTATTGACGCCTATTCCCTCCTCTCCATTTATGCATCTCCACACGGGCCGAATAGAACTTGGGGGATGAGCTAGGGACCCCGGCCCCTCCTGGGGAAAGCCTCGGGGTAATTCATGGAGAGGCTTCCCAATTTTTCGATGTCTCCATTGTTCCCCAATCTGGAGAGTCCCTCCAGCTTTTTTCGACTTTTGCAATGTTACATGCGACCAACTAGCTGTTTTACCTTACTATACTAGTAGGCATCAGATATACACCAAATTTTATTTTATGCTTCTTTTCTGTAATGAGAGCGGACGAATGTAACTGATCAAAGCTAGTTTAATTGTCTGACTGTGCACAAATCATACATAATATGAAGAGTCAGTTCGTAATAACATTCGGTTGCACACAATGCAGCGGGCCTTTTACACAAAATATTAGCCTACAACATCCCAGCAATTTCAGCAATTTCTTTGATAATATGTATACCTACCTGCAGGATGAATCCCTCACATAAGCCAGGAACATTTTTTTGCTCGTATAATAGAAATTCTGATTTATCATGAGGTACATTTCCACGTACTCGGAGCCGAGCCATATATGAAGGGAGTGAAACATTCAAATACGCCAACCATACATATGTAGAACTAGATGGGTCCGGCCGGACGCTTGCGGTTCGGGATTTCAATTTGCGGATAGGAGACGCGGCGTCTTTGACATGATATCGGTCCTGTCGGTGTTACTGCGTATGTAGCCGATTGTTCATTAAGTTGAGAGTCCTTGTTGCCACCTAATTATTCATCGCTCAGCCGCACTGACACGAGGGCCAGGCCAATCTGCTGTCCACGTGGAAGGTCTATGAAAGGGATGTTAGGCTACGAGTGGACAGCAGACAATGAGCGGTGCGGGAACGCTACGACGCGAGGTTGCACAGATTGAATCCTTCAGGTCCTACTCACGCCAGAACGCAAAATACGCGCCAGCAGCTTCCTCCCCCTAATGCTAGTTACATCTTCCTTCAGATAGTAGTTCCAAACAGCACCTTAGGTAGCATTATGTAACCATCTGCTCTATGCTACTACGGTAGCTAACAGCCTTACCTTTTGTCCCCGGTGTCACCGCCTAATGCTAGGACCAGATCCGGAACTAGGGACGAATTATTAATTGTATCCAAAAGATCGCTGCGCAGCCGTACACATGAGAGCAAACAATATAAATCCAAAATCTTGGAATACATCTGACACAAAAATGGAAGATACCAGTCTACCTAATTTCTTGGTTGGCCCTAGAATGTCCAATCTCTTCCGATCACGTGTACCCTGGGATGGATTTAATCAAGTCACCGGACTTTACCAACGGCTCGTGAAATGAGAAGAGAATCGAGGCTATGCATACCGTGAAGTTGGGTGAGTCATCATGAATCCGTTCTACTATGAACATACTACATAATAGCCATTCTTACTAAGAGGCTATTATGATGTTTGAAAACGGATGATATGTTGCGATATTGCGGTAAGCTAGCACGACCAGCACGACTTGGCGTTCTCGATTTTGCAAGCCGCTATAAGTTGCTCCGTGCTACAACTGGAATGTTATTGGGTGCGTCTCACACGTTTCGAAATACGGTGGGCTGTTTTCATCCTCCTGGGACTTAACGAGTAGCTTGATTTGGGCTAGACATGTTAATAGCCCAATGTAGACATCTTCAAAATCTCGGACGTCGGCGTCCTACTACATTTTAGAGGATATTTCGAGCTCCATACTCACGATGAATTTGTCCATCACATGATCGAGCACCCAGGCTATTATCCTTGAAGTCTCAGGCTTGTAGTAGGATACATCCATGGGTAGGGGACCCAAATTCCACCTATGCTCATGTGCAGTTAGGACTCGGCCGAGAGTGCACGTACGCACATCCGATCGTCGATCCGATTTCACTAACGGTTATGAGATACACAAACCATGCTCGACACCTATGCCAGTTTACAAAATCAGCCAGATACAGATACATTGAACCCCCAGTCGCTCCATTAGAAGATGAATTATTTCAGCAAACTTGGTCGCTATTTCCGAAAACCTCCTTGGTTGTTCTGTAAAGCAAAGTCATAAAAAGGGAGTCAATTCAAGCAGGTTCTCAGATATTTATGTCTCTAACACGATAGGAATGATCAAGATCCTACGAAGGTACAATGAATCCGTCTTGGAAATTATTACATCCTAAGTTGCATGGATTAATAAATGCTCTTGTCCTATCCTCAAAACGTTATTGGTAAATATCCATCCACCCCTTGCCCGGATACTTTGATCCTGATCTCATATGTACGTGAGCATTGACTATCCAATCTTTGAAAATGGTTCTAGAAAGTAGTCAGCTGATGCTATCTTCGAGTTGCTCCATCGTAACAAACAAAAAAGCAGAGTAACAGATTACCACCAATACTTCATTTTCGCAGGCAAACTTACCTAGGTAATTATACACAAGGGAGGGCTTCGTACGAGTTCATTCATTGCCAAGTTATGGAGTTAAGGATGAGCGTCGGGTATCGGCAGTCACATCGGAAAACGAAATTGGCGAAACTCGACATTACGGATAAAACGGCGTGGCGATGCGATCTACTTTGTTCCTCAGGTGGCCCCCTTGCCTAGGTAGCAGTTCTTACCAATGAGAGGGTCTGCACCGCCACAATTCTCAGGTCCCGGGTATACCGTAAGCTAATTGGCTACAACAACCCAGCGAACGTATTAGTTTGGTAATCGAACAAGAGGCAACCAAAGCTGAAGTTGTGGGCATCATGCATGATTTCGCCGCCGGATCGATGTTCCTACGGTAGTTTGCTAGTATCTACTATATCTACATGCATACTTCATACGTACGTATTCGAGAATGACGTGCATCTTCATCTATTTTGGACGGGTAGATTCTACAGGATCTCGATTGGAATTGATGATCATAAACGCCAATCACTAGATATTTCCTTATACTGACCACCTATCGATTAGATAATCTATATTTATTTTGCTTTCCTTTGGAGCAACTCTTGATCGAAAAGAATTGTAACCCGGCACGTGGTTTCCCAACCTTGTTTTAGGCGAGATTCTCTAGCGCTGGATAATAGGTCATGAAGAAACATCGAACCCCGCTGTCCGCTGTCCATGCTCAGGAACCGTGCCTTTTCGAGGTTCGTGTAGTGGGGTACCTATCAAGAATAGAACGAATCTAAGAGGCCCGCCATGCTATCCAAAGTATATGTGACGTCTTTTCGTGACTCGATCTTTGCCAAGTGCTCAGCCACACAAAGACTTGCCGTCACAGCAATCTCACATTCACCATCGCCAAAGTCAAGTCGTAAGCGCTTGTCCAAGTTTTATGCTTTGATATCTTTTGACTCATGCGATTAGGATTAACAGTTCAATTCTTCGCGATTCCGACTTTTGCGATTATTATATCGACACCTTGGTGCTATTCTCTCAACTGAATTCCATTCGTTTTTCCCTTCCAGCTATTGCCGGTGGCGGTCACACTCAATTCGGATAAACAACCTAGTCGAATCTGACGTCGTCATCCGGACAAGGACAGCGGGGCCCTGTCTCGACGCATTTTTCTGTTCTCTTCTCGGCCTCGACATTTTATCTTATTGTCCACGAATCTAGGAACCGAACTAGTTTCACCCGCGCGACGAAAAGATGGATTCGGAGGGACACCTGAAGAGGAAGGATACCACTAAAGGTCCTCCGTTAAGGATTCTAAGTTTAGGTACGTTGATCTACCCCGCCAACTCTATATTCTTTTGCTTCGGACACTAACATTAACGTTTCGCGCCAATCTAGATGGAGGAGGAGTTCGAGGTTATTCCATGTTCATTATTATCCAGGAACTGATGCTCCGAACATACGTCGAAATCGAAGGTAGAGCGCCGCGACGAGACCAGATCCCGAAACCATGCGATCATTTCGACCTGATAGTTGGAACCGGCACCGGTGGCTTGATCGCCTTGATGCTTGGAAGACTGCGACTCGATTTAGAAACGTGCAAGGAATTATATGTTCGCATGACTAGGATGGTCTTCGAAACCGACAAAACTATTGCAGGGATACCCTATCGCTCGACATTATTTAAGGCCTCGATGCTCGAGCGCGCCATCAAGGAAGCAGTAAGGGAACACACCGTTTCTGACGAGGAAGGGAACGATGGGACAACATCAGATGTATTCAGCCCGTTATCAGCCGTATCGCGCTCCAGCGCTGCGTCGAGCGGCATCCCGCGGCGGCACCAAAGCAACGCGAGTACGATTAGCTTCAGTGCCCGTAGTCCATCAAGCCAGACCCGATCGGTGTTTCGAGGTGGATGGGGTAACCCTGATGCGCAATTATACGACACGAGAGAAAACAGAACGAAGACGTAAGCTTTATTCCTACTTCTAACTGAGTTTTGGTAGCTTTAACCACTGACATTTCGGCAGCGCGGTAACGGCCATGTATAAGGGAACCGCTAGGGGCGGCGCTCCTGCGCTTTTGCGATCGTACGACTCGAGAAAAGAGCCTGCTCCGGAATACGACTGCAAGATTTGGGAAGCCGGTCGCGCGACATGCGCGATCGGTCTAGCATTCAAGCCGATCAAGATCGGCCAGACGGTATTCCATGACGACGGGGCTGGGACATTTAATCCATCTCCTTATGCCCTAGATGAGGCTACAGTCAATGAATGGCCGGGGCGTGACGTAGGTGTGTTTATTAGCGTGGGGACCGGGAAACGACCTAAAGGCACAGATCAGAACCAGCATGTCTGGTATGAAGGCTTCATGGGCGAGTACGCAGAGGCGAGAAGGAAGTTAATCGCCAAAGTGGAAGGCTGTGAAGCCATCCATGAGCGCATGCAAAAGGAGCTTTTGATGAAACGGGGCGTCAATATTGAAAACTACTACCGATTCAATGTCGAGATAGGCGTTGGTGAATTCGCGATGAACGAATGGGATCGATTAGGCGAAATCAGCACGGGCACGAAAAGATATCTTGCGAGAGATGCTGAACAAAAGATGGTACAAGAATCTTCGACGAAATTGGCCAAGATACATAGGGCGAAGCTGAGGTACGAAAAACACACCAACGTACCAGAGATTGTGTCTGGTCCGGTTATGAACTCCATAAGCGCCCCATTAGCGGTTGAGCTTCCAGGCGACTTTCCACCGGCATTCCCGATCCGGAACAGTCCTCCAAGTCGACAATCGTACGAGTCTGGCATTGACCGTCTTTCCCTCCCCGGATCCGGAAACCCGCCATCATCTCGAAGTTCGGGGGATCGCGTTCGACCCCCTACTAGCCACTCTTCTCCACCTCAAACAGCCACGCGCCCACAACAGAAAGTGCCGTCTCCACCTGCTTTATCACCAGCGGCCCGACCTCCTCCCGTTGATGAGCCTGATCGTCTCGTGGTGACGGCACCTACACCAGAGCAATATCGGCATGCTGCTGGTGCCGATAAGATTGCGATCACTGGAGCCGACGAGTATCCGCGAAGACAACAAAGGGAGCCTATCTCACAGCCTATACAACCATATCAACCACATCGTATCGAACCACCCCCGCTACCCCCGAAGACGCCGCTCCCTGAGAAGCAGTCCTCGGCTGGACGACGTCCTACTATTCCGCCCTACCCCATGGACGACGATGGTCCTCCACCAGTGGTCAACATGGCAAGGAAACCAGACTATAGGGGCAGATGATCAATTTTGCCCGAGACTCTATAAGTCACGTCACGGTTCTTATGTCAAGTATGTTCGCCTAGATTTCCTTACGTTCAGGCGTTTTGGGGATATTCACGTGTCACGGCACTGATGATTGATGATACCACTCACGCATATGGGTTACTGAAGTCGGGGCACATGGTGTATAACGGTATAGTGATGTTACAAGTACCGGAAATCGGGACTACGGATACCCCTTCTCTAATTAGAATTCGGTATATATCCTGCCGCTTTACAATTTGACAAAACGGATAGGCAACTTCTTTCAGTCTTCAGATTTGTGGGATGTTTGTGTGTAGGTATATTTATGACGTGGCTCCGTATTACTTCTCAATGGCGACTTACAGCGGCTTCCTCATTCGCCATTAGTGAGATGAAATATTGCGCCGCATTTCCACAGTTACCCGTCTTGATAACCTTATTACGGTACGCGAGATAATCGAAGGCTTTGATCCTTATATGATGTGAGGCTATGTCCACATTCCGAGGTCGCCGACATCCCTTTTCACTGTTCCGGGCCAAGAATTCAAAAAGACCTCTTTGACCTACGGATTACGCCACCTAATTAAGCGCGCGTCCCGGTCTCATTGGCTATAGCCAGGCCGCGAATGAGAAACTCTGGAGTCTTGAGTTCCCGCGCCACTCGTTTGTGGTAAGAAATCTACCCAACTTTTCTCAGGACAGTAGGACATCTATGAATAGAAAGGACGTTTACATCCAAAATCGGTATTGCCCCTGGGGTAATCTCTTACCGTGATTAGGAGTTCGTGACAACTTATGACTCGCATTTGAACTTGGTTAGAATGAGTTTTGCAAAAACAACTCCAAGATACATATCTGCCTCCCTAACGCGCCCATGACAATTCCCCGCTCGGCAGTTTTCCACAGAAAGTGTGTATACTCCTGGGTACCACTAATCATGTTTTCGTTCCCCTTGTGCCGTGACTTTCGCCCCATTTCGCTAGCTAAGAAACGACGAGCCTTACGTAAGGCCTGGGGGCTTCGTTTCACTGTTTCTCCATGCTGAGCACTTTAGGGCTGGTTCCTTTCTTAATCCAAGGTTAGTCCACGACTGCACTGGCATCCTGTTATTTGGGGGCTCTGGATGTATGTCTTTTGCAGAGTATTCCGCCGTGACACTTAAAATTTGTGTAGCATTTGAACGAGTATCAAACAAACCGCCTTTTACAAAAGGAAGATATTCGGAGTCAGGCTCCTAAGCTCGGTATCATCATATATTATACTAAAACATCTTAGGGAGTTATCTTAGTCCTTTCGACGTTAGGACTCGCCAAGCTTTTAACAAGAACGGTACCTGGCTTTCTTGGCCCCATTTCTCATTCTTCGCCTGCGGAATAGCATGACAAATCCGAGCTTAACAGAAATGGTATCAAGATTCATATGCTTGCTATGCCGTGGCCCTGGGCGATAGCTGAAACTTGATTAAGGTCGGTTCGCAATAATCATCTCTAAACTTTCAATTTCCAGCCCGCCCCCCGGAACGGGATACAGCAACCAATGATCAGGGGTCAAGATGGAATTACACAAGAGCTGAACCGCTGCGCGGCGAACAAAAGACCCTGATTGGAGAATTAGCTGCTACACCGCACCCTTACGTCCAAAACGTGCAGGATACCCCCTACACGTAGACGATCTGATCTTGCCACCATTGGCCAGATCAACATTGACGTCGCCGTTTTAGTGTGATCCTCACCGGGTCGCGCCTTTTTTCTTCAACAGTGAAGTTGTACAGCATGTCGTCTTACTCCATCGTGCGTGCCATAGCGATGTTGTTTGCTCTTCAACACCTTCTTTCCTTCTGTGACGATGCATGGTCTGCTTTCGACATTCTCTCACTTAAACGTAATACCAAAGTCGCCCATGGCTTGAGCCTTCAGTCCCAAGTCGTAAATGACGACATCCTCGGGCTGCTTCCTTTGCGCCCATGGCAACTACCAAGTTAATTAATTTCTATCTTATATACCTCATATAGCATGAGTGATCCTCCGAGTCGAAGAGACTCGCAGCCCGGACTCGAGCTCGCGCCGTCTAGCGACCCGGAGGTTATTCCTACATTGAGTGAACGATATCCTATCCCAGTACTTAATCCAGTGGAAACTCCCTACAGTACTTACAATCCGGACGAGCAAGAATTAAGATTACCGGTAGAGGGAAAGGACCGTTCGAGAAGGAAGCTATTTATCTTAATCGGAGTCATAATAGCGGTTGCCGTGATAGTAGGAGCAATAGTAGGCGGTGTGGTGGGAAGCAAAGCGTCAAATACACCACAGCCAGATCAGCCTCCCAGTCCAGTATCAGATTCGACATCTCCATCTCCATCTCCATCTCCATCTCCATCTCCATCTCCATCTCCATCTCCATCTCCATCTCCATCTCCATCTC